>OX104024.1:5658686-5683922 GCA_944470205.2 Schistosoma margrebowiei
AATCTTAAATATTTTGCGGAATTGTTTATAGTTTATTTATTTAAACATATAAACATTGGTACAAGGGGGAACCAAATATATATGCGCCACATAGATCATTCGACTTACATGAGGGCTGGGATACTGCCTGGGTGCCAAAACCAAAGCAGATGCTTTTCTTAGGGGGCCACACTCTGAGCCTTTGACCTAGAGCTTTCATCCATAAGGCAGTGGGGTAACTTGATGAGAGGCAGTTCTATGGCAGCTAGTGGCCAACATCAGGTTCATACTTCATTTGTTCGTTCAGGATATTAGAGCCCATGTGTACCATTGACTTGAGATCAGAGTTATGCAAAATCCCTTAGGTGGATCCTTCATATCCATCAACGTGGTTAAAGTGTCAGACATCCACTTTTCGTCCTCTCAATTTCGTGAACAACAGTAATGCCACGAGAAGGCAGTGAGTAGAACATCCCTGTCAGTGGTTGTATGCACCTGACCACGTAAGAGTATTTCGAGTGAGAGAGATGACTTTCCCCACACTCGACCGTACCAAGACATTTAGGGGCTATGCTAGGTTTTTGTTTGATTATTTCTCAGAAAAACTTTCGGTTACGGAGATTTTAACACATGTCATTCATATGCATAATACTCAATTCTTCTGAAATGGTTCGTTCAAAACTGGAAATAATCTCTTGTCAAGTATATCATTTACTTTGTTTAAAGTGTTTTTTTCAGACTAGAGGATATTTCAAACAAACTTTGGTTGTGTTAGTATTAAGTAATCTTTAGTATTTGATTGAAATCATGAACTGATTGATGTTAGACCACCATTGGAAACCTGGAAATACTGGATGACCGTTTCGTCCTATTGTGGGACTCCTCAGCAGTGCGCATCCACGATCTCGCTCGCGGGCCTTCGGTCTCGCGCGCGTACGCTTAACCTACTGGACCACTGAGTCGGCAGCCATCCAATGGTGTCAATGTCTAACCGCAACCAATCTTCGAAGTTGCGCGACCACCTTCCATTATACTGAGGTAGACACCTGTTTTTATTCGACACGGATTAGCTCCACTTGTCACGGCTTGTCACTAGAACTACGAGAATTCCATCACGAAGCTAGTCACTAGTGAGCACATGGTAATTATCAGTTTAGGGGTTGTGGAGGTCTAACATCAATCGGTTCATGATATCAATCAAAAACTTAACAATCTCCACAACTCCTTACTGATAATTTTAAGTAGTTATTTCATAGATTCATTTTTCTTTTGTTATGATTAGAGCTGTACAAATAAATCCTACAGATAATAAATGTTTTGGTCAAATAAGTTTTTTGTGTGTATGAAATGTTTTTTTGAAGTTCATCATAAAAAGTAATGATCCTCTTTAGATGACTGTTTCATTTAAAACGACTTTTGCCCCCAAATGCCCTCGTATGGCCGAGAATAGGGGGGAAGTCAACTCTTTCTCTCGAAATACTCTCACATGGCCACGTGCATACAACCCCTGACAGGGAAGTCCTACTCACTGCCTTCTTGTGGCGGGGTGTTGATTACGAAATTGAGAGGACGAAAAGCGAATGTCAAGGGAATACATATACTCAGTTGATGTTGTTGTTTTACTTGTATCTTCCCATTGTTATTCAGGACTACAATTGATCAGTCTCTTATTATTGGCATATGTACATCCTATGCGATCTGTCTCGATACTGTTTTCATTCACAATCATTATCAGCAAAGATGGATAATGACAGGCGTTAGAATCCAGAACATGAGTTTCGGCCTATATGAGACAATATCACTGTGAAACTCAAACTTAGAGTCAACATCAATTCTGAAATGTAGATACATTCAATTGACGAGTTTTAAATAGAATAAAACACGCGTCAAACTAGATTCCAATGTTAACCACTAACCATCTTTGCTTATCGCATTCCTACAATTGAAGAATATATGGAACTCAAAACAACTGTCAACCAATATCAAAGTCACAATCTTCAATACCAACGTCAAGACAGTTCTACTATACGGAGCTGAAACTTGGAGAACTACAACAACCACCATCAACAAGGTACAAGTATTTATACATAGCTGTCTACTCAAGATACTCAACATCCATTGACCGGATATCATCAGCAACAGCCTACTATGGGAGAGAACAAACCAGCTTCCAACTGAAGAGTAAATTAGGAAAAGATTATGGAAATGGATAAAACATACATTACGCAAATGATCAAATTGTATCACGAGACAAGCCCTAACTTAGAATCCTGGTAGGGAAGCGAAAAATTGGAAGACCAAAGAACACATTACGTCGAGAAATCGAAGCAGATATGAAAAGGATGAATAACAACTGGAAAGAACTGGAAAGAATTGCTTGGGACAGGATTGGATGGAGAATGTTGGTGAGTGGCCTATTCTCCTTCACGAGGAGTAACTGGCGTAAGTAAGTAAGTAGGTAAGTAATCTTTGCTTAAAAGAAGAATATTTTTCATCATGTTGAATATTTCATTTACATTGTCTCTAATTATTATTTTAATCAACCTACTCTTATTCAATGTAATGATTTCTCATAGAATACTGATTACTAGGTGGGCAACTTATTTCTTCTTCTTCTTTTTTATTTAGACAGAAAACTGTATTATATTACTCATCTATTTAAGTAGTATCATTTCTTTACAGTTAAAATAAATGACATAAATTCTACATATTTTGTTCATCATTTGAATGATGACATTACAATAACAACAACAACAACCACTCCCCACCCTTACCCTCACCCTTACCCTTACCCTAATGTAACATTCTATATCTTTATTGTATGTTTACATAGAGATTGTTAATGATATAAGCTAATAACAATTATTGTAGACCATAAAATGTATTAAAGAAACGTATTCATTTCAACTATATATGATTCTTTTGTTTAGTCTTAAAATGTAATGAACTGCCTTAATAATGACAATGACGTTGTTTTTAGTTCATTGATGTCATTGTAATATATTTCGTTACAATTTTATATTTTTGTTTATTATCTATACTACTATTAAACATTCTAGACAAGTAGAAGTAGTTGAATAGAAATGGCCGTCCAGTGGTTCCAAGTTTTCCATGGTGATGGTCTAGCTTCAACGGACTCGTGATCTTAACCATTGAAATATATTTTGTTTAAAAGAAGAAGAAGAAAAACGAAACGGAGACATATTTATGTTTAGTTAGGAAGAGAATGTCATTTTAGGCTAAACTGAATTAGTCATTATGGTAATACATAGTTACTATGATCAATGAAAGAGTTATGTAATAGTGATAATAATACATAATTGTATAATCAGTTGATTGTGTAATACCATTAAAAAAATGCATTTTCTATCATTTCATACTATACTACTCTTTATCAATTAATATTGACTAATGAGATTGTATGCTTTCTATGAATGTCATCACCATGCTTGATAACTATTGGAATTGTAAATCATAATAGAAATTTCACTGGTTGAAATCATGAGTCATTTGAAGCTAGACTACCATGGAGAACCTGGAAGCACTGAACGGCCGTTTCGTCCTAGTATGGGACGCTTAGGCAGTGCTCATCCACGACCTCACCCTTTGACAGAGCCGAACCCTGGACCTATTGGTTTCGCGCGCGAGCACTTAACCACTAGACCACTGAGCCGGTATTCAGTGGTGACGAAACGGCCGTCCAATGGTCTAACTTCAATTGACTCATGATTTCAACCAGTGAAATTTCTAAAATCTTCACAAAACCCCATCTGATCATAATATAATTGTTTAAATAAATAAATTAGATTTGTTGATTATAAGTTATGGACAATCTTTGAGCAACGTTAGACTGATGTTGAGAGTGTCCACCTAATGACCAAGACTAAATGAGGTCTATGAACCTGTGTAAGGAATTAGAATTGTGATTTATAGTGGATGTTTAAGGTTAGGATTTAGATTTTGAGGGAAGGGGCGATTTTCATCATGAACTGACATCAGCTATAATGTCTAAACTTTATTTATTCGAATGGATGAATGAAGTTTGTGCCGAAATCTGAGACCTGTTATCTTATACTTGAGTGATTCGTTCATGTGAAATTGCGAACTGAGACGATACATCTATTTAGTGCTTCCTACCTTTGCCTAGTTAAAGTCAGTCTGAAATATGATCTAATCTGAAAGAGAACAATGTTCATAAGACAAAATACAATCAAGTCATTACAGGAAAACATTCTTTTGATCAGAGACATTATATTGAAAGTGCAAAACTATCCACAGTGAATAATTAAATGTACTGGATGAGAGAAAACTGATAAACTAAAGTGAAAGTTTATTTTGTTGTCGGTGGTCGACCTTTGAATGATGATAGAGTGACGATGAAAGTGTCTACCTGATAACTAAGAGCAAATGACAATTATAAAGCAGTATGAGGAATTGGAATTATGATTTACAGTTGATGTTTAAGGGTTAGGATGAGGATTTGGATGATGATGATTTGGATGCTGATGACGCTTTAGATGATGGTGATGATGCTTTGGATGATGATTTGTAGGAAGGAAGTTATATATTTATCAACAAATAAGAATAATGAAATTTAAAGTTTCCTAATTATTTTCAGTTTATTTATCATTTTACTTAAAATAAACATCCTTGTAAAATGTAGAATATCATTGAAACGTTGATTAGATGAACTTTGTGCATTTTGTAATTAGTACATAAGATGTTATTAAATTTATCAAGTCGAACAAATATGTTAACGAAAAATGAGCGGATAAGCAAAGATGGATAGTGGCTGGCAATCGAATCTAGGACACGCGTTTCGTCCTATTTAGGACTCGTCAGCTGGATGTACCTGCATCTGTGTTGATGTTCACTCTGCGACACGAACCCAGTTCCGTTTGCTTCAAATGCTTTTGCGTTATCCACTTAGCTACTGAGTCCTGATAGCTACTTGCTTGTGCAATGGGGTGAAGTTTATATTCACTTGGTATTGTTTTACCTGAATCTTCTCATTAATGTTTAGGACTGAAATTGATCAGTCCCTTATTGGCATATGTGCATACTGTGCGTACTGCCTCGATATTGCCTTAATTTACAAGCTAAGTGGATAAAGAGATGGTATCTGAAGCGAACGTTACTGAGTTCGAATGCCAAAGTGAACATTAACTCTGGGATTCAGGTACATTCGACTGACGAGTCCCAAATAAGATGAAACGTGCATCAAACTGGATTCCACTGCTAGTCACTATCCATCTTTGCTTACAAATATTTATTGTTCTTTCATCACTGTTAACGGATTTAAATATTTCATGTGATCTCTCGAATATCTCAGTGGTAGCGTCCTATACTGGAACTGACTGATTAGGATTCGAATGCAACAGAAAGTATGAATTCCCTTGAGATATGAAGTACATCTTGTTGATGAGTGTTAACTAAGACAAATTCTAGGTCAAGGGTGTTCTGAAGACGACTTTCAAACAATTTATCTAGTTTTTTCATCATTAATTTAAAATCTTATATCTCTGTGGTTGATTTTCTTGAATCTCTTTTTATCACCGGCATACAGAAATGTTTACTTTTCCTTTTATCAATCTTGCGAGACTATAATTTATGAACGAACTAATCAGATTTAAAGTAACAGATCTTATATTTTGGCGCGACATTCATTCATCCACTTAGCTAAATTACACTTTGGCATTATAGCTCATTTCATTTACTGATAAAAACACTAAACCTAATTCGTAATCCTAACGTACAATTGGAAATCCTAATCTTGATTACGTACACAGTAAGTAAGTGGAAATTATGAACGTCAATGAGACGTCACCCGAAGGTCGTACATAACCTACAGTTTCACCATTATTCTTTGCTTGATAAAAATTCACTTTTAGTTGAAACTATAAAGCCCTAACAATGGAATTATCCGTTTAATGCTCCTCAATAGATACCAGTTAATAACAGATCAATTTTAGTTGATCTCTACAAACTACTTAATCAAATATTAATCGCAAGTTCACTAGTAATTGACTTCAAAAGGGATTTTCAACGTTCTAGTGAAAGGTAATGGCTGGTGAATGTTAGTCATATCCGGAATGAAACGTTTGATTTAGTTATTAACTGCTCTATTTAGAAAATGAGTTGAAATCGGAAATAATGACCAGTATCTGTCAATTCATTGACCACATGATATATATAGACCTCTTATTATAAGCTTTATTTTGACCTATGGATTAGTATTATTACACGATTTAGCATTCTTGAGTTATACCCAGTCTATTAATTACTGTCTTCCACATTCACAGCCACATTTGGCTAAATCTTACACAAACGTTGTTTTCTATCTTATGGTACGATGTGGTCTGTTTTGGTTTGTATATAAACCCTGTATGTTCGGAATATCATGATTCATATCTCAGAGGTTGAGATTAGTGTTCTGAACTTAATAGACAGTCAGAGCTAGGCAGGAAGAAGGATCGATGAAGATTCTAGACTGCTCGTACTTGTTTTATGCGTCGTCATTGGTCCGGTCGATAAAACACTGTTCTCTCACTGACGATATCATTACGTCATATATATATATATATATATATATATATATATATATATATATATATATATATATATATATATATATATATATATATATTAATAGGGTCACAAGGCTATAAGTTCTAACACTAATAACAATTTTCCCAACTATTTGATCTTATGTTTGTTAGTAAAGTTGAAACTAATCTGCTCAATTCGTGACGTGTGCTACTTATATTGACATAAGTAGTATATAACGCTGGTCAAGAATAGAATGTCTGGCAGCACATGGTCAAGAAGATCGAAGAGAAAAGAATGGGAACAGAAAGCGATTAGTATGGAAATGTAGGAACAACAAAGTCAGAGACAATTGATTGAGATTTCGCAGATAAAGGAATTACTGTATCGTTCTCAGATTTTACTAAGGTGTTCTGTAATTTTGTGTTCAAATACATTCGATTGTCCCCACTTGTGTTTTCATTCACCTAAATAGTACTAATATATGTAGCACATATACGTTGATGTGATTTAGATCAGAAGTGTTTTTATTATCAGAAGGCGATTTTATGGAGACTTTCGTAATTTAATAGTTGAATTTATGAGTTGATTGAAATTAGACCACCATGAAAAACCTGGAAACACTGGACAGCCGTTTCGCCCTAGTGTGGAACTCCTCAGCAGTGCATATCTACGATCCCACAGGCGAGATTCGAACTCAGAACTTATTGGTTTCACGCGAGCAGTGCCGTGGAGTCTCATACTACGACCAAAACGGTTGTTCAGAGCTTCCAGGTTTTCCATGGTGATCTAACATCAATTATTATAAGCTTTAAGATAAAATACGAATATTCTGTATGAAATTTATTATTATTATTATTATTATTAATATTATTATTATTATTATAATTATTAACCAATTAATTGATCTGCAATGATAATTTCTTCATTTCTTGATCAAATCGATAAATCAATAGAGATTGATCAGTTAAACTATAATATCATTGTAATATGGTCGTTGTTCATATAAATAATGACGTTTAACTTCTGGTGCAAATGTCAGTGGATATTCTGACCATCTGACAGCTCTTTTAAAATCGGTCCAACGTTTTGACTGATAATCAATTGGAGTACCCTAAATGTTAACAACAACAACAACAGAAGTTACATAATAATATTGACATATCTGTTTTAGAAAAAAGGACGAAATAATCTGAAAAAAGAAGGGAATTATTTAACACTTCATTGTGTTAAGCAAATATGGATAGTGGCTAGGAGTGAAATTCAGTTTGACGTACGTTTCGTCCTATTTAGGACTCGTCCGCTGAATGTACCTGTATCTCAGAGTTGATGTTCATTCTGGGACTCGGACCCAGTATCATTCTCTTCAGATGCCATCCCGTTATCTACTTACCTACTGAGTCTTGTATTTCACTGCTAGCCACTATCCAACTTTGCTTAAAATAAAGCTTGTGACTTAAGGTTATATCAAGGCAATCCGCATAGGATGCACATATACCAACAAGAGACTAATCAATTGTAGTCCTAAATAACAATGAGAAGATACAATTAAAATAACATCAAGTGAATTTAAAACTTCATTGTATTAATCATAATCAATTTAGTAACTGTAAGGTGATTAAAGTTTATACATAAAACCATGTAATAAATTCAACTAAATGATAAGCTAAGTTACTATAAACCTACTACATGCTTGTGTTTACATATCATGGAAAGTGAGAAATAACTCATGAAGAAGGTTTTAAGACATTGGATTATTATTAAGATCAAGGATTTGTAAAGTTTGAATATGTTAAATTCGTTGAAAGATCCGAATATTCTGATCTCTGTCATTGATTGGAAAATGTTTTTAAATCTATGATTTCGAGTTTGAACTACATTAAAAAAATTTTCAATTCACTTGATGTTGTTTTACTTGTATCTTCCCATTGTTATTTAGGAATACAATTGATTAGTAGCTAAGTGGATAACGCGATGGTGTTTGAAGCATTGGGTTCGAGTCCCGAAGTGATCATCAACTCTGAGATTTTGGTATATCCAGTCAATGGCTCCCACTGTTAGCCACTGACCATCTTTGCTTAAAATACTTTAAAATTTGTACAGGATATTCAGTTTAAATCCATTAATCAAAACTTTTTATCAGTAAGATATTTTCTACGTTCTACAAAATATTTGTAACAAAGTCATGTTTACGTCATAATACAGTCATTACATTGATGGAATAGAGAATATTTATAACTTAACAGAAAGATTTTGGGATTATTATGTTCTCTAAGATGAACAGTTAAGTCATATAACATGGATTCCATGTCTTGACAACATCGTTAGTAAATACTTCAAAAAGAAGTAAGCTGTCCAAATCCCCCCCAAACGAACTATGGAATGGTTCTATTGACCTTGAGTCTGACCGGTGTGTACATACTATATCACAAATCTCACTATATTAGTATTAAAATAATAACAATCGTTCTTTATCAATTCACAAGTGTGACCGTTCAGAATATGAGAACAGTTCAGTATGTAAATCCAGTACAATCTAGCACAGTAAAGTTTTCTATTTTCGATTGTATGAAGTATTTCTTGTATACTTTACAGAGAATCATGATATGGTAGTGTGTAGTGACTGAACTAGAAAATGTCCCAAGTAAATTGCCTTTGAAAATCATTACGAACATTATTATTATTATCATCACAAAATTGTATCTACTATCTAGGACTTGGATTTCGACCACTAAGTAACAAATTTTGCTTCTGTTGTACTTACGTCGATTTGGGTAGCTAATTGGTATTATTAGATCATACACAAACAACATTGTTCAGAGCTGTTTACGTAAACTACTACTTGTTAACTTATGAATACATTAAAAAATTAATTGGTTTATTTTGTACCGTAGATCACCAAAGTAGATGATCCGTGTCGAGTGATTGGAGACCTACTCGAGTTAGTGAGACCGCCACTGCCACCGTATTCAAATATCATTACATATCGGTAAGGCTATAGTTAATGGAAGATATCTGAGTGACTCTAAATTCACCTTGAGAATGATGACTAACTTACTAGAGTTAAATAAAGATTAGGAAGCACTTTGAAGAGTAACGATTATGATTTCCAGTTTATGGTTAATGTTAGGAATTAGATTTAGGGTTTTCATCACGAATTGACATCAGCTAAAATGCCGAACCTCTATTTAGTCAGATGGATGGATGCGTTTTGCGTCAAATCCCATGGCCTGTTACCTTAAATCTGATTGATTCGTTCATAAATTTTAGTCTCACCGACTTATCTCTTAAATTGTATATTGAGCTTCATAAAAACATACAAGAACATTATGTTTAAATGAAATCATTTTCATAGGTTATCATAGGCCTAGATATTTCGATGATTAATGTTATACTTATTGTATTAGTATATTATTGCACAATAGTTTGGTTCTTTTAATGATTATAAAATCGATAGGTCCTGGGTTCGAATCTTGAGAAGCGGGATCGTGTTTGCGTACCTGCATTGAGGAGTTCCGTAATAGGACGAAACGGCATTTCAATGATTCCAGATTTTCCATGATAGTCTAGCTTCATGTGACTCATGATTTCAACTATTAAAATCATTCTAATTTCCAAAAAAACCCTTCTGAATAAAAAAATTGACTAATGAGGAGATGGAAGTTAACTTGAATGTACATTATCAAGGTGTTTCAAATATGTAAGTTTTCGTTGATCATAACATCTTCGTGGATCTTTTCTGTTGAATTTACATCGGGGAGCATGAATATAAACATTAAATCATAAAGTGAGTGTTAAGTTATACTGTTGAACTTTTGTAAGTATTCTACTATTCTATCATCTATCTACTTAACCAATACATCAATTCATTTACTGGACATTGAGTCACACTTTATCTATAGACATTAGAAATACTAATGAGTTCCATAAACTGAAGTAGGTTGAATGAGATTTGCAACTACCGGTTAGAAACCGGATAATTTATTCAAGTTTATACTCCCGAAAATATGTTTCTTCGACAAGACTATAATATATGGACAAACTAATCCGGTATAAAATAACAGATCTCTGATTTTGACGCGAAATTCACTAGTCCATTTGTCTAAGTAGCGTCTTGACATTTAAGCTAATTACTAGTATAGCGGTTGTGGAGATTATAAAGTTTTTGATTGAGATCATGAACCGATTCATGTTAGACCACCTTTGAAAACCTGGAAGCACTGGACGGCCGTTTCTTCCTATTGTGGGACTCCTCAGTTGTGGGCTCGCAGGACTAGAACCCAGGGCCTTCGGTCTTGCGCGCGAACGCTTAACCTACTGGAGCACTGAGCCGGCATCCACTGGTGATTGTGACTAACATCAACCAATCCACGAAATTGCGCGACCAATGTCAATTTGTAATGAAAACCTTAAATTTAATTCTTAACCTTAACCATCAACAGTAAATGATAAATTCAATTCCTTATACTGTTTTATAACCATCATTTAGCCTTAATAAGTAAGTGGATATTCCTAAGTCCGTTTAGGATCTCTCGAAGATCGTCCATAAATCATAATTACACCGAATAGTAATCAATTAAGAAGACAGATGATGATGGAGATTACTTTAAGCTAAATTTTAAACTTTTTCAAGTATTTGCTTTATTTTTAATGATCCAGTACATCAGTATTTGAGTAGTCATCTTTCAATGATTAGTGTATAAATCATTATGGTGTTTTACTATAATACATCATCAAGTTATCTGAGTTAATCTAATTTCCTTGTAAACTGGCGACCTGTTTGAACATCTGAGCTAATTGTTTCTACCATTGATTTCAATATGTCAACAAGTTATCTAATTCTGATGTTTGTTTGTTTTAATACACATCATTATTGGTTATTCATCACATAACCTATTCAGGTGAGTTTCTCAGAAGTGTACATCCTTTCGTTGTATAAGTTATAAAAGGGCCTAATCAAAGACATCATAGTTGCCGACAGTATGTAGCAAAAAGATTGTACATTAATTAGATGTCAATTGACTGGACTGCTAACCTCTAACTGATGATCACTCAATATGTTATCGTCAGAATCGATCCAGAATTAAAAAAATGAGAAACTTGTTGAAATAATTGTGTTGAGAATTCCATGTTCTATCAAAAATACGTGATATTGAATATAGGCAGTTATAGTAAGGAAAATGATTAACCATTATAAAACAGCCTTATTTAATAGAGTAATTACCATATAAGCAGAATTATCTTTAATCTATCAAATTGTTATAACTTGAGGTCCTGTACCCGTATCAATATATGACATAATTATACCGTCAATGAGAGAACAGTGATTTATCAGCCGAACCGATAACGCATAAAACAAGTACGAGCAGTCTAGAGTCTCTTTCGGTCCTTCTTCTTGCCTAGCCCTACCTACATGAATATGCAGATAGTTTAGCTACTTAACAATTATACAATAAATATAAGTGTATCGTATTGGTCCATAAATAGATCCCAACGGTTACCATTCATTACTCTCATTGGGATATAACATCAATATACTTTTTTTCGAATATCAATTCCTGTTTTAGTAAACATTTTACCTCAAGTGTTTACTTCCTACATTCGGTTATTATATAATATTTACTTTTCCGTATATATCAAATAATAGCCATATTTGTTTACATAATTATCCTATAGATTAATGACAATGTATTAAATGAATTATTCGGTGAATTCTTAGTTGTGATTCAACTCTACATATGGGAAACAAGTTGTTAATATGAAAGAGAAACCCACTAAACTGAAAAACTTTCTATTTTTAACTTTTGGTATCCTAACGGTGCCCTTTGTAAATGATGTTAGTTGATCTTTCATTTGGTTAGATCTACTTATAATATATTTTAATAACATTCATCTATCGATTACTTTTAAACTAGTGGAAGTACACCACTGACTGCCTTGATGTGCGATGGTATAGGAGTAGGTTGGAAGAAAGGGAACTATGGCCAGATCAAAACATGGCACAAATCCATGAAGTCACTGACAAGTGGACTGAGTCATGTTGGTAGGTGTAGACTACATGGTTGGGATCCGCGAGATGATAGAAACCGAGTACATAAATCAGGTAAGCGACCCTGAATGACATGGCTGAAAATCGTTTTCAATGGCTCAGGTGCATCCATTCTTTGTGTTCTCCTGAATTCTAGTCTTCTGAATTCTTCATGTCCTTTTTTTCTCTTTCTGAATTTATTTCACAGAATTATGGTACTTGAATAACATCTTCAAACCCTAATGTTTCCGATTACTGCTTATACTCTTACTACCTCTACCACTACGGGATTTGAATCGACAACTTCATCTCTGTACTAGTGTGGTGTGGTAACTCGAACTGATGTATGTGCGTACGACTTTCTACGTTGTTACTGACTGACTGACTGAATGGAAGGACAGAATAATAGAATATTGTTTCTCGATGGAACATTAAAAATAGAGATATATAGAAAGTTTACAGTTGGACAATATACTCATTTCCGCAGTGCTATACCAATGAGATACAAAAGAAACTTGATAAAGATCGTAACTCATCGTATTAGAATGGTTTGCTCAAATGTGACATCGTAACTTTCCTAGTAAGAATGAATACTTAATGATATTCATTAACAAACACATGAATAAGATGAAAAGAAGGACAAGATTACCTACCGTACCGAAGAAAGTACTATTCTTAAAATTACAGTTTTTAAATATTGCTACCAAAGAAATTGTTATTCAAAAGTTAAGAAAGGAAGTACAGAAAACATTTACTGCAACCCAAATTAAATACCGTTTTCTACAAGCGCCTCATAAAAAAACCGTCAATAAAGACAAACTGTTTGAATTCGCCACATACATGTGTATTCATCAGTTCAAACGCTCCAGTGGAGCTAGTTATATAGTGCGTACAATTCGGTCATTTCAGTCATCGCATAGCAGAACACCATCCGTCTTGGTTGAACAAAAGATAGGTAGAAGTGATTTAGAGTTATATTCTCGCTCACTTGATGGATACAGGTCATCAAGTTAACTTGAATAAAGCTTTTAAGGTTATCCATCATATGCCAATTTAATAGTTGAATTGATGAGTCAATTGAAGTTAGACCACCAAGGAAAACCTGGAAGCACTGGACGGCCGTTTCGTCCTATTGTGGGACTCCTCAGCAGTGTGCATCTACGACCTCGCCCTCTGCAAGACTCGAACCCAGGACCTATCAGTCCAGTGCTTCCAGGTTTTCAATGGTGGTCTAACATTAATCGGTTCATCATCTCAATCAAAAACTTTATAATCTCCATAACCCCAATAGTGATAAAAAGAAAATTAGTTGAGGCAATGAATTCAGAACTATCCACCTTTTGTTGTTGTATAGTATAATATATACAAGACTATTGTTTTAGTGATGTCCTGTTCAGTATTTTGTTGTCACTATAATATTAGACATATCGAGTGAACGATACTCATAATCATGTGTTCACTTTACGCGAATACAGTAGAAAATAAACAACAACAACAACAACAAAATTGATCTACAAAGACTAAATTATTGATTTTTTGTTTGTTGTTTCTAGCGTGTTCGATTCAATATGGTACAAACTATATCTGTGAAATATGTCATACATTGGAAAAAATGTTTTTTTCTAAGATAAACTTTCATAGAAACAATAAACGATAAACAATGTCAAGTTAAAATACAAAAAAACATTTTTCAAAAAAATTTTAAAAAAATATTTTGTTTACTAAATTTCACTTGTAAATACAAATAGAATGATTCAATATAATTACCAAACTATATGATTATTTTCTGTTTCGCAGATTGAAATCATGAGTCAGTTGAAGCTAGACCGCCATGGAAAACCTGGAAGCACTGGACGGCGGTTTCGTCTTAGTATGGGACTCCTCAGCAGTGCGCATCCACGATCATGCACCCCGCAGGATTCGAACCCAAGACCTACCGGCTTCGAGCGCGAGCACTTAACCGTTAGACCACTGAACCAGCATCCTGGGTTCCAATCCTGCGGGGTGCGTGATCGTGGATGCGCACTGCTGAGGAGTCCCATACTAAGACGAAACCGCCGTCCAGTGCTTCCAGGTTTTCCATGGCGGTCTAGCTTCAACTGACTCATGATTTCAATCTGTGAAATTTCTAAAAATCTCCACAAACCCCTTCTGATATTTTCTTTTTGTTTAGTTAGACATTGACACCGTCGCATACCGGTTTAGTGATCTAGAGGTTAAGCGTTTACGCATGAGACCGATCTTAGATTAGACCGGTCTTAGATTGAAATCTCATGAGAGGGATTGCAAATGCGCACTGATGAAGTCTTATACTAAGACGAAATGACCTACCGGTACTTCTAAGTTTTACATGATGATCTAGTTTTAATTGACTTATGTATTCTGTTGGAGATGTTAGATCCCCAGAACTCACATGATAAATACCTTATTATTGTATTCTTGTTTTCTCACCAAAAATGCTCATTTTCCCACTTGGGAGAATCTTAAACGCTACTGGTTCGTTGTATCTTTTGTAACATTCCCCAAGGACAATTTTATGGTCTATATGTATACGTTTTGATTTGTGCCTGTTGTGATTCCTCGTGCTTTGACTTATTTAGAACTTGTCAACTGTGTATATGGATAGTGCTCAAATTTAGCATTGAATACTGTTAACATGAAAACATGAAGATTTACACATGATAATCATTGTAATATCCAGTTTAGTCTTTAATGGTTTAGATGTTTTCGTTGTTAACATTCTGATTGAATTCTGATTAGTCTTAAATAGCATAAGATACAAATTCTGGAATGTAGGTACATCCAGTTGACAAGTCCCAGGTAGGATGAAATGCATATCCTGGATTCTGCCATTAGTCATACTATATCTATTCTTTATTTAGATTATATGCTAAACAATATTTTGATGAATGTCACTGAACAGTTTGATGAATAACGTGTTGATGGTTGATATGATAGGGTTTAGGTTCAAGTTCCAGAGTGAATATCAACCTTGGAATTAAGATGTTCACTTATTTCACTAAAAATAGGTATATTCTATTGGATTCATTCGTAGAACAGAAATGCAATATTTAAAAATAAACTTGACCGCCTTTTTTGAAGATTTTGTCGAAGAACGAAAGATCTAGAAGATCTTATCAGTAAGTAGTTTTCATTACAGATTAATTTCACTTTAGGCACTACTAAAATTCTCATTGAGCAGTGAATAGGTGCTTTGTTTCAGTATAATATTCCTTAGCATTATCCACCCATGTCATTCACAAGAGGCAAACTCGTGACCTACAATTCTCATAACTAGCTCTCAAGCATTACACTGTGATATAGGCATCTAATGATACAGACTTCTTACTTCAACAAATGTGGCGAGACAAATCTCCGGTGCCATTAATGAAAACTCTTTTACTGATGACATGGTTGAGTTTCACTAGTCATTTATATTAGAAGAAAATACAATTAAAGAATCAAGTTTAACTCATGGAAGTTTTGTAACATACTGTGAATATTTATGAATGAATTTTAATTACTTTTTGTAGGGAAACGTACATCCTTAGTGGATTGTCTAGTTAGAGACTTGTCTCGAACTGTGGTTAATGTTTAGAAGATGATTGATAAAGTGATCAAAAATACTCGTTTTGTTGTATTTAAGATTTATTAAATGGTTTCATGTGGATCCAGAGACAGGTACTGGATTTAAGTTTCAGTATGATCAGGAATACTGGAATGCGGGTACATTCAGCTGGTAAGTAAGAAAAAAAGCATCCAGGATCTCATTACTATCTATAATCCAAATACATTACGTTTATTTGAAGTAAGTCTTTCATCCTAATAGAAACAGGTACTAGGTAAGGATAGCAAATCAATTGATGAAGTAGTGAAACTTCATCAGTTGAGATGGCTGGGACACGTGGTACGTATGCCTCGATGTGCGATGTTCAATGGTGTAGGAGTAGGTTGGAAGAAAGCTAACTATAGTCAGATCAAAACATGGCATAAATTCATGAAGTCACTGACAAGTGGACTGAGTCATGTTGGTAGGTGTAGACTACCTGGTTGGGATCCACGAGATGATAGCAACCGATGGTTAGAGAACTTGAATGACATGGCTGAAAATCGTTTTCAATGGCTCAGGTGCATCCACTCTTTGTGTTCTCCCAAATTTTAATCTCCTGAAACCTCCTTGTCTCTTTTTTCTCTTTCCAAATTTATTTCACTAGATTATGCTCTTCACATAACATCTTCAAACCCTACTTCATCTCTGTACTAGTGTGGTGTGGAAACTCGAACTGATGTACGTACGTATGAAGTTCTACGTTGTTACTGACTGATTAAGAATGATATATTCATTTATGTTTTACTTTTGAATGCAATTTTGTTTATTTACTATAATAAAATTAGATTCATACATGTATATAGAGGATAAGAAAAAATACTGAAGTGTATTATTGTCTGAAACGAACATAACAGTATACATAATATAAATCTTCACTTCTGTAGAGAGCAATAGTTTAATAGACAATGTATACATATCGTTCCTCTCTTAACAATTAAATAATGATTTTCAATCGTTGAGATCATGAGTCATTTGACGCTAGACTACTATGGAGAACCTGGAAGCACTGGACGACCGTTTCGTCCTACTGTGGGACTCCTCAGCAGTGGACATCAACGATCCTATCTCGAGAGATTCGAATCCAGGACATTTAAAATGGTTGTAAAATGTTCACATTGTACTATCAAAGTTTAACGAACTTATAAAAAAAGTAATCCTGCGATTAGTCATGTATTTTGATATCAGTTCGATGGATCATCAATTATAGTCATACTATGTACATATATGTTGTTTGTTTTCAATTATGGATATACTACTAATCAATTAAGTGATGCAATACCTAATAGTAAACTGATGATGGCCAAGGACAAAGTGGGATGGAGAATGTTGGTCAGAGGCCTATGCTCCATTGAGATTAATAGGCGTAAGTAAGTAAGTAAGTAAGCTGATGATTTCAATAAACCAACTAACATTAGATTAACTAGCAAATTTCACGTTTATACTGTTTTCATCAAATAAAAACTTTTTGAAATCTCTTAATGCATATACTAAATCAATGTTTGATCTTACCATTGTTAAACATACACAGTCTCATTATTAAGAGCATTGAAATGAATTCATAGAATATTCAATGAGTTCAATGATTGAATTATTCTGTAAGTTTTATTCACCAATCTATTCATCTAACATATTTACAATTATTTATTCATTAGTATACTGATCTTTTATTCTGACCATTACAGATATTTCATAAGAGATCTGTTCAAAATATCAAAATATTTGAAGTGAACGGTATTGACTTCGAGTCACAGAGTGAACATCAACTCTGGGATCCAGATACATTCATTTGACGAATCTCAAATAGAAAGAAACGTGCGTCAAACTGAATTTTACTACTAGACACTATCCATCTTTGCTTACAATGTTTGTGACAATCCACACAGGATGCACATATACAAACAAGAGACTAATCAGTCGCAGTCTTTAATAACAATGAGAAGAGACAAGTTAAACAACACTGAGTGAATGAAGACATCAGTTTCCAATTTATAAACCTACTATAATCAATTTTCTTATTTTTAATTTATTCAAATAAAATAGTTATAAAATCAAATGTATTTGTCAGTATTTATTTGGGGGGGAGCACAAAGCATTAAGTTACAGTTTCCGTATTAAAACCCAAATAAATCCAGCTGATGAGTTCATACATACATTTGGACGAAACATACGTCTTGGATCCTACTATTAATCATAATCTTTCTATACAATTTCTTAGACGTAGTTTTACATTGAATCAGCTGGGGGGAGGTATATATAGTTTGATTAGTTTGTTTATATACTTGGAAACAAAAACAAACAAAAAAGAGCAATTCAATGTTCAACATGAATCAGGATTATAACTATATTGGGTCAATAATACTGTTACACAGAGACTATTCATTAGAAATAATTTGTAAACTTACCTCTGGTATAACGACTCCTTGTACAGAAATGATTAGTAAATGACTGAATAATAACAATGAAATAATTTTTGCCAAGTTGAACGATTTCATCTTCATCATCGTCATCATTATCATCATTATCATGAATGAAGAAATAGTTATCTATGAAGAAGAAACTTCATTCCTATTCAACATTTTATCCTATTCCAATATAAACTGTCCTATATCTTTATTGGTTATAACAGATGAAAACAAACAAACATTGATTGTGATTGAGTAAAACTGTGTTACATAGATATTTCTTTACGTAGGTAAGTAGGTAGGTAGGTAGGGAGGGATGGAGGGAGGGAGAATAATGTTTTTCTCTCCTCAAACATATTTAACCAATCCAAAATAAATTCATTTTAATATCTTCCTCATTAAAACTGATGAAATGTATCATAACTGATTTCATAGATGAAGTCTATGTAAAATAAAATGAAAAACTATAACTATGAAAAATCTTGAAACACTGAACACCTATTTCGTCCTGTTGTGAGGCTTCAGCAGTGCTCATCCACGATCCCACTTACGGGATTCCAACCCAGGGCCTATTGGCCTTGCACGCGAACGCTTAAACTCTTGATCACTGATTTGGTATCCAACGGTGTTACTAATGTCTAACTTCAACCAATCCATGAATTTCATTTAAAAGAACTGGAAACGTATAAATTTGTATGTTTTTCAGTGTCCAATATGTGTCATCAGTTATGTAAATGATAAATAACTTATGTTACTTAAAATTGAATAATAAATCGTATTATTGTTACATCATCAGTAGTAGAAAATGTTATGGGTGGCTAGACCAAAACGTGGCATCAGTCCTTAAAGTCACTTACTTTTAGTCTGAGCCATGTTGGTAGATACAGACTACTTGATTGTGGTCCGGGTGACTATCGTAACTAATGGTTGGAGACTGTGGATGACATGACTCAGAATCGATCAGAATGGCATCGGTGTATACACTGCCTGTCTTCCCTTAAACTATGAGATTAAAGTTGCTTTATATATTTCTTTCTACCAACCAACTAACTCTTTCTTCCTGTACTATATCCTTATATGCAATCTTTCTTTTATATATCATTACTACCATTAAATTACCTACTTCTATGAATTTGGTGTTCATCTTGCTGTGCTGATGAGGTATGGCAACTTGAACCGATGCATATATGTGCCTGGTCCTACGTTATAACTGACTGACTGAGTAATAAGGAATTAAATTTTCTCTCTAATTGGGAGATAGTGGTAGTCTTGATCACTACAAATTGACATTATTACTAGTACTTATAAGTTCCTATTTCTTAATTTAAGCTATACAAACTTCATATTCACAAATAATGTTCAACATTCAAGGTGAAAAGAGATTTCACTTTAAATCTGGAACAATTTTCCTCAAACTTTACTTGGGATCAATTCAATGCTATACTAATGCTGACAACAACAATTTGTTTTTCCTGGTGATCGACTGGATCATGAAGACCTCAACATCTGAAGGGAAGCACGGCATACAGTGGACATCTAGGATGAGGCTAGACAACCTAGACTTCGCAGATGATCTGGTTCTTTTGTCGCACACGCAACAACAAATGTAGGAGAAGACGATCAGTGTAGCAGCAGCCTCAGCAGCAGTAGTTCTCAATATACACAAAGGGAAAAGCAAGATTCTCCGATACAACACAGCACGCACCAATCCAATCACAATTGACGGAGAAGATTTGGAAGATGTTAAAACCTTTACATATCTGGGCAGCATCATTGATGAACATGGTGGATCTGATGCGGGTGTGAAGGCGCGGATCGGCAAAGCAAGAGCAGCATATTTACAATTGAAGAACATCTGGAACTCAAAACAACTGTCAACCAACACCAAAGTCGGGCTTTTCAACAGAAATGTGAAGACTGTTTTACTGTAGGGGACGGAAACTTGGACAACTACGAAAGCTATTAACCAGAAGATACAAGTGTTTAGTGACAGTTGTTTACACAAAACACTTCGGATCCGTTGGCTAGACACTATCAGCAACGACCTATTGTGGGAGAGGACAAATCAGATCCCAATGGAGGAAGAAATCAGGAAGAAGCGCTGGAAGTGGGTAGGACACATATTGAGGAAAGCCCCCAAATGCGTCATAAAGCAAGCCTCCATATGGAATCTTCAAAGCCTAAAGAAAAGAAGAAGACCGGAGAACAAATTAAGCCAAGAAATGGAGAGAGACATGAGAAGAATGAACAAAAATTGGACAGAACTAGAAAGGGAGGCGGTGGACAGAGTGTGTTGGAGAATGCTGGTCGGCGGCCAATGCTCCATTGAGAGTAACAGGCACAAGTAACCAGTAACTACAATATCTCTGATTGGGCCCTTTTGTAACTTGTACAACGAAAGTATTTACACTTCTGAGAAATTCATATGAATAGGTTATGCGATGAATAGCCAATAATGGTGTGTATTAAAACAAACAAACAAACAAACCAAATTAGATAACGTGTTGAAATATTGAGATCAGTGGTAGAAACAAGTAGCTCAAATGTTCAAACAAGCCGCTATAAACATTTGGTATAACTCATTCATTAGTAACATGACTAACAAAATAACATTTATGTACTCAGGAGTGTAGATTGTTTAAAAATCTTTTAGTTGCTTAGTTGATTAATGGTATTTCGTTAAACTTCACTGTGGCATAGACATTCTATTCGGATTGTTTATGACCATATATGTGGATGTGTTTATATCTGTTGTCTATTTTCTGGTTATCAATATGAAAGATATTGAATATCACAAACAGACAGAAGTTAGAGATGCTCATTAAAAATTAAAAACATTAGAACATGTTTCTTCTTAGTATAGAGCTGCTACACAGTTTCGAGCATCCTAATCAGTTACTTAAAAAAATTTCATTAGAACATTTTATTCCTAAACGATGTCATAATCTTACTTTTGAAACTATTTTTTAGTTTGCTTACTTACGCCTGCTACTCCTCGTGGAGGAGCATAGGCCACCCACCAGTACTCTCCACTCAATCCTGTCCCAAGCAATCCTTTCCACCTCTTTCCAGTTGTTATGTATCCTTTTCATATCTGCTTCTATTTCTTGATATAATGTGTTCTTTGGCCTTCCTCTTTCCGAATTCCCTTCAGGATTCCATGTTAGGGCTTGCCTCATGGTGCAGTTTGATGATTTCCGTAATGTATGTCTTATCCATTTCCATAGTCTTTTCCTAATTTACCCTTCAATTGGAAGCTGGTTTGTTCTCTCCCATAGTAGGCTGTTGTTGATGGTATCCGGTCAATGAATGTTGAATATCTTGCGTAAACAACCATATATAAAAACTTGTACCTTTTTTTATGGTGGTTGTAGAAGTTCTCGAAGTTTCAGCTCTGTACAATAAAATTGTCTTGATATTTGTATTGAAGATTGTGACTTTTATATTAATTAACAGTTGTCTTGAGTTCCATATATTCTTCAGCTGATTTGCCAATCTTCGCCTTTTATGTCTGTATCTGATCCTTCTTTTTTATTGATAATGTTTTCAAGCTATGTTAGTATTCTTAATCTATGAAAATTATTTACATTCAATATGAAACCTGAAAGTTAGGTGTATAAAACTGAAGCCAAATCTTTTTGTAAGCAATGATGAATAGTGGCTAGCAGTGGAATCCAGGACGCGCGTTTGATCTTAATTGGGACTGGTCAACTGGACGTACCTGTATCTCAAAGTGGATGTCCGCACTGGGACTCGAATCCAGTACTATTCGGTTCAGATTCCATTGCAGTTTTTAACCTCAATAGGAAGATACAAGCCAAACAATACCAAGTGAAGCCAAATCTGTTTGTTTATCCACTAAGAAAGGATAATAAATAATTCCTTGTAAGATTTACTTTTTTATTTCTCCTCATTTGTTTATATAAATGAATAAGTTTATAGGTTCAAGTATACACTTGGTTAAGTTCAAGCTGGGATTATACAAGAATTAAAATTATTCATGATACTTATGATTTAATAAGTCTCTTCAAGAAAAATATAACTTCCTATCAATCCGTGTATCTTATTTCTTCAATGAAAGTCCGTAAGTAACTATAATAGAGATAATATAAACAATTAATCATTCCGTTATTTCATCGTCTTATGGATGTACAAAGTGATTAAATATGTATTGAAGTATTAAATTTTAGGTAAGGCAGTCGATGAAGCTGTATAACTTTGACTAACCGGATTATTTATAGTATTTAATAAGTATCTAACTAGCTTGAAATTTAAAATGAAATAGAAGACCCTGTGGTTCGAATCTCGTGAGGCAGGATCATGGATGTACACTACTAAGGAGACTTACAATAGAAGGAAACGGCCGTCAAGGGATTCCAGGTTTGTAATAGTAGCCTAGTATCACGCGGTTCATGATCACAATTAAATTATTCTGTTTTCCAACAGTTGAGATCACGACTCAATCGAAGCTAGACCACCATGGAAAACCTGGAAGCTCTGGGCGGCCGTTTCGCCCTATTGTGGGACTCCTCAGTGACGGTGCGCATCCACGATCTCACCCCCGGCGAGGTTCAAACCCAGGACCTATCAGTCTCGCGCCAGGCGCTTAACCAACTGTTTTTAGTAGTGTAAATAGGTGTAAAACATTTTGAGTGAGGTCTTTGTGATGGTATTAGTAAAGTGTTGGAGATCTTCTAGAATTGTCAAGTTGCTAAAGAGTTTGAGTATTTTTTACAATCGCTCAAAAGGCTTTATATTACGTTTGATGAACTTAAATTAATAATATATATTACTTATTAAGATCGTAATCCATATAACAGAAATCATTTAAAACAATGATGATCAGTCGATATAATTCGGCTCAGTTTTAGTTATTTTAATCGCTCATCGGTCAGACATAATTCGCAGTTGAATGTATGTGCAAGTTTACAATGATGTATGTATCGTTATTTCATAGAGATGAACTATTTGTAAGAATACAATTTTCTATATTTACTTAACTAATATTTTAAGTTTTGGACACTGTTCCCTTTATATCATTACACATGGTCAGGGAAAGGTGAAATTCGTAATGTTTAGAAATTTTTACTTAGTTCAAGATACTACTTATATTTTGTAGTAGAATAAACTTAACAAACTCCACAACCCGTAAACCGATAATTACCATGTGCTCACTAGTGACTAGCTTCGTGAGAAAATTCTCGGAGTTCTGGTGAGAAGCCGTGACCAGCAGAGCTAATCTGTGTCGGGTAGAAACAGGTGTCTACCTCAGTATAATGAAAGGTGGTCGCGCAACCTCATGGATTGGTGGAGGTTAGACATTAACACCATTGGATGTCGGACGGCTCAGTGGCCCAGTAGGTTAAGCGTTCGCGCGCGAGACTGAAGGCCCTGGGTTGGAATCGCGCAAGCGGGATCGTGGATGAACACTGTTGAGCAGTCCTACAATGGGACGAAATGGCCGTCCCGTGCTTCCAGGTTTTCAATGGTGGTCTAACATCATTAGATTCATGATCTCAATCAAAATAAATTAGTTATTTTGCCAGTCAGAGATTGCATGACATTCATCAGTTACATATCGTTGTAATATGAATAATTAACCAATGAAACCCTGTATTCCATTTCTGAGTATCAATGCTACTTATAGATTATTCATGTAAATTATCACATTATTAAAACTATTCGGTATGGTCTTTGTTTTTTCAGATTTCATTTTTAATTTATATTATATTAGTCGAAATAGTAAATTTTTGAAATATCTTAAAAGTTATATCGAAGTGCTTGAAGCTTAACCTAGACTTGTTACATGCAAGGCTGGTATCGTTTTCAGTATAAGGTTGTGGAGATTATTATGTTTTTAATTGAGATCATAAGCCGATTGATGTTAGACCACCACTGAAAACCTGGAATCACTAAACGGTCATCTCATCCTATAGTGGAACTATTCAGTAGTGTGCATCCATGATCCAGCTTGCGGGATTCGAATCCAAGGCCTTTGTTCTTGCGTGCGAATGCTTAGCCTCTAGACTACTGAGATAGTATCCAACAATGTTAATGTCTTACTACAACTAATGAACGAAAATGAGTGAACATCTTTCATTGTATTCAGGTAGATACCTGTTTCTACCCGACACGTTTTAGCTCCACTGGTCACGGCTTTTACTTAAAACTCAGAGAATTCCGTCACGAAGCTAGTCACTAGTGAGCAGATGGGTTCGAATCCCGCAAGCGAACTGCTGAGGAGTCACACAATAGGACGAAACAACCGTTCAGTGCTTCTAGTGTCGTTTGCCCATTTGAAAAATATAGTCAGTCTGTAGGCTATAATACAAGGTGATACTATACGATAATATTTTTCTAGCAAATAAAGTTGTCTCTTGAAATCAAAATTATTTAAAAGGTGTACAGCTGTAAATACATTTTGTTCAAGTAATCTTTCTAAAGACAATTATTAACAAATAACTTTCATGAGTAACCGATAATACATGGATCTTATCCAAGCTTGGTTTGATTACTGGCACATGGTAAGGAATTACAGTTGATATAGTTTTGTGGCGATTATTCTCTTGGCATTTTGTATTTCATGTTGACTGTATATAGACAATTATTGAAAAATAAAGAACGTTGAAATGTTGTTTTAGCCTAGTGAATCTGATTTTATCTATTTTAAC
>OX104024.1:5684413-5980917 GCA_944470205.2 Schistosoma margrebowiei
GTTGGTCACAAAGTTGGGAATGCCGTGGTACGTTAGATATTTAAAAATAAAATTTCGAATTTATATATCAATATCTCGATCATGAATCTTCAATCTATGTAAATCTATTTATGTGTTACGTCGCTCATGTAGTTTTTTTGCTATGTACAAGTTTATGTATTCAGTTGCATTATTTATACAATAATACTGAACGAAGGTAAAACAGGATTCGAACCTACAACTTAACTCCATTAGCAGTCAAACACTTAACTAACTTAAAATAATATTGTCTAGTTATGAATGTTTATAATACAGAATACTGGTTGAACAATAATGGAAACAAGCAATCGAAAATAATAAGGAGAGAAAGAAATGAGATGATTAAGTGGTGGTGGGGGGGGGAAGAAAAGGATCTGAAAGGGCACTAAAAAGTTAATATGCATAACAATCCATCTATTAGAGCATAACAATCATTAAAACAGGCGAAAAGAGATATAATCCCATTGGTTGCTACCTTGACGTGGTGGTCGGGTTTGCCTATACTGATGAAGCAACCGAGCTATATTGGCTGGAATAATCGTTCCTCAACGTCCTACTATGTCAGACAGGTCGGTTGAAGAACGGTAACACTAAAAGCAACAAACTCAAGGTCCGAAGGCGAAGTTGTACTGCTGACTGTACAGAGGTGTGACAGCAGTAAGGTGTTTCCTTCAGACAACCAGCATGACAGAGATGCTGCCTTCCCACAAGAGAGGGTTGCGGGGGTAGAAAAGGTCGACCCTAAAAATGCACACCTCGCATTATCCCATGAATATTTGTCTCCGGCGGTAAGGTCTCAACAAGTACGGAACTAACACAAAAATTACTCATAAAAAGGTTGTGTGTGACAGATCTCAAGCAGTTGTCCCTTGGGCACTGCGGTCACGCTCTCAGATCACTAAGACCACCTCTAATCCAATTTCCTTTTCAGGTACCTCTTCAAACATGAAGTCAAAGACTTAAAAAACCAATCAGATACGACTTCTAAAGCGAAATATTTAATGGTCTTAAACCGAACTTGATTTTTCCGTAATATGCAAACTTATTTCTGGATATCATAACTATAATTCATAAGTTGTTACATACGATGTAATACGCATCCACTGTGTAAATATTTGCCTCAAAGAAACAATTCACGTTTTCTAACTTTATAATATGAAGTAATATAATTTAAATATACAAACTATGTAATAAACTGGATTAATAAGAACCTACTAACAAGTAGAGATACTTTTATGTTTCTCTTTATCAAGAACCTTAACTGTCATCCTCCAGTTACATCTTAGAGTACATGTTACATTCTTAAATCTACCTCTAATGAGATAACGTATACAATTCACATATACCTCCATCATGTAGTCCATAATACAAATGATTTGATACAATGAAATAAGAACGTTCATTAAAAAAAAAGTAAAGACAACACTTGAGTTTTATGGTTGTTTGTTTTAAGTTTTGTTAGAAATTGTAGACTACTTTTATGAATGATTCTATTGACTATTGGGGATAGTTGGAAGAAAGTTAGGGGTGGTCAAACCAAAACGTGGCATCAGTCATTAAAGTCACTAACTTCCAGTCTAAGCCATGTTGGTAAATACAGACTACTTGGTTGGGGTCCGCGTGACTATCGTAACAAATGGTTGGAGACTCTTTGTGACATGGCTCGGAATCGATCATGATGGCGTTGATGTATGCACTCTGTTATCTTCCCTTAAACTGACTAACTATTGGCTAGAAACTGAAAATACAGTTAAGGATTGAATAGAACAAATGTATAACATGATATATTTAATCACTAACTTGTACACCACCCAATTGACTATTGCTAGAATATACTTCACGACCGAGAAGTTTATTAAGAGCCATTGCACCAGTTAATATAATATGTGAATTATTCACCTGTAATTTAGAAGGAACAATAAAATCAGAACGGAAGAATATCTAAAAAACACATACACCCACAACTGAAAAACCATTTATTAAAATCAAATCAAAATCTGTAAACAGAACTACCTACTTGAATAACCCGTTGACCAAGACGTGTTAAATAAGCTCCAATGCCGATAGCACGATTTGTAACTATTGTAATAGTGAATATATCATCGTACGCTGCAGATGTTTCACCAGCAATCATTGCTGAACCACGAAGATTCTCTGCGGACATATCATATTCTTTGCCTACAATGTAATAGAATTAAATAAATCAATAAAGTTACCCAACACCTATGTGCAGTATTAAATTATACAATATAACTCACATGTTTCAGATACTTTTGTAGAACTGATGCTTATACAAATAATGTGTGTGATATCTATTGATAAGTGATTGCTGAAAGTGAAATAACTCACAGGGGGGTTTTATATTGAGATTTGATGATTGGAATTTAGATACTCTAAACAATCAGCTATCGTATTCACTAGAATACACATGACGATATGAACATATCAGTAAAATCCAGGTTCTATTCAAAACAGTAAAGAGTACCAACTATAAATGATGTATCCTACAGGAAAAATTACATCATCAAAGTACTCAAAATCCATATTAGGAAAAAAATTATTTATTAAAAAGAAATTCGAAGGGATCACTGGGGAAGATTTGATTTGATAACTTATGAAATATCAAGTAACCTGAATGACCTATGTGATCACTATGGATTTTCTAACACGATTCTATGAAAAGATCATAAGGTTACGAGGTAAACAACGATGAAATCATTGTTATCCTTGAAATCTTCGTTATAATGACAGCAGTTGAAGTGAAATTCCATGAAATGGTATTTAAACTATGATAAAACAACATTCACGTACATAATTACTGATTTTTACGAGAAATCATTTAGCAAATGTGGGATCGACTGAATGATGATTTTTCATTCACTGAGCTTCATGGTATAACTAAGAGACTTTCAGTGTTTTTCTGGATAACACTGAAGTCTACTTCCAGTAGATAAAACTACGTATACGAATTTGTTAGGGAAAATATCGGAAATTCTAGATGACTTCTAAGAACGGTAAGGAATTTCAGGTCAATGGTGCACTTAAGATGAAGATCGATATAGCTTCAATCAATAATATATGACAGAAACTAAGTACATAAAACAATTCATGAGGATGAGAAGGCCTATAAATACAAGAAAAGTATGATAACTCTTTGAAATGAAGTTTCATAACAAGGATGAGGCAATCGAGAATGGCAAAACTAATTGAAAATCATAGCATATATGTAAAAACAACTGATTATTTATCGACTATATTAAAAATAATTCAACAATGAAAGGCATCATGAACTATTTGTAAAACATTTAATTGTTAAGAAGAAACAACCGTATGTGGGCGAGACTGTAATTTATGGACGACCTTCGAGCGATGCTAAGTGACCTTGAGAGTGTCTACCTACTTACTAGGGCTAAGTGAGGGTTATAAAAAAGTTTGATTAATAAGGATTATGATTAATAGTTGATCGTTTGGGTTAGGAATTAGATTTAGGGTTTTCATAACGAACTGACGCCAGCTATAACACCAGGATTCTATTTAGCTAGATAGGTGGATGAATTTCGCGCCGAAATACGAGACCTGTTATCGTAAATCTGATTGGTTCGTCCATAAATTATAGTCTCGCCCGTATGTGGACTATTGTAGAAAATGCTGATGAATAACTTGGATGAATTACAAGACTAGGTGATATTTCGTCGTAATTTATGTTGTTGTGTATCAAACCTATTAAAAACGTCTTGTTTCCCAAACTACCGATATAGCGAATCATATTATTTAATAATGCCATTGGATGATAAGATCCCAATCAAACATTTCGGAAGCTTTGAAACGTATGTCACAACTATTCTACAACCAATTTCGATTATGGCTAAACCCTTTTATGAACTTACTTAACAGACAGTGTTATTAGAATAGTAACAATTCGTGTATTTCATTGTACCGTTATGATCACTAGATAACATAACACACTCTAACTAAAATGTTAATTATCTTAGTTGTTACAAAATCATTCATTCTCGTCCCCATGTATATATGTACTCAAATTCTAGTTTTAGCGTTTGCTTTGCCTTTCTGCGCCCTTATGTGATTTGACTATAAATTTGTCTATGTATTAGCTCGTATATACATATTCGCATCTCTGCTTCAAGTTCACTTGGTGTGTCTTACAGCTTTATAATCTGTGCTATCCGCTAATAAAATGTACTTGCGGCTTTTCATTGATTTCAAACACCGCTTTTGAAATTTAGTTAATAACGGTTACAAGGGTGATTGAATAATGAAGCAAAGCAACAACACTGTAAAACGATTTACTCTAAAACATTGATAAAGTTATTTATGATCATACAAAAGTTCTCAAACAAAGATGACACGGTATTGTATGGACGAGCATTCTTAACGAGTTTTTTTTATTAGAAAATTCAAGATAGAACTTATAATCAGTTTCGAAAAGTTTTTACTAGTAACATAAAAACAATATATACATGTTGATTGTAAATTCTTTCATTTTCTACCACAAATCATTCATGTATAATTATTGTTTTCTTAACCACTAGTAACTTTTTCTTGGTGATCTAGTGGGTCATGAAGACGTCAACGTCTGAGGGGAAGCACAGCATACAGTGGACATCTAGGATGAGGCTAAACGATCTAGACTTCGCAGATGATCTGGTTCTTCTATCGCACATGCAATAACAAATGTAAGACAAGACGTCTAGTGTAGCAGCAGCCTCAGCAGCAATAGGCCTCAATATACACAAAGGGAGAAGCAAGATTCTACGATACAACACACTATGCACCAATCCAATCACAATTGACGGAGAAGATTTGGAAGATGTTAAAACCTTTACATATCTGGGCAGCATCATTGATGAACATGGTGGATCTGATGCAGGTGTGAAGGCGCGGATCGGCGAATCAAGAGCAACATAGTTACAATTGAAGAACATCTGGAACTCGAAACAACTGTCAACCAACACCAAAGTCGGGATTTTCAACAGAAATGTGAAGACAGTTCTACTGTACGGGACGGAAACTTGGACAATTACGAGAGCCATCATCCGGAATATACAGGTGTTTAGTAACAGTTGTCTACGCAAAATACTTCGGATCCGTTGGCCAGACACTATCAGTAACAACCTACGATAGGAGAGAACAAACCAGATTCCAGCGGAGGAAGAAATCAGGAAGAAGCGTTGGAAGTGGATAGGACACACATTGAGGAAAGCATCCAACTGTGTAACAAGACAAGCCCTCACATGGAATGCTCAAGGCCAAAGGAAGAGAAGAAGAAGAAGACCAAAGAACACATTACGCTGGGAAATGGAGACAAACATGAGAGAAATGAACAAGAATTGGATGGAACTAGAAAAGAAGGCGGAGGACAGAGTGTGTTGGAGAATGCTGGTCGGTGGCCTATGCTCCATTTGGAGTCACAAGCGGAAGTAAGTAAGTGAAGTGATCACTAGTAAACAGGGTCAAGAATTTTTGAGGGACATACCTAAATGAAGAAATAAAAAAGAAACATCCATTCTATATAACTTACCAATTATATCGATAATTTTATAACGTATCTCTCCATTTTCTTCAATTTTTTCACAATTCACAGCTTCATCATATTTAAAACGATAATAATCATCTGGTGTTAAATATAAATATTTGTAACCCTTTTTTGTTTTAAAAAGAAAGTGTTGATAACAAGCAATGAGATAAAAAAAGGGTTATAAGTATAAATTTTTTATAAATAATAATAAACATTTTAAGCAAAGATGAAATCCAAGACGCACGTTTCGTCCTATTTAGGACACTTCAGCTGGATGTACCTGCATCTCGGGGATGATGTTCACAGTTAATCAATTGGAAAATGTTATCAAGATGGCAATAGTTTTAATACATAATAAAATAATTGAATATGAACTTTTAATCTAAATATGTTTTAATCAACTAATAAGTTTGAATATGCCATCAACAAATAGTTTGTTGAATAGAACAACAAAAGTGTATATCAGAAGGGGTTTTTGTGGATATTATAGTAATTTCAATAGTTGAGATCATGAAGACAGTGGTGGATGTGTCGTTCGATTTCGTGGATTAGTTGAAGTTAGAGACATTAACACCGTTGGATGCCGGCCAGCTAAGTAGTCTAGAGGTTAAGCGTTCGCGCACGAGACTGATAAGCACTGGGTTCGAATCTTGCGAAGCTGCTGAGTAGCCCGACAATAGGATGAAACGGCCATCTAGTGCTTTGAGGTTTTCCATGGTGGTCTAGTTTCAATTGACTCATGATCTCAACTATTGAAAAAATCGTATATTCATCTATTCTCATTGCGTGCATGGTTTGATACATTTACTTTGTTTCTATCAATCAGATTAACTAATACTATCCCTGAACGTAGCAAACAGTTATATATCTATTTAATGTCATTTTTCATATGAAATCTGAGTACAGTCTCATATATAGCTTATGTAAACATAACTTCAGCATATCTCACAATGAGTGATTCATTCACATTAACGTGTTTAACATTCAATACCCTAATATGACTGAACAATCGTTTACTATATAGTTGTTTTATAAAGTTTATTTATATTGTAGATGTGATTATTTTCCTGAAAAGGTTCAGATTAGAGGGCCGAGTGAAACGTTGAAGCTGTTTCTAATTTCAATTACTGGGATGCTAACGAAAATAATTTCACTTGTAATAATATAATGATGTTCGACAAAAGGTTGAAAAGAAGGTCAACAACAAGTAAAGTACAGGTAGTCAACTATCTTTGTTATTCACTATCCATTTGAGTAATACGAAGTAACTGTATTAATAGTCATCATGTAAGAATACATTATTCAACACTTCGATCTGAGTACAAACACACACTAAGATATTCCTTTACAGGAAGCTATGGTAAACGCTGCTTTATACCATAAACAAAAGAACAAAATCATTTCACTCAATAAAATATGTTAATGAAAACTTTTACGTAGGCCATAAGAACAACTATGAATTGAATGATCGAGATCTTAATGTAATAACAAACCTTTTCAGGATGTTCAGCATCAATCCAAGCAATATTGAATACACTTTTAATATCTTCAGCAATTTTTATTCGTGCACCAGTATTCGATGCTAAGTAAATACGTGGAATACCAAAATATCGAGCTAGTTGACTAGCGCGATGAAATGTTAAATCTTCTGCAGGACCAAATGATCCAGCTTTAACTGTTGCATCATTTGCAATAACAATAATTGGACGACCAGATGGAGTTTCTGGTGTACGTAATACCATATACCAGACAACCATTCCAATCTATAATAAAATGAAAACAATTAATTATACTTTTTAAAGAAAACACGAAAAAAACTGAACAATAATAAATATCACTAGATCCCCAAATGTAATTATAGCTTAACTTCCTACAAAATTAATAATGATACATTCCAAAGGTAATTACATAATATTTGCCAACTAACAAGTATGATTAGTAATTTCAATGGTTAAGATCATGAGTTAATTGAAGCTAGGGGGTGAGGTCGTGGATTCGCACTGCTGAGGAGTCCCACAATGGAATAAAACGGTCGTCCAGTACTTCCAGGGTTTTCCCTGGTGGTCTAGTTTCAACCGACTCATGATCATAACCATTAAAATTACTATAATATCTACAAAATCCATCTGATATTAATCAACATATGTCCACTAGTGACTGGCTTCAAGAGGTATATCCTGGAGTTCTAGTGAGAAGTAGCAACCAGTGGAGTTCAACCAGGTCTGTTGTGAGATAGTAACTCGCTAATAAAAATGCTGGATGTGTCGCTCAATTCCGTGGATTAGTTGAAGTTAGACATTAACACCATTGGATACCGTCTCAATGGTCTAGTGGTTAAGTGTTCGCGCGCGAAACCAGTCGGTCCTGGGTTCGAATCTCGCAGGGGGCAAGGTCGTGTGTTTACCAATTTAATGGTGTGTGTAGTTACATATACATAGAGAGGAGCAATCGTGATCTCAAAAGTAGGGTGTGTGAACATGCATCAAAGTGGTTGCACAAACAAATAGAATCAAGTGACCCTATAAGAGTAGAAGATAAACATCCATCATCCTCTATTACTAAACATAATTGAAACAGGCCATAAGATTGATCTTAACTCGGTTTTTGTGGTGTACAAGTGTCAAAGGTTTATTTAAGCCTTAACCATACGGAAATTCAAACCCCCCCTGTGTATTCAAAAACGGTTTGTTCTCACCCATGTAATATTGGCTTATTATCCAGAGTGATTAGGTTTCAAATTGTGTTCACATTATTATTCTTATTATTATCTTTGTCTCCTCTTACCCCATTTCCAGTCTAGTTGACCTTTTATTTTTTTATATATAAATGTTCATAACAAGTATATGTGTGATTAGATTGTTTGAAATGTATTACGGCTAATATATCACATTGTTCAGATAATCTTCGTCTTCTAATTACATTATCGAAACTGAAAATTTGTCACAGAAACGTTAACAAGTAAAATATATGATCAAACGTGTTATAATTTGTGACCTTCTGTCCTATTAATGTATAACGTAATGATAACGCCAATTAAAGAACAGTGAATTATCGACCGAACCAACGACGCATAAAACGAAACAATCAAGTATAAGATGATAAGTTTGGGATTTTAGCGAGAAATTCACTCAACCATTCAACTAAATAGATTCATGGCATTATAGATGAAGTCAATTAGTGATGAAAACCCTTAAATCTAATTCCTAACCTTAATCATCAACTATAAATCATAATTCTAATTTCTTACACTGGTTTATAACCTTCATCTCTCAAGATCAGTTTAGCGTCACTCAAAGGTTGTTCATAAGTGATAGACTCTATGTATTTTTTATAGATTGACAATCATTAATACAGGAGAATAGGACTCCACGACCTCGTCCCCTGCGAGATTCGAACCCAGGACCAGTGCTTACAAGTTTTCCATAGTGGTCTAGCGTCACTTGACTCATGATTTCCACCAATGATAAAGAATATAGACATGATGAATATCATAAAACAAAACTTCATTAAATAGAGTTCACTTACTTCATTTGTACCTAAAGTATTTGTATTTGGTTGTAAATTACCATGTTTATCTAATGATAATTCAGTACATGTAATTATTAAATTCTCTGGTATATTTAAAGGTATTAAATTATGGAATTTTGATAAAGAATTATTATTTAAATCGGATATGGGTTTATCTAATGAATCATTTATAATATGATTATGATGTTTTTGATTTCTATAAGGACAATAACTTTGCCATACACCAGTTAAAGCTTGAGCTAATAATGCAGGATAATCATAAACATAAGTGGTGTTAAATTTTCTGGCCTGTAACATAAAAAAATTTAAAAAAAAGCAAATGTTCGTTATCAATGGTGCTAGGTTCGAAGCTATCACGAATTCAATTGATCAGAAAACGAGAAACAAGACTCGGTGATCAAAGACCAGTAAGCTAGCTACTGATACGTCCCAGCCCCGCTAACTAGAGGGAAAAGTCCAAGCTTGGACTGGGGAAGTATATTCTGCAAACAGCCAGAAACGAGCAATAACAATAAACACAATTCAAAACGTATATATACAATACAAAAACCGTCCTTGGGGAGAGTTACCAAATAGCATACTAAAAGACGCAACGAACCAATAAGATATTTCCCAGTGGGAAATACGACATGAAGGTGACAAGAGCGCCTTTGGCGCGAAAACAAAGAAATTCAAATTTTCTAAATAAAATTACAAAATTAGGTCCTTTCCCAAGTGAGTTCTGGGGATCTAACGTCCCTAACAAATGGTGAATACTCTTTAAGAAAAACAAACAAACAAATTAAAAAAACATTTACTTTGCATCAATTAAGTTGTATATCAAAATGGTAATTCCACAATTCACTAAATTCCTTTATTTATTTAAACACATAAACATTGGGTACAAGGAGTTATTAAATAGATATGCACCATATAAACCATTCGATTTATATAAGAGCTGGTATACTGCCCGGGTGCTCGAACCGACACAGGTGGTTTTATTAGGGGACCATACCCGAGCCTTCGACTTAAAGGTATAATCCACAAGGCAGTGGATCAACGTCAGGAAATGCAGTCCCATGGTAGCCAGTGACCAACAATTGGTTCATACGCCATTTATTCGCTAAGGATCCCGGAGCCCATGCATACCATTGGTTTGGAATCAAGGTTTTTTAACACCCCTAGGTGGACTCTCCATATCTACTAGCCAGGTTAAAGTACCGGACATTCGCTTTTCGTCCTCTCAATTTCGTAAGGAACAGTAATGCCGCGAGAAGGCAGTTAGTAGGACTTCTCTGGCAGTAGTTGTATGCATGTGGTCATGTAAGAGCATTTGGAGAGAGAGCTAACCCTTTCCACCCTCGACTGTACCAGGGCATTTGGGGGCTATAATCATGATTAAGATGATACTTTCAACTGTAAAAATTATTCCCAGTTGCAGCCTTTACCTTAACATAATGATCTGATTGGATTATCATTTTAAAATAACTGAGATATAACAATAGAAACTTAAATTAGAGTTGTGCTCTCTAAATTAAACGGTTGGTTCCACAGTTTTCCTAATCGTTCTGGACGACTGCAGATTGATTGAAATATATATATATATATATTTCTTGAAATTATCTAACACTTTTTAGAGGTCTTAATTTAAAACACTCACAATTTCAAGTAACGTCACTGATCATTCCTAACACATATCGTGCAGAACCTGATTAGGTTAGTTTACATATTTGCGTATAAGGTTGATTTCTAAAGTTAACCGTTTGGTAGCTTTTACATTTTTTGTCGGTTCGCTTCTATGTGAGTATTCATCAAGGTAGATCAGAGAAGAGGTCACAATATCACACAGAAAAAATTACACACACACACGCATTATTTAAACGAAGACATATATGAATAAATGTAGGTGAATTATGCATAATATCCCATAAATTCAATAGTCATATTCTACAATTATCAAAAATATAAATTAATCCACATGGGATATAAAACTGAAGTCGAAATGAATAATGATCATTACCTGAAAACGTTTAACTTCAAAAAAATCTTTATTCTCATGAGCTGTAACAGCTGGATGTCCATTTAATTTACCATTAGGTGGACTTATCGATTGTAGAATACAAATACCAGTTACTGGATCTAATATTTCACGATAAACATCTAATCCTAAATCATAACCATGTTCATCACGAAGCATAACACGAATTGGTACTATCGGATCAGATGCATGAAATCGAATATGCAATTTTAATTCTGCCTATAAGAATTAAATCAGAAGAATATATATTGAATTAATGTGCAAAGTCTCAAAAAACAAATAATACATAGTTATTTAATTGCTACCTAATTAGAGTGAACGTTTTGACAGATGAATGTAACCAATATTCCGACATCATAGAGTTTGAATACTTGTTTGTGACAGGAACGAACCTTAATTACTCTTCTCATATTTGGATGCAATATGAAATGGTTATACGAACAGTGAATATTTCGATTGAGACACTTGATATAGTTGACATAATTGTTCTAAGTCACACAAAAATTTCAATGCACAAATGAATGATAATATCTCATTTGACTTGATAGATTAGATTATGTAAGGAAAACATATATGTATACTTGTTCATTAACGATTGATGATGACATATTTTGATCCTTTAAGTAGTCAAGATTTTCAAACTATGTATACAAAGATAATCACTCCGTCATATCTGTATAAATCGAAGCTGAGTCCAGTAAACCACTGTTATCTGTTGTATCAATGGATGAGCACATTAGCAATGGTGAAGTTTACTGAGACATTATAAGTCACACTCCATACGAACTTCAAAAACTAAAACTAAAACTTATTAGAATGAAATTTTAAGAAGATCATGTCTATTGACTGAATAACACCGTTGGATGCCCGTCGGCTCAGTGGTTAAGTGCTCGCGCGCGAAACCAGTAGGTCCTGGGTTCGAATCTCGCAGGGGGCGAGGTCTTGGATGCGAACTGCTGGGGAGTCCCGCAATATGACGAAACGGCCGTCCAGTGCTTCCAAGTTTTCCATGATGGTCTAGCTTCAACTGACTCATGATCTTAACCATTGAAATTACTATAATATCCACAAAACCCATCTGAATAAAGAAACTCTAACATGGAAAATCTACGATGTAACATCAAGATAACTAATCACCAGTTAATGGTTCCAATAAATTATTTTACATAAATAAACAGTAAATATTAGTAATACTGTATTAATCATAAATTTACCTACTTGAGATACACGTAAACGTAGAAAACGTCGAGCATAACGCATTACAACTTTTCTAATTGTTGACTTTAATCTATTAATATCTTCTAAGAGTAATACAGGAACAAAATTTAGAAATATATGATTTCCCATTGTTCGACTAGCATCAGGATGTCCTGAGGCTAAATCTAAAGCATCCATTGCTTCTAAAAGAATTTGTTCAGCTTCTGATTGAAGATATTCAAATGAAGCTTCACGTGAAACTAAATCAGCATGACGAATGATACAACGTACAAAGAAACGATAATCTACTACATCTTTTCTTCCATTTATCTATGACATAAATTCAAAGAAAAGATAAATAATTAAAAATTAGTGTTTTGTTTTTGATGATATCTCGATTGAAAGTACTCGACAGTCAGTCAGTCTGTCAGCTACAACGTAGGACCAGGCACAGATGGGCATCAGTCCATGTTTTCATATCTCATTAGCACAACAAGATGAACACCAAATTCATACAATTAGTCAATTCACTGGTGGCAATATATGAAATAAAGATTGCATATAAGAACATAGTACAACAAGAAAGAATTAATTCGTAGAAAAATATAAAGCGATTTTAATCTCTTAGTTTAAGGGAAGACAGAGAGTGTATAAACTGACGCCATTCTGATCGATTCTGAGCCATGTCACCAAGAGTCTCCAACCATTGGTTACGATAGTCACACGGACCCCAACCAAGTAGTCTGTATCTACCAACATGGTTAAGACCAGATGTTAGTGTGTTCAAGCACTGATGCCACGTTTTGGTTTGTCCGCCCCTAACTTTCTTCCAACCAGCCCTAACACTTATCAGCATTGCGCGTCGTGGTAAACAGTGTTCAGGCGTACGCAACACGTGGTCTACCCATCTCAGTCGATGAAGATTCACAACCTCATCAACTGATTTACCATCATTCCCTAATACGCTGCATATACCCTCACTATTACTTACTCGGTGATCCAAGCATACGCCAGCAATATTTCTAAGGCATCTGTGGTCAAATACTAGTACCTTACGAGTATCTTCTACTCTTGATGGCCATGTTTCGCAGCCGTAAAGTAGAACAGAACGGACTCAGTCAGTCAGTCAGCTACAACGTAGGACCAGGCACATATGTGCATCGGTCCAGGTTGCCATACCGCATCAACACAACAAGATGAACACCAGATTCATAACAGTGGTTAGGTAAAAGGTGGTCATATATAAGAGAAAGATTGCATATAGAGAACGGACTGCCGCGCAGTATACTCGTCCCTTGATTAATAGACGGAAATTTCGCCTTCGCCATAGGTGACGTATGTTGGCAAAAGCCAAATGAGCTTTTCGAATCTTTGCTGAGATTTCGTCAAACACCAATTCATTAACGCTGATCAGACTTCCAAGATAAGTGAATTCGTCAAGGCGTTCAACTACTTCACTCCCTATCCTTAGTTCACGTGTTGACGCAAACCAGTCCTGAAGCAACAGCTTGCATTCAGAGAGGGAGAAGTGCTTCGCAAACATTCTGGCATTGTTGTTCAGTGCTATCAAAAGACTCTGCATTTTATCAGGATCTTCAGAAAGTACTCAATATAGTCTATCATCAACAAAAAAACGTAATTTTGTTATTACAATTATTGAACCAATGTAAAATGTATGCAGCCCCGGAAAGTCAATTTAAATAAAGAATATGATTTGAGAAAAAACAAAGAATTTATCGCCTTATTTGAAGGCTTATCATTAACAGAAAACAGTATCAAATAAAACAGAAGGGTAATATAGTTAAAGATAAATGTTTGACACGATTTAGTTAATCAGGTTGATGGGTTTTAGAAACATTACAGGAAATTATAATAAGTATTAGTTGATCACATAATAAGTGGGTATAGTGAAAGTTAAATTCAAATAAACTAGTGAGCATCGATCTATATAGCGGATAAAACTATTGTATTTGACGACGAATAAAGAAATAGTATCTGACAGGATTAACTACTGCTGTATGATTTAATATTATTAATCTGTTGCCTGTTTATTATGCAGTCTCCTCTACTCATAGCCACTTTTGGCTGATTTGATTCGGCATGATATGCTTGTATATAATCTAAGTATGCTTGAAGTATAATATTCGCTTGGTGAAGGCTGATTACAGTGTTCTGGATTCCATGACCAAGGTACGGAGATAAAAAAACTGATTCGAGGAGCGATAAGGGCTTAACATTCATTCAAGGTTATAACTGTTGAGCGGATTCCGATTGATGTTTTTATCACGTGATATTAGACAGGATCTTTAAGTCATCACAAAAAGCATTTAACAACAGCATTGTTTACTAATGAGAAGGTTTCTACTCTATTTTTCTTTAGTTAAACTATCGTTTCTTAATTATTTTACTGATTGTAAGTTATAATTAAATGAAACTCTGACGAGAAGTCACAAAATAGGATGAATTCACATTGTGTTATGAATTCTGTTGCTTTTTCTTCATTTCAATGTTAACAAGGTGATGTAGTTGTTTAATTAATTTATTTATTTAAACACATAAACATTGGGTACAAGGAGGCATGAAAAAGATATGCGCCACATAAATCATTCCATTTGTGTGAGGGCTGGGATACTACCTGGATGCCCAAACAGAAACAGCTGTTTTTCTTAGGGGGGCCAAACCCGGAGACTTCAACCTAAATGTCTAATCGACAAGGCAGTGGAGAAACGTCAAGCGATACAGTCACATGGTAGTCGGTGACCAACAATAGGTTCAAACGCCATATGGTCCTTCAGGATACTGGAGCCCATGTACACCATTGGTTTAGAAACAAGGTTCTCCAACTCCCCTAGATGGATCCTCCATATCCACCAACCCCGTTAAAACGTCGGAAATTTTCTTTTCGTCCTCTCGAATTCGTAAACAACACCCACGCCGCAAGAACGCAATAAGTAGGACTTCCCTGGCAGTGGTTGTATGCAAGTGGCCACATGAGAGCATTTGTAAAGGGAGTGTTAACTCTCCCCACTCTCGACCGTACCAGGGCATTTGTGGGTTTAAGTGTAGTGTCAGGAGTGTTTAAAACTGAATAGGTGGAAATTTTTCAGTATCATACAATTAAAGTTGTACATTACGGCCATATCATTTGATTCAATAAATATTAAGATGACAGCATCTAGTTGGTAAAACTTGTCGACTGCAGGATTGTTTTAATGCACATTACAATAATAAAAGTACTAAATGAGAAGTTACAATTACTAATGAGAAAAGCCTTTATATATATATAGAAGAATTACCTTACTACAACCTAAATACAAATGCATTCGACGATTTAATGTTGGTAAATGTTCAAGATTATAATTTTTCATTCGATTTAATTCTAATTGAAAAGCTAAAGCTGGTTCTAAATGTCGATAAACACGATCTTCTCGATAATTATCACGCGCACGAAAAGTGTACAACCGTGGGAATTCACGCTGAAATTTAAAAAAACATAATAAATAAATGAATAAATATTAATGATTTCAACAGTTGAAATCATGAGTCAATTGAAGCTAGACTACCATGGAAAACCTGGAATCACTGGATTGCCGTTTCGTCCTATTGTGGGACTCCTCAGAAGTGCGCATCCACGACCCCGCCTCGCGGGATTTCAACTTAGGATCTATCAGTCTCGCGCCAGGCGCTTAACCATCTAGAGCACTGAGCCGGCATCCAACGGTGTTAATATCTAACTTCAACTAATCCCACAATAGGACGAAACGCCCATCCACTGTTTCCAGGTTTTCCATGGTGGTCTAGCTTCAATTGACTCATGAACTCAACTGTTGAAATTACTACAATCTCCACAAAACCCCTTCTGATACAAAGATATGAGATGAATTAGACTGGTGTTATGAAAACATTGATTATGATATTTTAGAATTGAAACAATAATCACAGTTTCCAGTCAGTCAGTAACAACGTAGGACCAGGCACACATGGGCATCGGTTCAAGTTGCCATGCCGCATTAGCACAACAAGATGAACATCGAATACATAGAAGTAGTCAATTCAATAGTGGTAGTGATATTTAAAAGAAAGATTGTATATAAGGACATAATACAAGAAGAAAGAATTAATTCGTAGAAAGAAAGATATGAAGTGATTTTAATTTGGTGGTTCAAAGGAAAACAGCGAGTGTATAAACCTACGCCATTCTGATCGATTCTGAGACATGTCACACACAGTCTCCAACCATTGGTTACGATAGTCACGTGGACCAACCACTTAACTTATGAAACAATAATTTACTGACTATCATTATAATCTTAGAAATGGTTAACATAACTTGGAAAGGCTTTGTAGATAAGCATTCATTTATTAATCTTGTATGGTAAGAGCTATCAAATGAATAGATGATTCCATTGACATAGCATAACTAAACAATGATAAAAAAACAATAGAGAAGCAACAAAACACCAACTCACTGTCTTAACAACTAAGAAAGTAATTCTTCGAATACCAGATGCTCGTAATTGATCAACATGACGAGAACAGAATTCTTCTAAATGTGTCACATCACTTGTTTCATTAATTACTGAATCAGGTAGTAGCAATGAGTTTTTAGTGAATCCAGAAGGTCTTGATTTTGACGACATTGATGTATCATCATTCGATGATGATAATATGAGAGTAGGTTGTATGCATCTATATGTAGATTGACGTAGAGCAATATTTAATATATGAATTGGTTCTCTTTGAGGATCAGTCTGAAGCAAAAAAAATTATAAAAAAAGATTACTATCAATTGAAATAGGCAGAATGAAAATGTGACGACGGACCACGGGTGAACAAAAGGAAGTTGTAGGAGGCTCAGGAGCCGAAGATATTCCATCCAATCACGTTTTGGAAGAATGTTCTAGGATTCCTACGTGTAGCTTCCAGATTGCACAATACTAATAACCTCCAGTATGCGGATTGGAGGACTTTAATGATGACTTCGTTCTTACTAAAAAGTATAAATACTTGACAATTTTGTACTATAATTGACACTGTCTAGGAATAATATTCCTTTCGTTAGTCTTCTGTCTTCTCATTGCTACTTGGAAGGGTTCTGGTGTTCTAGTGCCCACGTCATATGCTGTATATCAATAACAACCTTCTAGATATAACAACGGGCGAAAAGGATGGGATTCGAACCCACGCGGGGAAATCCAAATGGATTAGCAGTGTAGAAAGAAATTTGAGTTTGTTGCATTGCATTTGCTCTAATTCTTGCACACACAAAAAAAGGAACTAACCTCATAAAATACTGAAATATCAAGTCTGGCTTTATAAATATGATCAATAAGTAACAAGTATACAGAGATAACTTGATTCAAAGGCCAATATTACATATCTAATCTCTAATGAAACAAATCGGATGCGCACTGCTGAGGAGCCCCACAATAGAACGAAACGGCCATCCAGTGCTTCAAGTTTTCAATGGTGGTCTAACATCAATCGGTTCATGATGTCAATCAAAAACTTGACAATCTCCACAACCCTTAAACTGATCATTTCAATAACATAGAGGAATAATATCTAACGTATGAACAATAATCCCGTTTATAGCTTAAGATAGTAATCATAAAAAGGATGGTGAGATATGAAACGTGCTCCAACACGCACACGCACACACACAAAATGAGAACACGGGGTCAAAAAGAAAAATTAGATAACGTAATAATATTAACAGCACTAAACGACTTCTAAAATTGGCTATAGCATAGGTGTGCTAAAATGTAGTACATTTGTAAAGTGTTAGAAACAAACAACAATTTCTTAAATTAGTGTTAAATCATTTCAGATACTTTGAAGTTATTTAAAAAATAACCCATCCGGACGTACATAGATACACACACACTTAGAGTCAGAGAAATATTGGGCGAGATTATAATTTATGGACGAACCAATCAGATTTAGGATGACAGATCTTGAATTTTGGCGCGAAATTCATTCATTCATTTATTTAGCTAAATATCATTTTGGCATTATAGATCTAATTCCTAACCTTTAACTATCAACTGTGAATCAGTTGATTCGAATACCTCACACTGGTTTCTAACTGTCATTTAGCCGCTGTATATAGGTAGACACTTCAAAGGTCTTTTAAGCGTCGCTTATAGGGTCGTCCACAAATTATAGTCTCATTAAATATTGTTTTTATTTTAGTAAAACACTGTTTTTTATTTTAAGAAAATATTTTGTTATTGACTAATTGTAGTGATATAAAACTAATGAAACTGAGTATTATGGTCATAATAAGCAAGCGCCTCCTCAGGAGATGGATCATAATGAAGAGCAAAGAACATATTTGAAATCAACAATTCTATAACATAATATTCATGATAATTACATACTATTCGACCCATTATTAGTGGTTATTTTCTATGGTCAAAGTGAATTTACTAAAAAGGTACACACATAAATCTCTTATGTATTATGCAAGCACTGATCATATATATTATAAAACCAGAAATCTGCGAACAGATTACACGATTACTTTCAACATAACAGTCTTAGTTACTTTGATATTACCGTCAGGGGCGGCCATACCCAAACATGGCATTAGTGCTTGAACACATTAAAATCTGGTCTTAGCAATGTTGGTAGATACAGACTACTTGGTTGGGGTCCGCGTGACTATCGTAACAAATGGTTGGCAGTGCACATTCACGACCCCGCACCCCGCGAGATTCGAACCCCGAACCACCACAAGATTTCAATTAGTGAAATTTCTAAAAAAATCTCCACGAAACCCCTTCTGATAATTCAATTGTATATCATTTTACGATGTTCGGATAATCGAATTTTAGCCCAATAGTCTATGTTATGTACACATTAAGTACTGGGTTCATAGAGCTGGAAAGTTCTACACATGAATGAATACAATTATTCGGTGACGTATACCTACTATGATAAGCGATGTTATTTAGCTGTTATTTTAGTGATTCGCATTTGCATAGATATCATTTTTCTGCACTAGACAGTGTAGTATTTAATAGACCAGATATGACTGAAATTGGACTAAAAGAAACAATCTGATCAGAATGCAATCTATTGACCGAGTACTCATTTGCATATTCAGCTATGCGTCAAATTTAATGAGGGGTTAATGATTCAACAATAACGTCCAAAGGTACGGTGGGATGGAGTTAGAGACACATGTGTCAAAACAACGAGCATAAAAAAATATTAGATAACAAGGAAAATCAAAGGTTTCGAAAAATCTCACAAATTGTAAAAGCTTCCACTAATTAAACGTCAGGAATTCGAAGTAAACGTTTATAAAACACTTTAGCAGTTGTGTCAGGAAAATCCTGATCATGATGTATTAATTACCACAAAGCCATTAATGATGTTCTTCAATGTGAATTTCTGATGAAAAGTTATATCCAGTGAAGTTCAATCACTTGGTAGTAAGGAACTTATCCATCGATAACACAGGATTGTGGTAGTACATAAATTGTACGTATATAAGAAATGTGAACAACAGTATTCCCATTCGATCGATTTACAGATAGTTTATTCATCGTGGGACCTGAAGATAGTCAATTGAATCAATGGTGTCATGTGGACTGTTAAGGATTAAAAAGCCGCTTTTCGATGCGCCTTGGGTTTCGAAGATTCATCCAAAGCTAACTTCTATTTATAAGTTGTATTCGTCACAGATTGTTTTTAGTTCAGATACCACTATAAACTAGAAAGTAAGAAATAGCTGCTTCATTTTATAATAGGAGTCCCTAAAATTAACCATAACGGATGTCACCAGGTATCGAAATTAGAATCTTCAGGTACATCGGTGAACACTTGACCATTAAAACCAATTGGCTGGCATTCAACGATAGAATTCGAAATTTAATCAATTTGTGAAATAGTTCGACGACATCCAAAGTTATTGGTAACAACTGTTTCACTCCTCACATGTCTGAACTTCATCAGTTACAACTTTCCAATAGAACTTCAAGAACATCTTCAAGTGATTAATAAACTGGTGGTTATAATTTGAGTTGATCAACATACGAAATCATCACAAAATATAAGATGAATGAAATATGACCGAGAAATAAAGCAGATAACATTAGTGTGCACACATGTGTACAAATATGAACTTATTAACACAACAATATGAAAGAAAAAATTGTATTGTTAAATGTAACAGTTAAGGTAGTAGTAGTAGCAGCAATAACAGTAGCAGTAGTATTAAATTATCAAGCATAAATTACCTCGTTAAATCTATTGAAGTACTGTTAAAATGAAATTATGATAAATTATTCAGAATGTTTGCAGAAGAAGAAAACGCAACGACATTACATAACATATGAATGATTTATATTACATGTAAGTATAGTAAACAAGATATATATATATATATATATATATATATATATATATATATATAATGGGAGGCAAAAATCTGACTCACACGTCCGCGTCGTGTCTCCTGGATAGTGAGACGAATGACTCATGAACTAACGTGAGCGGTAACTCGGGTGGTGGAGTTCGGGCTAATCACTCACTCTTACTGATACCCACCAATCGATTACGAAACCCACAGAGAAACATAGCATATATATATATATATATATATATATATATATATATATATATATATATAATACATAGTTGTTAGCAAAGTGAAATCACTTTACATATTACCTGATATAAAGCACAAGGATAGTATCTTAATGAATTCACGAAAGGATAAAGGTCTTAGAATCAATCTAGAATTCGAGCCAAACACGATCATTAAATATTTAGTGTATAGAAACTCTGATGATTGAAGAAGAAGAAGAAGAAGAAGAAGAAGCGATACATTTGGTAAAAAGAAAGAGCTTAAAATATTAATTATTTATTTGAACTACAAACGTCTACAATATTCGACACTTGAACTTTAAAAGAAATCAGGAGGAAATATGAAAAAGCGCTTTATGTTTAGTGTATGTTTAAAAGTGAAAAGGGTGAGACTATAATTTATGAACGATTCTTGAAAGACGCTAAAGTGACCTTGAATGTTCACCTAACAATTAAGACCAAATGAGGGTTATGAACCTGTGTGAGGAACTAGAGTTATGATTTAGAGTTGACGAATAAGTTTAGGAATTAGATTTCAGGTTTTCATCACGAACTGATATCACCTATAATGCCAAGACTCTATTTAGCCAAATGGTTGAGTGAATTTTTCGCTAAAATCGAAAACCTATTATCTTATATTTGATTGGTTCGTCCATAAATTATAGTCGCGCCGTGAAAAGATATGAATAGAACTACTGGTAACCTTGAAGTTCAAGTAGATCCCAAAAAAGAATACTGAAATTCATAATAAACTTGGTACTTACTACACCAGTTCAAGGAAAATAGTAATTAATTGGTTTCTAAATTTTAATAAGAATTATATAGAGCGCTGATTGGATAGAAGTATATCTGAACAATTCATTACACGTGATAGAAAATTTGTTTGTTCTCGACGTTCCAGATGAACCTTTCAGGGAATCAGTTCTAAGTGTCTTAAGACAAAAGAGGAGTAGAGCAACGTACACCTCACTCATTAAACGATACAGAACACTACCAGATAGTTAACTAAGAAGGTTATTTCCTTCTATCTTTACTTCAACATTAAGTGCGACCATGAACCAGACATTTAAAATCTCTTGAGAACGAGTGCTTCATCAGAGATTTAAAGAAGTACCAGAATATTTCATACCTGGACAGAACATACTGACTCTACAATTCGGGTTCACCATTGAACTTCTATTATGTATCACTAAGAAAACGATGATTTCACCATGATTGTTGTCACATTAGCCTGATATGTCCCAATCAACATTGAACTAAACTGTAAAAACTATCCCCTATTACTTTTAACCTCATTACATTAAAATACAACTATCTCCTTATTGTATCAAATGGATTTCTGAAAACAAGTTCAGGAATGAAAATCTGTCGCCTTCTAAATATGCTTTACAATAAACACATTCTTACGGAGAAGGCAAATCTGAATATTAAACTTTCGATATGTGTATATGATCAGAAGACACCATTGTTTAGAAAACCATTGACACAAGTAATACATACACTATTTATGTTATCAAGCTAAATTAATCCATTTATATGTAACAGTAGGTGGATCGAAAGTTCTTCCCATGTACCAATTTACAGTACTAAGAAAAAATCAAACATGTAGACGACATTCAAACTCAGAGTTAAACAATGAGACTTTTTACTATAGAGTATTGTGGAGATTGTTTTATATAAAGTTCCACATCATGAGACTGATATTGTTTACACAGTCGGTAATGATCAAGAAGTAATGAATAGTTATTTCGTCCTAGTATAGAATCCTTCAACAATGTATATTTATATTTCCATCAGCGAAGAAAACTCAAAAACTTTAAACCACTGATTGAATATCCAATTTCAATGAGTTTACAATTTTAACAATAGAAAATATAATGCGTTGATTATTATCCGTAAAGTGTAATTTATTTATTTATTTTTATTTTAACACATAGATATTGGTACAAGGAGGCACCAAATACATATGCGCCACACAAATCTCACTTGATATGTGTGAGGGCTGTGATACTACCCCGGTGCCCAAACCGAAGCAGGTGGTTTTCTTAGGGGGCCACACCCGGAGTCTTCGACCTAAAGGTTTAATCCACAAGGCAGTGGATCAACGTAAAGAGATACAGTCTCATGGTACCCAGTGATCAATAATTGATTCATACGCCATTTGTTCCTTCAGGATGCCGAAGCCCATGTGCACCAGTGGTTTGGAATAAGGGTTTTCCAACTCCTCTACGTGAACTCTCCATGTCCACCAACTCGGTTAAAACACCGGACATTCTCTTTTCTTCCTCTCAATTTTGTAAACAACAGTAATGTCGAGATAATGCAGTAAGTATGACTTCCCTGGCAGAGGCTATATACGCGTGACCATGTGAGAGCATTTCGTGAGGGATAGCGAACTCTCCTCACTATCGGCCATATCAAGGCGTTTGGGAGCTTAATACTGATAGTGAAATCTAATTCAATTCAAATCTGAGATAGATTACAAAATAAAAGTACTTACAGTATGATAAGGTGGATCTTGAAAACTGATCAGTTTTGTTTCATTATTTGAAATATTATAATGATTATGATTATTCTGTGATTTTTGATGAACAATATCAGAAGTGAATTGACGAGAATAATCAAATATTGGTTCAGACAATGAAGTATGAATACTTTTAGCTTCTTTACAAGCTGAATTGAATAATCTGATTAATTCGTCGAATGATCTACAGAAAAATGTAAAAGTGTAAATAAAGTGAATAAATAATCACAATAATGATCTGTATTATGTATAAAACATGATCCCATGTCAACATCTAATTGAAAATCTCATTTCAGTATACACAAACATTTATTACTTAATACTTAAACAGTATTGATTATAAAATAATATTATTTAGTCATCCGTCTATCAAAAGACGAGTATACTGCGCAGCAGTTCGTTCTGTTTTAATTTACGGCTGCGAAGTATGGCCATTAAGAGTTGAATATATTCGCAAGCCACTAGTATTTGACCACAGATGCCTTAGAAATATTGCTCGCATCTTCTGGGACCATCGAGTCAGTAATAAGTGAGGTTAGACGCAGGGTATTAGGGAATGATGGTAAATCAGTTGATGAGGTTGTGCATCTTCATCGACTGAGATAGTCGGACCACGTGTTATGCCTGAACAACGATTACCACGACGTGCAATGCTAACCGGTGTTGGGGATGGTTGGAAGAAAGTTAGGGGCGGACAAATCAAAACATGGCATCAGTGCTTGAAGACAATAACTTCTAGCCTGAGCCATGTTGGTAGATACAGACTACTTGATTGTGGTCCATGTGACTATCTTAACAAATGGTGGGAGACTCTTGGTGACATGGCTTAGAATCGACGAGAATAGCGTCGGTGTATACACTCTTTGTCTTCCCTTAAACTAAGAGATTAAAATCGCTTCATATCTTTCTTTCTACCAACTAATTCTTTCTTCCTGTACTACATCCTTATATACAATCTTTCTTTTATATATTACCACCTCTGAATTAACTACTTTTATGAATCGGGTGTTCATCTTGTTGTGTTAATGAGGTATGGCAACTTGGACCGATGCATATATATACCTGGTCCTACGTTGTAGCTGACTGACTGACTGATTTAGTCATACAATGTTACTACGCGTCAGTCAATCATAATCAACGTAGATTTTGACGAAAAAATGCATGAATACAAGTTGTCTAACAATAAAGAGCATAAGGAGATAAAAAAGGCTGGAATGAACATCAAACGAATCATAACGATAAAGTGTTGATGGCAAAAAGAAAAACTAACTAACAAGCTTAAGGTTCTAGAAGAAAGACAGCAAAGGTATGAATGAAGAAAAACTGAAATTTAAGATCGTGAGGAAGATAAAGAGTGAATACGTTCGAACTATTTCAATAGATTTTGAAGAATTTGATCTAACATCTCTAGCCAATGATCGGATAAAACGGTTTCTACTGATTGACAGTCTCTGGAGACTTTGAAGAAGAATATTTTAGGACTACCCCACAACTTTTAAAACATCTCTGATAGAAACACTGAATTATGTTATTATCGTCTGGTTTTATAGACCATCGTTTACAGGATAGAGCAATACAGAGCGCATTGCCGCGAATTTCACTTATCTTTTAGTTGGTGTAAGCACTAATATTGATACAAATTAGTGAATTTAAAACTCATATTTACATTTAGGCGACGAAACATCAACGACTACATGTTCAACAAATAGTACAAAGATGTGCACTAAAAGGAGAAATCTTCTAGATGAATCTTGAAAATTTCTTGGTTTATCATTGACAGAAAGGATATCTTAACATTTAGAAAAGGATACATTAGGCTTTTATCCTGCAGACAGCATCAAATTTTTTAAAGATTGCAAATAGGTCTTATCGATCAGTCTAAACTCAAGCGAAATGTATGTCCGAAGCATCCTACTGATCACTTCCAACAATCTCAATCTAATCCATAGAATACAACGTTAGACAGATTAGTTGCCACAATGCAATTTGATCGATAAAAATCATCCAGTACTAATGAATCGGAAATAACTCTACGTTTAGTTTCCAATTCACTATCATAAACTAACTAACAGAATGTTGTGGTAGTATTATCACTCAGATGTGTTGTTTCTAAATCATTCTGAGTTAGTATTAAATATATACTTTAAAAATAAATCAAGCGAATTATTGATCACAGATAGAAAAAAACAAACAAACAAATCTATCAACGTATAACTAAACATAGTTCTGGTTTAAGCTCCTGGATGGTAAGAGCTCCGGCTTTAAGAGTCGGAAACGAAGAAATTTAGGTAGATTTGAACGAATCATATAAACACCCTTAAACCCAAATTGTAGATCTGTAGAATGGTTTTAGTCGATTAGGTGTTCTTAAAAACAGCCGAAGCTCTTACCGTCCAGGAGCTTAAACCAGAACTATGCATACAAAAGAAGTACGTCTTATCGTATAACTAACACAACTTACTCTTCCAGATCACTTAAAGAATTAAATGCTGTCATACCACCCATACGTTCACCAGACAAAGGAGTAGTATCAATATCAATCATACTTTGAAAATTATTCATCATTGTTGATCTGTGATTCGTAATAGAGGTGGTAGCTGATGAAGCAGTATAGTCTTGTGAATCAAAATTATTTACATTGAATAATGTTGAAGCTAAATTATAAGTTTGAATATTTTCAGCCAATGGAGAATCAATTGAATGTTCTGAATTATGATTTCTTTGATAATCTGAAGGACGTCTATTATGAACACTTGAAGAACTGAAATAGTAAGAAATAAAAAAACATTACGTAACATTGAACACAGAAATATTAAAAAAAGAAAAAGTAATGGATACACTTAGATCTGCAGGTTTGCAATGGTGCATAGGTGGATCCACTACTCTTTGTGTTCTCCCAAATTCTAATCTTCTGAATTCTTCATATCCCTTTTTTTCACTTTCCAAATTTATTTCACTGGATTATACTCGTTGAATAACATCTTCAAACCCTAATCTTTCATATTACTGCTTATAAGTTTACTACCTATACCACTATGGTATTTGAATCGACAATTGTATCTCTGTGCTAATGTGGTATGGCAACTTGAATTGATGTACGTACGTACGAACTTCTACGTTGTTGCTGACTGACTGACTGAGGTTACCTATAAATAAATCACCTGGTAAAAAAAGCGTCTAAATATGATCATCATACCGGTTAAGAATAATCTATCATTTTAGAAAATTATCAAGCTTGAAGCTAACCAAATCATTTCATACACTAACTTGAATCGTATAAATTCTAATATCTATTCTGGTATTATATTCTTAGTCATCGTAAGAGATATAAAATAAATGTGTATTCAATGAATAAAGATCCAATTATACCTCGTTAAATGGAAGAAATGTACGTTGTCGAGTACTTTACCTATAAATTTTAACAAACATAGATTGATCTAATCCATACAAATTTCTCACGTACTTACAGACTATCATAACTGAGGACTATTGGTTCCAACTTACAAGAATGTTTCCTCTAATAAATTTTTCATGAAAAGGATCCTATATTTACGAATGTTAAGAAGATGTAAGAAACCCATCGTTTGTAAACAGATGTTTCTAAAAGTGGTGAACAACTTTTGATGATTAGTCTCATCGAATACTGTTTATTGAATTTCGCTAAGTTCAATACTGTATCGTAACGCGAAGTATGGCTTATGATACGAAAAATTAACCAGACTAGTAGATGTGTACAAAAAACTAATTGAGATGATTTAATTAACGAATTATAAGGATTTCTAGTGTTACAGAAGGTCAATGGAAAACATAATAACCAGGAGAGGTTTTTGATTGAGATCATGAATCAGTTGATGTTAGACCCCCACCTTTGGAAACCTGGAAGCACTGGACGGCCATTTCGTCTTGTTACAGGACTCCTCGATCTCGCGCGCGAACGCTTAATCAACTGGACCACTGAGCCGACACCCAATGGTGATAGTGTCTAACATCAACCAATTCGGGATCGTAGATGCGCACTGCTGAAGAGTCCCAAAATAGAACGAAACGGCCATCCAGTGCTTCCAGGCTTCCAAAGGTGGTGGTCTAACATCAATCGGTTCATGATCTCAATCAAAAACTTAATAATCTCCACAGATACTATACTAGCAATCAGGAGAGGTGCTGACACAGCTTCAAATCACCACCTGGTGGTTGCCAAGATGAAACTAAAACTAAAGTAGCACTGGGCAACAGGACAAATAGCACTACTAAGGGTCAATACAGACTTCATATGAGATACTAACAAACTCAGAAAGTTCAAGACAACTCTCAAAGACAGGTTCCAAGCCTACTCAAAGAAGAAACTACGATGGAGGACAACTGGAAAAGGTTCGAAGAAGCAAAATGTCAGGAGGTGCTAGGCCGCAATAGGCATCATCATAAGGAATAGTTCTCCCTGAGAGCCTTGGACAACATTCAAGAAGGGAGGGACAAAAAGACAGCAATTAACAACAGCTGAACAAGAACAAAGGAAGTCAAGGCACAAGCTGAATACACAGAAGGAAACAAGCAAGTGAAGAGGAGCAATAAAACCAACAGGCAGAAATACATGGAAGACCTATCAACGACAGTCGAAAACGTTTCAACAGAAGGAAATATGAAACAGCTATATAACACAACGAAGAAACTGGTGGGGAAATATAGTACACCAGAGAGACCGATCAAAGAAAAAGAAGGAAAGCCAATCGCTCAAATTCCGGAACGGAAAATTGACTAATGATACTTTTGTACATGTTGGTTGCACAATTTCGAATTCCAAATACAGTACATTCGTTTGTGCTTGTGACTTCTTAATTCAATTGCGTTATTTCTTGGACTCTTAGTTAGTGCTATAATTCAAATAATTCGAAACATTATAGTAGACCACTTTGAAAAACTTCTGAATCGACCAGCTCCACTGAACATTGGAACAGCACACACAGACCTCCCTTTAGATGTCACTACACGAACGATCGAAGAAATGAGGACGACCATCAAACAAATCAAGAGTGGGAAACAGCAGAACCTGACAATATACCAGCTGAAGCATAGAACTCAGACATATAAGTAACTGTAGATATGTTCATGAAGATTTCTGAGGAGGAACGAGAGCAGATAGACTAGAAGGAGGGATATCTCATCAAGATACCAAAGAAAAGAGATCTGAACAAATGTGAGAAGTCAGCTACAGTGGCATCACATTACTATTAGTACCAAAAAAGGTTTTCTAAAAGAATTTTGTTGAACTGGATGAAAGATTCAGAAGGCGCCCAAATTCGAAATCAACGGACAGGATTCTGTAAGGATCGGTCATGCACAGACCCAATAGCGACTTATGCATCATTGCTAAATGATGCTGAAAGTGAAAGACTCCTTTATAAGATGTAAATAAATGATCTATCATAGAAATAAATGACTATCTATTTCAAGTAAGAAAATGTTTAATTTATTAGTTTGAAAATTCGCTTACTTAGAAACAAATTCATTTGGTAACAAAAATCTGAATGTAAAGAATGAACTACCACAAGATAATTGAAAATGATGAACACCGGTTAATTCATATGCTGTATATGAACGTCTAATATAAACCTTGAATAAAAGAGGAAATTTTTTGAGAAGTAATTGACTGTTTATTGAAATATATAAAAGTTAGTAATACGAAATTTAACAAATTTAAAACTTTGACATCTTTGGATATTTCTACTGGTGCCACACCTCTGCTAATACTCAATGTAAGTAATGTTTGACTAACAATTGTAGTCAACGACACTTTAATGGTGATAAGGTGGGTTCATGAAGAAAAAAAAACTTGATGATTGATCGAAATCTTAAAGCATTTAAATTTGATGACAATAAAACGATCATTTCTTGGTTTGATTTGGTTACATAGAGTAAGTTGCAAATTATTCATCACCATCATGGGATAGAGAAGACTTACCAAAACTATTATCTACTGAAATAAATGAACTTCTCCTAATTATTGGTAATTATTGACGAAAATCTTTAAATGCTAGATAAAGAGGACTTATAAATTGTAATAATAGGACTACGTTTGATGAATGAGTGGGTTTTTTAAACATTACTTAGTGTTCAAGACAGAATGGTAAACAAATATTTTGAAACATTCTAAACTACTTAGCAGTAGTATAAATCTTTAAACAGACTTTTAGAGAGGACAGTCGTACATATCGACATTGAGACATAGACTGGAATTCTACACACTAAAAGATTTCATCATGTTACGAACCCTTGAATAACTCCTTGGACGAAATTCTAACTAAGAGGATTGGTGACTGTAATACTGACATAGAATATTATTACTGGAAAAACATGCTATAGCTATATTCTATATAGGAATAAAGTAAGAAAATCAAAGACTGATAACCAAAAGTGCAAAAGATCAAGATGTGTGCTGGAGAGTCAGTTGACTTGTTTTTGGCGTCGATAACGAATAGAAAATATCAAACGACATATCGACAACTACTTGGAAACAGTTTGATTGTTTAACAGCATGACACTAATCATCAAGTTAGGAAACGTTCTTTCATAAACTCTCGACAATTCCTTTACAATACAAAAGCTGTTGCGAGAAAGAATAATTAGTAAATGTACTATGTTGAATGGATGAAAATGAGATGATCAAAATTTTATCGGTATGGGGATCTATAGAGATTGTAGTATTTAAAAAGCTAGGCTAGATCACCACCACAAAAATCGAAGCCCTGGAAAGCCGTTTCATCCTCAGTAGTGAGCACCCAAGATCCTATATGCGAGATTTGAACCCAGAAATTTCAGTCTCGCACGCGAACGCATTACCTCCATACAAATGAGCTGGAATCCAACGGTGTTAATGTCTAGCTCCGATCAATGCATGATGTTGAGTAACCCCGGACTCCAGTCCCACATACAGGAACGTGGATGCGCATTTCTGAGGAATTCTATACTAAGATGTAATTTATAAAGACGGTTATGTTTGCAGAAGATGCAATATAGATGTTCGCTTTCAATCTTTTGGTGATATACTGAAGTTCATATGTCATTTAGTACCTAACTTTACAATCGCCCCTAAATGCGCTGGTATGGCCGAGGGCGGGGAGAGTTAGCACTCCCTTTCGAAATGCTCTCACATGGCCACGTGCATACAACCACTTCCCGGAAAGTACTATTCACTGCCTTCTTGCGACATTACTGTTGTTTACGAAATGAAGAGGACGAAAAGTGAATGTCCGGTGCTCTAACCGGGTTGGTAGGATCCATCAAGGAAACTTAGAAAACCCTCATTCCAAATCAGTTGTGAATATGGGTTCCAGTATCCTGAGGGAATAAATGAGGTATGAACATATTGTTGGTCACTAGCTACCATGGGACTGCATCTCCTTACTTTGCTCTACTGCCTTGTGGATCAGACCTTTAAGTCGAAGGCTCGGGGCGTGATCTCCTAAGAAAACTACCTGATTTGGTCTACATAATTATATAATCAAATGAACTTGAAATCATAATATGATAGTATGTCTATACACAAACAAGAATGGAACAATGAGAGATACAGACAAAAAAATACTAATTTTTACCTCTAATGCAGCACATGCCACAGTATGATTTGGATGATAAAAAAATCTGTTAAAATATCAAATATAACTGTTTTAGAATTAATCAATTGTAATAATAATTCTGGATGTACTTGTTGACAAAGTGTATCCACTGCAGACAAGAAAATTGATTCAACCTATAAGTAGAATGAAAAAACAAAACAAGACGGAAATCAGTTACATCTGATTGACAAACTTATACACGTCAGTCATCATTATTATTATTAATATTTCTGAGATAACAATTATTACAAACATTTATACATCAGTAAAAGAAAAAATTTAAAAATCCACCATTCATAACGTAGTTTAGAATATATAATAATCATAAATATAAAGTATGTGTGTGGATGTGTCGCTCAGTTTCGTGGACTATTTGAAGTTAGACATGAACATCGTTGCATACCGGCCGCCTCAGTGACTTATTAGTTAAGCGCTGGCACGTGAGACTGGTAGGTCCTGGGTTCGAATCTTACGGGGCGGGAGCGTGGATGCGCACTGACACTGAGGAGTCCCATAATAAGACGAAACGGCCATCTAGTGCTTTCAGGTTTTCCATGGTGGTCTAGCTTTGATTAAACCCTTCCGACATAAAGTTTATTATCATTTCAGATAATATTGTTATGTTAAAAATAGTTTCATTGAATATAACATACAAAAGTAATTCTAATTTTGTGACATTATCGATCAAGATTTTCTTTTGTTGTTGTTAATATTCATATATTGTGTACATTCCAAATATTTTGTCTACTATTGTCCAAACCTTATTAACTGTTTGTTCTACTCTCATGGTGATAAGTCTTATCGATTGAAAGCTATATTAGTTTTCCTAAGCTATTCTGGTAACCCGCAAGCTAGGGCTACACAGTGACTTGAACACCAGAGAGAAGACGCAAGTATGAGGGAAATTACTGCACTCCAAGGTTCATTCTATTACAATAAATATATGGTTTTTATAATATTTTAAGTGTTCTTGGGTCGCTGAAATATTCTGGAATGCTACTAAACATAGTAGCACCGTAGTAGCCAACCAATCAGAGCTTCCGCATGTGACGTTTCGCTACCTTGATATTTCTGGCCAAGACTCCAAGTGAACGTTGATTGGACAAAACACTTAGTGTTTCTTGGCGCTTGCTTGTCTTTTGAAACCGATTTCTGGATCACCCCAACACATAGTTGCTGTGCTAATGAGGTCTGGCAACTTGGACAGATACATATATGTGCCTGACCTTATGTTGTAACTGGCTGACTGACTGATTATGAATGTAAGATAATTTGATTATGATATTTACAATACAATAATTAATAGTAAAATTTATTCAAAGGAATTTTAAGAGGTTATTGCTAATTTGATTCAGCACAACATATGTACAGACTAAGCTACAGAACCAACGAGAGTATTGTGTAATCGTTTTGCATTAGTTTAGGAGACTTAAATAGTGAGCATTTATGCTAAATAGTAAAACTAGGTAATTTTGGCAATTTAGTGAACGTATTATATAGTGATTGGTTAAATCGTTGAAGATATCGGTGTTTCATTTTTACAGAGAGCAGATTTAAACCTTATTGTCATTGGTATATTGTAAGTTATGTTGCCATTGCTAACATCAATGAGTATGACTGTCGTGTAAGCGGAATAGATCAACTTTGGCCTGTTCGTATCGTGCATAATTGATTCACGCGATCATTGATCAGAATAACTATACATGTGACGTGAATATGTATATGAATGGTGCGAATGATCCTCCAGGATGCTTGGTATATGTATGGTTGCATCACAGGATTGAGTTGTACTATTCAGATTGTAGCGTTAAAGCCGATTTAGTATCTAGTTCTTCTGTGAAGTGGGATTGAACTGTACTGCTTGGGTTATAAAGTTTAAGCCTGGGCGGTGTCTGGGTTTCCTGTTAAACAGGATTGAGCTATATTGTTTAGGTCGTCACGTGAAAGTCTGGATAGTGTCTGATTCTCTTGAAAACCAATGTAAAATGACTTTGGCCCACAAGGATATATTATGTAACTATAACTAAATCGAAATCCCTCTCCTTCACCTACTTCCATTAAAGGAATAAGAAAGTATAAAAATATGTTACAGTAAAACGGTAGTTTAAAGACAAATGTATAAATTTCTGCTTTAATTATTCCTAACACTAAACTATTTAACCATAATTTTGAAGATTAATTCAATTGTTTGGGGTGTGTGCTACTTATATTGACATAAGTAGTAGATGATGTTAGTCGTGAACAGATGGTCTGACAACAGAGAGACAAGAGGATCGAACAGTAAACAACGGAAATAAAATGCAATTTGTATGAAAATGCAAGAACAATGAAGTCTGAGTCATTATGAGACAATTGATAGACATTTTACAAATTACGTATTAACTACATGATTGTTAGATTTTATTAATAAGTCCTGCAATTTTGTGTCAAATGCATTCAATTGTCCCCACCGGTGTTTGTGTTCACTATAGTCTCAGGAAAAAATGACGGTGATTCAATACCATCGATGATAAACAATATATATACAGTGGTCTTGAGTGCTGTTAGAGGTATGAGGGCGGTTATCATTTCCAGGTTGCCCACACTATAGAAGGGTTCTTCTGGAGGTACCTGAAAAGGAAATTGGATTAGAGGGGGTATTAGTGATCTGAGAGCGTGACCGCAGTGCCCAAGGGACAACTGCTTGAGATCGGTCACACACAACCTTTTTATGAGTAATTTTTGTGTTAATTCCGTACCTGTTGAGACCTTACCGCCAGAGACAAATATTCATGGGATAATGCGAGGTGTGCATTTTTAGGGTCGAGCTTTTCTACTTGTGGGAGGGCAGAGTCGCTGTCATGCTGGTTGTCTGAAGGAAACACCTTACTACTGTCACACCTCTGTACTGTCAGCAGTATGACTTGGCCCTCAGACCTTCGGTTTGCTGTTTTTAGTGTTACCGCTCTTCAACCGACCTGTCTGACATAGTAGGACGTTGAGGAAGAGTTGTTGCAGCCAGTATAGCTCGGTTGCTTCATCACGATAAGCAAGCCCGAGCACCACGTCAAGGTAGCAACCTACTGGACCACTGAGTCGGCATCCAACGGTGTCAATGTCTAACCTCAACCAATCCGTCCAGTGCTTCTATATTTTCAATGGTAGTCTAGCATCAATCGGTTCATGATCTTAATATCTAATTATCTGACTATTCTAAACCGATCACCTACTATAGTTGATATTACTATTACTACTAGATTTATACTTATCAAACCTACTTTAAAAATATACTTTCTTCAACTTGATTTAATAGATTGACTATTTAATCATATGATAATCAGTGCATATGAATAGTTTTATTGTAATTATAATGAAATGATCATTGTTCATTATTACCTTTAAATTCACGTTACACCTATATGGCCCAACTGAATAGAATGAACATGTCCAATGTTAATCAATCTATTTAATTTAATCTCTTTTTTCATATCTATTCACTTCAACTTTTTATTCTAATCAACCATATTTTTATTTGAAAAATTCTTTCATCATGTAGTAACTATCAACTCTATTACCTTATATATACAATACAATGGTTCATTCAATGTTTTTAGGTCAATAATCTATATCATGTTTTACTTTCTTTTTTCTTTCTTAAATACACAAAAAATATTCACTTAGTTAGTTACACATACAAAATGTTTTATTCATAAATCTAATAGTTAAGGTTGATTCAATGAGTTATACACTTTATTATGTAGCTTGAATTGTCCATACTCCTTTTTCTTTTTCTCTTTTTTTTTTCTGGTTATCACTGTACTATGCTTAACAAACACTAACAGTAACTAAGTGTGAGAATACATAATAAACTAAGTAAACTATAATTGTGAATAAATTCTTTTAATAGATATAAAAGATGACTGGAATTGATTAATATCATATCTGAATATCCGTTGATCTACATTCCTTTTTACAATGTCTTACTTATTGATTAATAACAAAATAATTCACATTGAATTCATTTATATTTTGTATTAAATATAAAGAAAATATTCACAGAAATAAGGAATAGAAATACTCAGCTCAATTAAACGAATATATATATATATATATAGCCGACCGTTTTTGCTACCTTGACGTGGTGCTCGGGCTCAACAGGTACGGAATTAACACAAAAATTACTCATAAAAAGGTCGTGTGTGACCGATCTCAACCAGTTGTCCCTTGGGCACTGCGGTCACGCTCTCAGATCACTAAGACCACCTCTAATCCAATTTCCTTTTCAGGTACCTCCAGAAGAACCCTTCTATAGTGTGGGCAACCTGGAAATGATAACCACCCTCATACCTCTAACAGCACTCAGGAAGAGCTTAAGCGTTCGCGCCAGACACTGAAGGCCCTGGGTTCGAATCCCGCGAGCGGGATCATGGTTGCGCAATGCTGAGGTGTCCCACAATGGGACGAAACGGCCGTCCAGTGCTTCCAGGATTTCAATGGTGGTATAACATCAATCAGTTCATGATCTCAATCAAAAATTTAACAACATCCACAACCCGTAAACTGATAATTAGATATTAATTGAATTTTAAGATAATTGAAAGTTAGACAACCAATTCTTCTGAGAAAAAACAGTTCAGCATTTTCAGATGCTCGAGTCGTAACATATAACAATCATTTTCTTTATCAATTGAAGAACAATATCTCATGATGAACTTGTAGTGTCAGTTATGATGTTAAGTTCATATACCTTATTCTAGCTATCGGACAAAGGCAATTTATTCATTTTTCTTGAGTAACATTTTTTACCCTGTCACTTATTCATATATCAACCATGACCGTTTTCATATGAATGTATGTGTACACACTTCTTATCCTATTCATCATATGTTTGTAGCTTATTTTTGTGTGACTATAAATATTGATTAACGCTTGATTAAATTGATTTGGCTAACACGTCTTCTCCACCATCCGTCGTTTCACTTCGTTTCTCCGCTTGTTTGTCTAGATCAACGATTGTACAAAATATCCAAAAAAATCCATTCTTGTATTCGGTTTATTTAATTCCGTTATTCACTAGCGTGATCTAATTCGATAATTATATACGAGGAATGACGATATATGTACTTCAATAACAATCGAACTGGAGTCAGATCCTGGACCACTAAAGTAATGAGTCCTTCAATAACATCGTGCGGTCTAATTGATATCCAAAGGGAAGGACCCACTAAAAACTACGTTGCATACTTGAATAACAACTAAGAACATAATAACTTAAACTCAAAGATTACTTACTTGATTTCGTCTTAATTCATATGATGGTGTTTGAACAGAGATAAGTAATTGACGAGCTGCTAATGCCACTTTAGAATTTCTTGAACCACCTAATTCAGTTAATGCTTTTAAACAACTTTGTAAATGATCAGTCATACATAATTCACGTCTTTCAGCTAATGAATGAATAAGATTAATAATGAGTACATTTTTCATAGTTAATTGTCGATGTGAAAATATCACTGAAACAATATCTGTCATAGAATTTGGTTGAATTAAATTACGAAAATTAAATGGAACTAAATGATAAGTAAGATTATTTAATAAATCATCTTCAATAATTGTATTTTCACCAGGACATATACCAGATTTTGGTGCATTACCCCATAAAGTAGAACCTTGACATTTAGCCAATAAATGACGAATACATTTATCATATTGACCTGATAAATTGACCAAAAAGAAGAAGAAAGAATGCAAGAAAAACAATAAGATATTTTCAGAAGGGGTTTTGTGAAGATTTTAGAAATTTCACTGGTTCAAATCATGAGTTAATTGAAGCTAGACCACCATGAAAAACCTGGAAGCACTGGATGGCCGTTTTGTCATAGTATGGGACTGCTTAGCAACTTCGTGGATTGAAGTTAAACATTAACATCGTTATATGCCAGCCAGCTCAGTGGTCTAGTTGGCTAAGCGTCTAGAGCGAGACTGATAGGTCCTGAGTTCAAACCTCGAGAGGTGCGGGATCGTGGATGTGCACTGCTGAGGTGTCCCATAATAGGACGAAATGACCATTCAGTGTTTCCAGGTTTTCTATGGTGGTCTAGCTTCTATCGACTCACGATTTCAACAAGTAAAATAAGATATTTAACAACTTTTTTTCATTGATAATTGTACGTAGGTTTTAAAAAAATGCCTGTTTAGCTATACAAAGGTAGAACCAACAAAAAAAAGAATGAAAACAAAGGAAATCAGTGTTGTTTTCAACTAATTTCTAGAGAATAGATGAATATATATCACATAAAACAAACATGAACTCAAATCAAATGATCATTGGACACCGGTAGGAATTCATTGCTGACATGCGCAAATTGAAATGAAAACCTTTAACTAAGATTCTGTATGGGAATATAAAAAAAATTCGGCGCGACTCTAATTTACGGACGAGCCAATCAGAAGCGTTTTAGAGATTTCTAGGTTACGGCGCCAACTTCAGTGCTTAATGCTAACGTGCGATCGGTTCATAGGCAATTTTGTACAAAACGTGATAATTGAGTGGATATAACAAATAAAACTGCGAGACTATAATTTGTGGACGAATCAATCAGTTATAAGATAACAGATCTCGGATTTTAACGTGAAAGACTTGCATGCACTTGGCTAAATAAATTTCTGGTATTATGGCTGATGTCAGTTCGTGATGAAAACCCCATATATAATTCCTAACTAAGGTAAATTATGACAATTATTGCGAACTGGATAATAAAAGTACCATTAAAACTGGTTGTAGCTAGGTACTACAATATATTCGGATGTTTGGAGAGCGTACAGACTCCTACATAGGCTTGATTATATGCTTCGTGTCATAGCCGTATGAATGATTTCCTAAACTGTATGCTTTACGATTTTACAACTTCGGAACCTCTTTCTAAACTTGACATGTTTTTGAGCCATGTATAAGAAGTGTATCCACTTTATTTCCTCGGTTTTGTATAACATATTTTTACTTTACACTGACTGTTTGCTGACTGGCTAATATTTATCAAGGTCACTTAGGGTTCGTTCAAAGGTCGTCCATAAATTAGAGTCTTGCCGAAAATTTTGAAAGATGTAAAATCGAACTACAGATAACTGAATATTAATCAATGGTGTATACAAAAAGAACTGAAAATTGAAAAAAAAGTAAAACATGTAAGATATTCAGCAGTAGGACATATTACCTGAAGTCACAAGATTTATAAGCAAAGATGGATAGTGACTAGCAGTGGAATCCAGGACATATGTTTTGTCCTATTTAGAACTCCTCAGTTGGATGTATCTGTCACTATCCATCTTCACTTATGAAGATTGTGTCTTCAGGCATTATGAAGGCAGTCCATACAAGATGTAAATATGCCAACAAGAGACTGATCAATTACAGTCCTAAATAACAATAGGATGATACAAGTAAACAACACCAAGTGAGTAGGATATGTTGTGTAATCTAATACTTAGTGATTATCAAATTCGATCGATTACTTTACCAATTGATCTATGTGATACAATATCAATGATATATTTTTTTAGACGTAAGATGGTTGAAAACATCTATTCGTAATACATCAGGCTGTAGAACAAACTGTAGTCTGAATTCTACGCGGAGTATCAGTAACTGGTAAGTGTTGTTAACTAAGACAGATATAAATATCAGGGTATACTATCGATTGTATCCAGTTGTCTAAAATAAAATGTGCATAATTATTTTATTTAATGGGTTTAGCATATTAACTGCAAAATATTTTTGAACAAACATTAGTAAAAAAAATACAGTTTTGCTTTCGATTTCGTAATCAGTGCGAATCAATGAATAAATTTGTGCAACTGTAATTTATTCAGCAGTAGAAGGTTTCAACATACAAAAAGGGAAAAGCAATATTCTCCGATAAAACACAGTATGCGACAGTCAAATCACACTTGACAAAGAAGATTTGGAAGATGTAAAACCCTCTACATATTTGGGCAGCATCATTAATGAATACAATGGATCTGATGCACTTGTGAAAGCGCGGATCAGTAAAGCAAGAGCACCACATCTACAACTGATGAACATCTGCAACTCAAAACAACTCTCAACCAACACCAAAGTCAGGATTTTCAATACAAATCTCAAAACAATTCTACTGTGTGGGACGGAAACTTGGACAATTACGAGAGCCATCATCCAGAATATATAGGTGCTTAGTAACAGTTGTCTACGCAAAATACTTCGGATCCGTTGGCTAGACATTATCAGTAACAACCTATTGTGGGAGAGAATAAACCAGATCCCAATGGAGGAAGAAATCAGGAAGAAGCACTGAAAGTGGATAAGACACATATTGAGGAAAGCACCTGACTACATCACAAGACAAGTCCTCACATGGAATCCTCAAGGTCAAAGGAAAAGAGGAAGGCCAGAGAACAGATTACACCAAGAAATGGGGATAGACATGAGAAAAATGAACAAAATTTGGACAGAACTGGAAGGGAAGGAGTAGGACAGACTGGGTTGGAGAATACTGGTTAGCGGCCAATGCTCCATTGGGAGTAACAGGCGTATGTAAGTGAGTATTAATAGTATCTCACTTTAAATGAATACGTTTATAAGATTATCACTATCAAATATAATTAAAGAAGCAAAATGGGGACATAGGATGGTATAGAATTCTGTTGAAGATAAAAATCATAACAAGAGCAAATAATCGACTCCAATATTATGAGTAGTTTGAAGACAGAAATTGAAAATTAAACCGAATTCATAGGAAACATTCTCAATAGACTTCATTATTGAGAACATAATTTTTAATTATAGCACAATAATAAAACAATAAATTTCACTAACCATGTTGAAAGTGTTTTTCAATCACAACATAACCCATAAATAATTGAGAGATAACACGAACAGTATGACCACGAAGACCATGTTTATAACGTTCAGCTAAATCAATTAAACGTTGAGTAATACGTTGAAATTCTAGTACAGAACAATCTGTTGATTGTCCAGGATTAATTTGTTTTAGATATTCATCCGTTATTTGTAAAATTGCTTCTGAAGGAAAATTAGCTAATACAGATGTAGCTTGATCTGCATATAGTTTAGCATGATGACGTAAAGATTTTTCCATGTTAGGTGGTAATTGACCTTTTAAATGTGCTAATGTATCCTAGAATACAATGAAAATGGAAATGTATATTATCAAAATTGTACAATAATTATTTGTTTCGATTCAATATTATCGACACGTATTTCTATACGCTAGCGATAAGGAGGTTAATAACTAGGACGGAACAGCCATTCAATGCTTCTAGCTTCGAGATAATGGCCTAACTTAGATAGATCCATGATCCTCTTCATAACTAACAGATTACATACAATCGTTTTTGGCACAATTCAATTTAGTTTGTTATTTTCAATTATTGATCAATAATATTTTGATCTAGGCAGTTTATGATAATCACTATAGATATAACGTTAATGTGATTAACCTTAGTCTATATAATATATGTTATTACATTATGACAATGAACTGAATATAACAGATTACAAACATTTATTCCTGTTAAGGTTGACAATTTACATTGGAATTAACTGAATATTATCTGACTAACTGAACTTATACACATAAAGACTTGAACTTAATAATTACAATCTTATGTCTGTCCAAATAAGTAGTATGTAACATCGATCAAAAGTAGAATGCTTGTTAAAAGTTGAGAAGATTGAACTGAAGAAAATTAGAAAACGAATTGAGAACTGAAAGAATCATGAAAGATGTAAAGGATAACTGATGGAAGATTCACAAATTAGGCGCTTAATGTATGATTGTCGCATTTTAACAATCAACACTGTCATTTTGTAATAAACAATAAATTAGCTGTCCGCAACCGAATGTTCATTCACTCTTTCTTTCAACCGACTTTAAACCATAATGTAGAGCACGAGATATTGAGACACTTTAATTAGTGAACACATTACAACTTGATCAGTAATAAAGATCTAATAAACGTGATAATAATAATTACCGAACAATGATCTATCAATGTAGATATATCTCTGTCATACATGAAGCAAAATCACGACAGGAATCAGTGAGTGGTAACTTCCCTGATCGTTGAATTCGGTTAGAATCTCATGGAAAACATTAGTTCCATCAAGACTAAAGAAACTCGAAGTTGATCAATCTCAACTAATGCGGAATCTAAGTCAAATGTTTCCTTCAACAACTTAGTGAATTTAAACTTTAACCCTGATGAAAGACGTAATTATTATAACAATGAAAGAGATATTCAACAAGTAATAAAGTAATATTGAGGTTAGACGCAGGGTATTAAGGAATGATTGTTGGAAAAAAGTTAGGGGCGGACAAATCAAAACATGGCATCAGTGCTTGAAGACATTAATTTCTAGTCTGAGCCATGTTGGTAGATACAGACTACTTGATTGTGATCCACGAGACTATCGTAATCAATGGTTAAAGACTCTTGGTGACATGGCTCAGAATCGATCACAATGGCGTCGGTGTATTCACATTCTGTCTTCCCTTAAACTAAGAGATTAAAGTCGCTTCATATCTTTCTTTCTACCAACTAATTCTTTCTTCCTGTACTACATCCTTATATACAATCTTTCTTTTATATATTACCACCTCTGAATTAACTACTTTTATGAATCGGGTGTTCATCTTGTTGTGTTAATGAGGTATGGCAACTTGGACCGACGCATATATGTGCCTGGTCCTACATTGTAGTGTAGTAGTGTGTAGTGAAATATGAACCAAGGAAAAAAATTTCAATAACTAACTTGTAATTCATGAAGTGGTAAACGTGGATTATATAACAATGTAAGAAATTGATTTAATGTTTTCATTAATGATTTACTAAAATATGGTTCACATAAACAATAACCAAACAAAATTTGTTCTAATGATGCTAATAATTGAGTAAATTGTAAATGTAATTTTCCATTTGTAGTTGAAGAAGTTGAATTCGATGATAATGAATTCGTAAGTATACACATTGAATCGTCATTTAATCCAGTACTAATACCATTGTTATTAGATGATAATGAATCAATTAGACAATGTGATTTTGTATTAAGACATTTCCAATCATTAATTAAATGCTGAGGAATATTTGATTTGATCTCTTCAATTGATTGTGTAGATGATTGATAAATATTATTTGTAGATGAATAAACCATATTAGATTGTGGAAGAAACAATAATTTTCGAGAATATGATGATGATGATTGACTAATATCACTACTATATTCAGTAGGTAAAGTGAAGGGACCACTAAGAAACAAAAGGCAAGTGAAATAAATTATGAAATAAAACGATATACGATGAAATGCACAATTTGTGTTGTAGAAAAAAAACTAACTGTGACTTTGGTTAGCGTTAGCATGCACCAATCCGATCACAATTGACGGAGATGATTTGGAAGATGTAAAACCCCCTACATATTTGGGCAGCATCATTGATGAATACAATGGATCTGATGCACATGTGAAAGCGCGGATCAGTAAAGCAAGAGCACCACATCTACAACTGATGAACATCTGCAACTCAAAACAACTCTCAACCAACACCAAAGTCAGGATTTTCAATACAAATCTCAAAACAATTCTACTGTGTGGGACGGAAACTTGGACAATTACGAGAGCCATCATCCAGAATATATAGGTGCTTAGTAACAGTTGTCTACGCAAAATACTTCGGATCCGTTGGCTAGACATTATCAGTAACAACCTATTGTGGGAGAGAATAAACCAGATCCCAATGGAGGAAGAAATCAGGAAGAAGCACTGAAAGTGGATAAGACATATATTGAGGAAAGCACCCGACTGCATCATAAGACAAGTCCTCACATGGAATCCTCAAGGTCAAAGGAAAAGAGGAAGGCCAGAGAACAGATTACACCGAGAAATGGGGATAGACATAAGGAAAATGAACAAAATTTTGACAGAACTGGAAGGGAAGGAGTAGGACAGACTAGGTTGGAGAATACTGGTTAGCGGCCAATGCTCCATTGGGAGTAACAGGCGTATGTAAGTTAGTTAAAAATGTGACTCAATTGAAAAACATCATAGGATGATATTACTTATTTTGAAGTACATATATTATGTAATACTTGGGGATTTTATCCCTACAGTTTAAACTAATATAACATTACGAAGCTCAGAATATGATATCTGCATCAACAGACGGAGGGAACATATGAGTGTTTTTTAGTGGAGTTGAGCTCTGTCAGTTGCTTAATTCGATCATGAGCCTTGTATTGTTCTTTTAGACAACTATATCACTGTAGAAGTGACTTTAAAGAAATTTCCATAAACTCCAAATCAAGCCATCGTTCTTGTGATATTGTATATATAACATGTTTTCATAGGTTTGTTGTTTTCATGTATCACAGCATTTACGGTAAACATTCCATTCCGTTGACCTCTGTCAGTTAGATTGATCGAATTTTTCCATATAGATCAATAAACTGGATCTTTCTCAAAATGTATATCGAACGAAGATCGACATGAACGTCGTAATTCTAGAAACTGTCATAGCATACTTAAAATTTCCTAAATCCACAATCTCGGCTACAAATCATAAGGTCATCGAAATGAATTGATTTAGTGTCACTGGAGTAATTAAGAAAAAAAACAACTCGATAATTGTTGAAGTAAAGCGTTTAATATTTTGTTCAGAATAAAAATAAAGATTACGCAATCAAATCATTTAGCTTAGAGAATGCAACAACACTATGAACACATACATATGAGTTATAAATTTTTCGTTACATGTTAAAAGAAATGTTGAAAATACGATAGATGAGGAATATTCTAGCTAAAGAGATGCTGGTAATAAGAATCAAAGTTTTATTTTTTTGTTTAAAAACAAACGTCAGTACAAGGGGGAACCAAATACATATGCGCCACACAAATCTCATTTGATTTGTGTGGAGGATATGATACTACCCGAGTGCCCAAAGAGAACCAGATGGTTTTCATAGGAGGCCACGCCCCAAGCATTTGACCGAAAGGCCTGGCCTACAAGGCAGTGGAGCGACATAAGGAGATGCAATCCCATGGTAGCCGGTGACCAATAACTGATTTATACGTCATTTGTTTCGTTAGGATCCACTGGTTTGGAATCAGGGATTTTCAACTCCCGTAAGTGAATCCTCCGAATCCAGGTTAAAACACCGAACATTCGCTTTCCGTCATCTCAATTGCATAAAGAACACCCCCGCCACGAGAAGGCAGTGAGTAAAACTTCCCTATCAGTGATTATATGCACATGGCCAAATGAGACCAATTCGAGAGGGAGAGCTGATTCGTCCCACTCTCGGACGTATCAGGACATTATATACAAGACAAAGATTGGATTTCTATAGTTAATTACAATAATTGAATAAAACACCTATCGACGATTGTATGCACATCAACATGAATATTGTATATGAAGTTGACCTGAAGATGATCGTTTGATTCAATAAAGTAAGTATTACCAATGGATGATTAAGGCTTACTACATGAAATGACCTATCTAAGTATTGATATTACTTATTAATCCGAACAACAACAACAACAAAAAGAATAATCCAATCTTAGTAATAATGTGTGTAAATTGGTTATTTTAAATCAATTTTGTAAATATAATAATAATTGTTTGTTGTGATATTTTACACAGACTTTAATGAAAAGAAGAACATAAGTTCTTCTTCTTGTTCTTCTTTTACTTTTGTTTTTTTTTTTAAAAAAAAAACAAGAACAAACATTATATGGTACCATTAATGTTAACTTAATTAGTTTTGACTACCACTATACCTTATTTTATCATTTGTTAAACAATAACAACAATAACAATAAATGTACCTATATTATCAAGCGAATTGTAAGTTACATTAGGACTGTTATATGTTAATTATAGATTTTAGATTCACAGCTAAAAATGAATACATTACTGTGATAATAATCATCAATATAATCTTGTTTAATTTATATTACGTTATATTGTCAAATGTAAACAGAATTATTATTGACCTATAATAGATACAATATTGATTAAGGGTGTTTTAAAGCTTTAATTATAAATATATGGAACTATTTATGTAATGGATATAAATATTTTATTTTATTTTAACACATACAATAAGGCACCAAATACATATGCGCCACACAATACTCATTTGATACGTGTGAAGACTGTGTACTGCCTGGGTGCCCAAACCGAAGGAAATGGTTTCCTTAGATGGTCACACTCGGAGCCTTCGACTTGAAGGTCTAATCCACGAGGTGGTGGAGCATCGTAAGGAGATGCAGTCCCATGGTAGCCGGTGACAAATAACTGATTCATACGTCATTTGTTCCCTCAGGGTACTGGAGCCCATGTACAACATTGGTTTGGAATCAGGGATTTTCAACTCCCGTAAGTGAATCCTCCGTAGCCACCAACCAGGTTGAAACGCCGGACATTCGTCCTCTCAATTTCGTAAACAACACCCCCGCCACCAGAAGGCAGTGAGTAGGACTTCCCTGGCAGAGGCTATATACGTGTAACCATCTGAGAGTATTCGGAGAGGGAGGGCGGACTCTCCCCTCACTCTCGGCCGTATCAGGGCATCTATATAAATAGTATAGATATAAATACACTGGTTATTGAAACGAAAATCAACAGGTCACGTCCAATATGACAATTGTCAAACGTTGAAATGGTAATAGGACTGTTTTTCTTATTGAATTTTACAGTATGAATGAATATAAAATAATAACAAAAAGAATGATGTGTTATAATGTATTCGGATCTCCATCGAATAAGATAAATGGCATTACACATTGAAATCTCATTAAAGAATAAACCTGTTACAACGAGACTATAATTTACAGACGAAGCAATCACATATAAGATAACAGGTCTTAGATTTTGGCGCGATGTTCATTCATCCACTAGGATAAATAAAATTTTGGCATTATAACTTATGTCAATTCGTGATGAAAACCCAAAATCTAATTTCTAAAGTTAATCATCAACTGTAAATTCTAATTCTAATTCCTCACACAAGTTTATAATTCTCATATAGTCCTGGTTATTAACAAGGACGCTCTAAAGATCAGTCTAGCGTAGTTCAAAGGTCATCCATAAATTATAGTCTCACTAATAAGATCTTGTACATTGCTTTCCTTAATCAACTTGTCAGTGTGATTCCATCTGGAGATTACTAAGCATTTCTCGCACAGCAACAAAAAACTTGAACAAAATAAAAAACTAGAGCAGTGATTTCCATAAGTAATAATACAAAATGTCTTTTCAGTGATAAAGCTTTTTCATTATTTATGGATAATATCAACTAACTTGAATATTTGTAAAGGTTTCAATTGACTCGATTTATCTACTTCAATACGAGCCAATTCAGTACCAGGTTCAAGAATAGCTCCAGGAACACGTTTCAAAATGATAAAACCTGATGTTAGAACACATAGTTCAAATATCATTTTCATTACTTCAATAAGAGCATATACTTCATTTGCACAAACATGTGATCCTTCAGTAACAAAATATTGAAGAAGTTTTCCAGCAGAATGAGATCTAGTTAGAATATGAAATTATGTAATGTTGTAGCAAGAATGTCATGAATAACATACTAACATGAAAGTACATACAAAGCAAAAGAAAAATTTTCAATAACAATTAAGCTGACATTACTTAAATTGTCTTGTTTTTTATGGCTGAATGGGAGTGTTTATATCTCGCATGAAATGACGAAATTATACAATCTACTGTTTAACAGTAGTGTGGATAAATGAATTGAGGTAGGTATCATAAGTACAACATCAGTTTACATATCTAATATGTAAATATTTATGCACTTGTTTTTTGAGAGACACTATTTATCTAAGGAATAATATTTCCCAACTCTTCGAATTGAAGTTGGAATGAGGTTTGAACGTCGAACATATTCATGTAATGACGTTCTGTCGTCATCTTTCCACCCATTCGCTTATACTATCATAATCTTCTGCAAAGTAGTATATCAGAGCAGGTGGAGAAAATAACGTCTAATGCAATTAAAATTCACAAAATATCGTAATACGTGCCTTATCAACAACCGACTTATCCCATTTACCTGACATTTTACACTTAAGATTAACATTCTTTACAATTTAAAAAAACAGTGCTTTGTGAAAACATTATAAAATACATGTAACCAAAGATAGTCTCTTTAAAAAAAACACGCCTCAAAGTTGTACAATAATATACAAGAAACGAATGAACAGTATTCTTACTCTTTGGTAGTCTCTCAAGTGAAGAGTGGACGAACAAAAGCTAAGTTGAGCTTCGCACCGATATAAAGATTTCTTCAACAACCAATATATTTAGACTGACGGAAATCTCAATATAATCATGTTGTCGATGCAGAAAATCCCTTCAGAATAAACTTTGACACTGATGAGTTTTCAAAGTATTACATACTTTGTTGGAGATGTACATCATGAATGATAACATACTTTGTTGCTTAAGGCGTTTATTTCACACCATAAGTGTGTTTTGAAATGAAATAATATTTTTGTTTATTTAAACACATAGACATTGGTACAAGGGGTCACCAAATACATATGCGCCATACAAATCATTCAATTTACGACCAATAATAAGTTCATACGCCTTTTGTTCTCTCAAAATCCTGGAGCTAATATGCACCATTGATTTAGAATCAGGGTTTTTCAACTCCCCTAAGTGAACCCTCCACATCAACCAACCCAGTTAAAGCGTCAGATATTCACTTGTCGTCATTTCATTTTCGTAAACAACACCGCGGCCGCGAGTAAAACTTCCCTGACAATGGCTTTATACGCGAGGACATGTGTGAGCATTTCGAGAGGGAGAACTGACTATCTCCACCCTCGGCCGTACCGAAGCATTTGAGGGTATAATAAAATATAGATGAACAGTAAGATTTCAGTGCGTATCATCAAAGCTAGTCTACTATCCATAATACCCAGATAAGTTACATTGTTATAAAACTAGCTTAAGGTTTCAATTCTCAATGTTAATAAAAATCAAAAACATGCACAAACATTTATTGAAATCACAAAACATACCGTAAAATAGTTGGATCAGTTTCTTTACACAACATCATCGTACGAATGATAATTACCGTGCGGTAACCTTGAGATTCTTCTTGACAATAAGTCATATAGCTAGCAGCTTCATGACAAATTAATAAACCATCACCAGGCACACGATGCACTTCAAAATCTGATACAGTATCACAACAGATAAGACTAAAGTTCGATGGTCCAGTATGTAAGACCTAAGTATATAAAACACGATATCACAAAAAAACGTACTCGGTAATAAGAAACAGTAGACATGAAGTTAACCTAATAAATAGAATTAAATCAGTACTAAGCAATAGACAAACATGAAATTTGTTACTACTAATCAATGAAGAGTTGATTTCAATATCTTGGTTTTACAGGAAATAGTTTATGGCAGGAATATCTCAATAATCACTTTTTCATTAGATGATACTGAGTGATGCGGATTTGACGTCGGTTAGGAACAGAAACTACCTCACACTATTGCATATATGACATGATGTAGATCAGACAAAATATTTATTACAAGTAAGAAAATAATTATACATAAGTAATTGATGGTGATCATGTTTAGATTAAAATGATCGAAGAGTGATTAGTACATGAAATCCATAAATCCAACATAGGTTGACTATTCTAATTCAAACTACTCCCTACCAAGATAACGACATTCATAAATAGAGTTACGATCATCGGTTAAAGCTTGAATTTCAATAAACCGTAGTGTACTCACTCACATTAAGTCCTTAAAACTGAGATAATTCATTAGTCTGAGCAGACATGTCTCAATTAGATAGCATCACATTCACCTTGACCTACTCATAAAAAAAAAGTTAATTCTTTCTGTATACTAAAAATGAAGATACTAATTGTCTAAAAGTATCTAACATAACTACAAAAAAAGAAGAAAAAAAACAGTTACTTTAACAACATATTTCGTAGAATCTGATACCAGAGTTATATCAACACTATTTGTCAGAGTTTTTGAGGGTAGAAATTGACCTCTAAAAGAAATTAGTAACAAAAACAATAGAAGTTGAAGTGAATGACCGGTAGGAAGTATGAACATCATAAAAATCTATCCAGTAGTAAATTGGCTACGTTAAACGTTTGTCACAGCCCCCCTACCTGGTATGGCCGAGAGTAGGGAGAGTCAGCTCTCCCTTTCCAAACGCTCTCACATGGCCACGTGCATACAACCACTTCCCGAGAAGCCTTACACACTGCCTTCTTGCGACATTACTATTAATTACGAAATTACCAGAACGAAAAGTGAATGTCCGGCGCTTTAACCGGGTTGTTGAATATGTAGGATTCATCTAGGGGAGTTGGAAAACCCTCATTCCAAACCAATGGTGCACATAGGCTTCAGTATCCTGAAAGAACAAATGGCGTATGAACCAATCGTTGGTTATCGGCTACTATGTGACTGCATCTCCTTACGTTGCTCCATTGCCTAGTGGATCAGATCTTCAGGTCAAAGGCTCCGAGTGTGGCCTCCTAAAGAAACCATATGCTTCGGTTTGGGCACCCGAGCAGTATAATAGCCCTCAGACAAGTAAAATGAGATTGGTGTGGCATATGTATTTGGTGCCCCCTTGTACCAATATCTATGTGTCCAAATAAATAAACGTTTATCACAAATCAGCATCCTTCGAAAAAGATACTATCAGCATATATATCATTCATAAAGTAAAGAACACTAAGTTAATATGCATCATTCCGTTTTAACTTATTATTCTATAAAGTTGAAGGTTGAATGCTTAAACTGGTATAGCCATAAAATTATGAAATGGATAAGGTATAAGAATGTTTGAGATTTGTTTTTCTCATTCGAACAAATAAAGTTCTGACTGATGTGTATGAAATGGTCATGTATGTTGACAACTTGGCTTATATTGGAAGTCATATTAGTCGTAATGTGTGACAAAATATTAATAACAAAAAAGTCGCATTTTAACTTTTTTTCTTTCGAATTGAACTACCAACGGAATAGAAACAACATCACTTTGTTAAACAAAAGATAAGCATATTTTACTATGTAGTCATTCAAAACTGTGTAATGTGGTCCATAATATTAAAACATATATATTACATATAATATATATATTTTGTAATTAATGCTTCTGAAATACTAGGCTTCAATAAAAAGACTAGTGGATAATGTTAAAGTTAAGTCTATAGTTCTAGATAGAAGTAATGAAACAGTAATTCTTCAATGATACAATAATTTAATTGAATAAAGACTACGTTAATTTATCAATTGTGTATCCAATAAACTTTGGATGACTAACTAAACATCTATATACCTTCAAGTTTCATTTACAACAAAATGACTAGAATCTTAAGAGTATGGAGAAATAACGAACATCGACAAGCTTTATTAATTAAATAGAATAAAGTCACACGTTTTATATAACTGACAAGCTTTGAAATACACAATTACTCATGTATGAATTGATCACTTTATAGTTGGCAATCTCAAGCTGCCTAGTCTTCAGTGTGCAGTTCGAACTATATCGATTAAGTTCCTGTGTTAATCGATCTACTAAACTGAACATAACAATGAACTTTACTTCATGTGAAATGATTGGAAAGTGTTCATAAAACCATATAACCTATATATAATACCAGTCGAGATTCATCAGCAATGTGAAAGCCTGCAGGCTAGAGAAAGTAAATGCTCTGCTCTACATTACAACTGATGATCCATAGAATTCAATTAGCATTATGAAGTATACAACCAACCATATTATTGATCAGTTTTAACAATTTTATTCATGTAAACCCCTTCAGGTCTACAGGTAACCAATAGCATCTGCATATATATATGTAACTGTGCAGTGTGACCTTGAAACTTTCTTACCTTTCCAAATGTAATTCATAATTAAGAAATAATTGTTTTAAACAGTTATCTGCAATATGTAAAGCAGTACATATAACACCAAGTAGAATATCTGGTTTTTCAACCTATTTAACAAGGAGAAACATATAATAATAATAATAATAATAATAATAATAATAATCCATTTTCAGATAGTTTTAATACAAGTTTACTAAGATAATAATGTTAACAATAAACAGTTTAAATCAATATTAACAGATCAACTTGAAGATATTGAAGTGAAATAGGTAGTTGAAAAAGAATGATATGCATATTAATCAGTTATTCAATCAGCTACAATGTAGGATCAAGTACATATATGCATCGGTTCAAGTTGCTACACCTTACTCATTAGCACAATAAAATGAACATCAAATTCATATAAGTAGCTACTTTCATGATTGCAGTTTATAAAGGAAAGATCGCATATAAGGATATAGTACAGGAAGAAAGAATTTAAAAGAAAAGTATAAAGTAATTATAATCTCATGGTTTAAGGGAAAGTACAAAGAGTGTCCTTAGCTTCCATCCAACTATCCCCAAAATTAGTGAGCGTTGCGGCGTCGTGGTAATCAGTGTTTAGGTATATACGTAACAAGCAGTCTGACGATCACATTCGATGAAGATTTACAATCTCATCAACTGATTTACTATCATTCCATATTACCTTGCGTCTATCCTCACTATTACTTACCCATTTTATGAGAATATAGCCAGATAAAAAAAAAATAGATTTAAATGAAAAACGATGAAAAAATGTGTCAATGTCTTCATATTTTTTTTAAAAAGGTATAATATTCACAACAGTCAACTTATTTAAGATGGTGCAGAGTAGTGTACTCTAGTCCTAGCCACACTTTACATGTGATGGTTACTGATACTAACCAGTTGTCAAAGCCGAAAAAGATAGTGCAAGGTTCCAACCTAAGATTCAGTGAGTGGATTCTGAATACTTAAACAATTGTTCCACTTCATGGTAGCAATATAGCAACGGAAGAAAATATGGAGCAGAGAGACATAGTAACTCAAGGGAGTTAATAGATATTTGTAATTCTTTAAAGAGCTCTAAAAAAGCGATGAAGATGTGCATATTTACCATAAGTCAATCACTTCTTAAAGTTCTCAAAAAAATTTATCGACAAACTCATCATGTTTTTTTCCTTATCTCAATGGTCAAGAAATACACGTTATGGTAAATTTAGCTTTCGTTTCACTAAGAGATTTTCAAGTCACAAAATCACATGAAAACTTCAGAACATTTTTGTTCCGTTCCCTTTAAGGTCAAAGTATCGTAGATTATGGGAGTCTAGTAATTGCCTAAGAAATTAATATTTCAAGCTTTCAATGTGTAATTCGGGAAATGAAATGTTTTTGACCTATTTAGAGATTCTACAGACTTTGTTCAGGAGGTCATGGAGGCTTTTTACAATGTCACAATAACATTCTATCATTACGTATCCCACAGGAAGATAGGATATTTCTAACTATTGATCACGTTTGTATGGATCTGAACCAGAGTATTTGCACCTAACCAAACTGCTTAGAATATGTGCCAACTATTTAGTAAAACAGTATGAATTTTAAATCCAATACACTAAAGACGTCATACTTAAGTAAAACACTAACAATAACTATCTTACTTGATCATTTTGTGCTATTCGTGCATCTAACCATTCTGTATTAATCTTGTGATTCATAAAAGCTTCAGATTCCATTACTTTGATAAGATACTCAACTGTAGTTCTAAAATCACCACGAATAGATAATTCCTTCAATGCTAGAACCATATTCCTAATCAAAGGTAAAAAAAGAATTAAAAGCAATCGAAACTTTAAATTTTTCTATCAAATAATGAAAAGAAGGTTATGAAGAGCCCCGAAAATGTGTTCGCATGACAGTTTACGTATTTGTATAAGGGATTATGTAAATGTTTAATAAATGAATTTATTTCATAATAGGTAAGGATCTACTACAGGAAACATTCCAATGCTTCCGAAGTTTTTGGTAATCAAATATTACACTACATGTATAGTACATATACAGTGCTCAGTAGAATCGCTACTCGAAAACTATTTATGAATTAAAACCAACGATATTGTTAATAAATCATTTTATAAAATGTCGAATCAGCCGTAAGTTCTTATACATCTCTCTCATCAATGTGACCTTCACAATAGAAATAGTAGTAGTCGCAATAGTGTGGTGCATGCTACTTGTGTTTGCAGATATAAGTAGTATGTTACACCAGTCGGAAGTACAATATCTGCGAGTAGAAGGTTCAGAAAATTTGAATGGAGAGAAGAGAAACTGAAACTGAAAGTAACCAATATAACAATAGAAATGAAGGAACAATGAGGCTTACAAGAGAGAATTCAACAAAGATGTGTAAATAATGTATTTGGTGTACGATTTTTACATTTTCCTAAACCACTGTCCAATTTCTCAGTTCAATATATCAAAATATCAAGAAAGTAGAACTACATATCACTTCTACATTCCATAGTAAACAGTCACAAAAAGGCCTTAGTAAAAACAATATCCTATAGAACAGAAAATAAAATATACTGTTTACATAAAAGCTGAAATAATGAGTATTAGAAGAGGATTGCGCAACAAAGGGTATCGAAATACATTTTATAAGAAAGTGAACTTACGAAACTTTTAAAAACTATAGTAAACGAAATAACCAATTTTGATTGAGATCATGAATCGATTGATGTTAGACCACCATGGAAACCTGGAAACACTGGACGGCCATTTCGTCCTATTGTGGGACTTCTCAACAGTGCGGACCCACGGTCCCACTCGCGGGATTCTAACCCAGGGCCTTCAGACTCAAGCGCGAAAGCTTAAACTACTAGACCACTGAGCCGGCCGGCATCCAATAGTTTTAATGTCTAACCTCAACCAATCCACGAAATTGTGCGACCATCTTCCATCGTACTGAGGTAGACACCTGTTTCTACCCGATACGGATTAGCTCCACTGGTCACGGCCGTCCAGTGCTCCCAGGTTTTCAATGGTGGTCTAACATCAATCGGTTCATTATCTCAATCAAAAACTTAACAATCTCCACAACCCCTAAACTGATAATAGCCATTTTTATTTAATTTAAATTCAATGATAAAAGTGTTATAGGGAAAATCAACAGAAGATTTAATACTACATTAACCAGGACATGTCCTACAATTCTTTACTGAAGCTATACATATATATATATATATATATATATATATATATATATATATATATTGATAGGTATGTTTTTCATGTCATACTGCCAAGTGACTACATAAATTTACATTTACCTACTACAACAGTTACATTGGCAAAACATAAATAAAGTGCTAGGGTTGAAGCTGTCACGAGTTCACTTAATCTGCGAACGAGAAACAAAAATCGGTGACCAAAGAGCAATAAGCTAGCTATTGATGCGTCCCAGTCCTGCTAACTAGAGAGAGAAGTCCAAGCTTGGAATGGGGAAGTATATTCTGCAAACAGCCAGAAACGAGCGATAACAACAAACACAATTCAAAACGTATATATACAGTACAAAACCGTCCTTAAGGAGAGTTACCAAATAGCATATTAAAAGACGCAACGGACCAATACCATTTAAGATACTTCCCAGTGGGAAATACGAGATGAAGGTGACAAGAGCGCTTTTGGCGCGAAAACAAAGAAACTCAAATTTTCTAAATAAAATTACAAAATTAGGTCGTTTTTCAAGTGAGTTCTGGGGAGTTAACGTCCCCAACATAAAGGCCGAAATTCAATTTCAGAGACAAGTTGTAAAACGTCCAAGATCAGATGGATATATTGACAAAGGATGTCAAGTTGACACACTAAAACGATTCGGAAAAATTAACGAAAAATCGAACTTTAGTCATTTAGGGTTTAGTGAAGTTGTAGCTACTAAAAGTCTAAAATCGTGTTTATATGTTCAAAGAGTAATAGTGTTAAATAGTTTTATTGTTTGCCATGGTAATATTACAATGAAATATCGTTACAACTCTACGTAACAATGAAATCAAAGTTTATAAAAACTACTTGAATAGCGGTTAAAGGGAAATATCGACTGAGGAGTATTTCTTAATTGATACTCCATAGGGAAAACTTTATTAAGGATACTTTGTTTAGTGAGTTACTGACTTGATTTTTTAACCATTCAACTCAAAACAAGTATTGGAAATACTTCATAAATTAAGATGGTTTTATTATATTTATCATTGATATCAATCAACAAATATTAAATATAAATGTATTTGTTAAACGTACTCGCGTGCATGTTCTCTATTCTCACCTGCTGAGAATATATGACCAAATTGGGAATCAGCAAATTCATGTATTCCACCTGCACTACTAACACTGAAATATCCCCAAACTGATTGATTACTTCGAAAATTTAATTCCCTCACACCACCAGGACGTGGTTTAAAGCCTTCATCAGGGTCTTCACTTGTAATACGAGCAGCAATGACATAGCAACTAGGTGGACGACGATTGATAGTTGAATCATTAAAGTCAATAATTGAATCAGACCATGGAGAAGCTAGATAAAGTTCACGAATATCTTTGATACGATGTAAAGGTATACCCATAGCAATCTAAAAAAAGGAACAAAGTAATTGAAATGGTATACAAGAAAACTATTAAAAAAATCAATGAATTGAAGAATAAGAAAATATTGAGCGAAACACATTTCGATCATAGAAAACACTGATTTTAAAACACATATTAGTCTGTATTGAGTAATTACTAAAACGAAAACAAAGGAATTTAAAACCAGCGTAACTGTGTCAAATAATCATGTACTACGAGAACAAAATTCAACGATGTATTGATTTCGACAAAGATTAAAGACTCCGTAGTAGTTTGTTAATTCAAGAAGTATCTGTTGCGTTCTGTAGTTGTCCGATTCAACTACAGATAAACACACTTCTAATTCATTTATCCAACCTAGACTAGGAGACTGAGAAACTGTAATTGGCAAATGGAACACTGCATGCTAAAATTATTGGTACATATATGCAAATATCCTTCTGACCTAAGACAACAACATATAGGCTAAAATCTTAACCACATAATGAGCCTTACCCAATAGAATGCATTGTTTGTCAACTCCGACCTACGGTTTGCTCTGGAGATGGCACATGAGCATAGGTAAGTGATACGTTTTGATTCGCACACAGAAAAGAAAACGAAATTATATAACAAAGAATATAGCACAATTAAAGTGAGACATAAGTACACACCAAATTATACACTTTTTAAGGTAAGATTGTAATGTGTAGGACGATATTAGTAACATTAAACACTCAATAGAATGACACTGTAGGGTTGCCCAAGGTATTTCCAACAATGGACATTTACACCGTGAACTTAAGCTCTAATCAGTTGCATATGCAGTTAAGCAGACAGATCACTGATATCACTGGCACAGATTCTTCTACAAGTTAAATTAAAACAAATGAGTTAATAATTCGATCTGATAATTACAACCTATTAGTTAGTAAACGTCACTGATTAATTACTGTACCTTGTTTGTTATGGCAGGTCTTGAGCCTCATTGCTTGTACGAAGGCTAGTCATGTTATTCAAATGCTCAAACCAGAGTAAATGGAGCACATGGGTTCAAACGTTATACCTACTAATTCAAAGTCAAGTACTTAACCACTACTTCATAGCTCACTGATCAATAGTTAACAATTAACAGTAGAAGACAAATCTTCAGAAAAAGACTTAAAACACGAATAGAAAGTAAAATACAAAGTATTCAAGTGTTGTAAAGATGTTTTTATTAGTAATATATTTGTGACTAAATAAACAATAGCTAAACACCATTCGCTCTAATAAACATTTGTTTCAATCAGATATGTTCAAACACATTCCATCTCTTGTTTTAATCAACTGAAATTTCCAATCGATATATGTATTCCAACCTGAGATGATGAGCACAGATGAATAATGTGGTTAGCTGATGTATACAAACACCTTTTCAAACCTTTAATCTTCTAAAAATTTATTTGAAACACAAAAACACAATTTTCTGCCTAGTGTTTTTTAGCGAGTTATTTTTCTACGGTATGGGGTCGATAACCCCATACCCAGCCCACCTCCTTCATCCGGGCTTGGAACCGGCAGTAACCCCAGAAAGCCTCGAGGTGGAAACACAATAGTTGAGATAAAACAATAGATGAAATAACCCAGGAAACTACAAGAATATTTTTTTCTTGACAATTATACTTTCTCATGAAACGTTACAAGTGTTTTATAAAATTGAGTAAAAAATACGTCTTGTCGGTACTGTGTTATCTGAGTGCTGATTGGTTTGACTGTAAAGCTTTGATTGTCTACAAGGCGACATTATCATGATGCATTTGAAAGAAAAATGAACTACTACAATCTCTTTATAATTAACAGTTTGCTGTGTTAACCTAAAAATGGATTGATTGTTCCAGGTCAACAGATTAAGGTGTCAATTAATTATGAAGAGATTTCAATAGCTCATTTCTCTTTTAATTACATACTGATAATGTTTCTCTGAAGGACAATAATAACTTTACAACTCAACCAACTAACACTCAGAATATACAATATATTCAACATTCCCAACATGAGCTACAAATAATATACATCTAAACGACATACTTAAATTGTTAAGATAAGTTTAAAATAAGGAAAATTATTTTACTATTCGGATAGTCAAGAAATAAGTCCCTATAAAGGTTTGGACAACAAATCAGTCTAAGATGAAGAGATATGAAAAAACTGAAAGTTTACACCTTGCAGTTGTTCATAAGGAGAGTTGAACGGAATAACAACAAAAACATAAGAAAGAGAATCACAAGATTAAATCAAACCATGAAAATGACAATGTCTTTATCACAATAAATTCTGTATGATTAAGTATATGCCACTGTTTAAAGAAAATATTTTAAAAAAAATTAATATCAAGAGATATATCCTGAAGTTCTAGTGAGAAGTAGTGACCAGTGGAGTTCAACCGGGACAGTTGTGCGGTGATGGTGGTGGATGTGTCGCTCAATTTCGTAGATTAGTTGAAGTTAGACATTAACATCGTTGGATGCTAGCTCAGTGGTCTAGTTGGTTAAGCGCCTGGCGCGAGACTGATAGGTCCTGGGTTCGAACCCCGAGAGGCGGGATCGTGGATGCGCACTGTTGAGGAGACCCACAATGGGGTGAAACAGCTGTCCAGTGTTTCCAGGTTTTCCATGGTGGTCTAGCTTCAATTGACTCATGGTCTCAACTATTAAAATTACTATAATATCCACAAAACCCCTTCTGAAATATAAATTCATTGCAAAGCAAATAAAGGAACATAATCATGTTCGACATAAAGCTGTGCTAGATTCTACGAACGGAATCAGCATAATAAAAGACTGAGATACTTCATCAACATAAGCGACACATCAAATTTGCAGCTGCAACATTACTCGATTTGATAAGCGGATGATATGGTGAACTAATCAGCAGTAGCCTGATGAGAAGGTTAATTGATGGTAGTTAGAAGTGACCTGAAAGACAAGTGCATTTCATTGCCTAAGAAATGGATTAATTTCCTAAGGGGTAGAGTTATATACATATTAATGAGTATTTGTGCATTTTATTCGGTAGCTGAATATACTCTCAAGCTCACTCTTGTGTTTTCGCTAAATTAGTCATTTGGAGGATTGGCGCGTAGTACATGATGTATCAGTATCACGTTTTGGACAACGCCCATCACAACAGTGGAGTTCCAACTAAACTTTGATTGCTGATTCCAACAAAGCAGACACTTTGGTGAGCACGACCATCAGGTGCCCCTTAATAAATCATAAATCAGAGGATAAACTAAATCTAAATGATAGTAGAGCAAATCGAAAAAGAATTTCAAACTTTCGACAACTAAGAATAAGTAATCATTGTAGGAATGTCCTCGTTTGCATGTCAGTGAAACATTCAAGACGTTCCCTCATTTATTTACTAAGATCTATACAACTAATGTTATAAAATTTAGTCCATTCGTTAAGATTTTAATAAAAGACAAAAACTATATGTTCGTATGCATCTATCCTTCACGAACTGGTTAAAACAACGTTCAAGATTAAGTCCGTCATTTACCTTGACTGACTAAAACTTCCGCTTCGTTAGCAATTATATGAGTATGTTCGAATGCATTATAACAAGATTACTTGTTCTATATGAGCCATTTTATGTAGGTGAGACTACAGAAATCGATACATGCGCAACAACATTATTAGACAGATAGATATTTTGCTTAATAGATCAGTCAGTTGGCATCATTAGCTTTTGTGGTAATCACAGATATCGTAGCTGAAGTTAATGGATTTTTCAAGTCTCCATTCTACTCAAAGAATACAGAAATCAAAGTATTACTATATTATTTTGAAAACACCTGAATTGGGAAACCTACAAAAACTCAGGTGTCTTAGTAATTCAATTTTACGAATTGTAAAGAGGAATATTCACAATTACCCTACACAAGATCTCCTTAAAACAAACAATGAAGAGGAGTGGAGAGGTGGCTAAGAGTCTTTAGCTAATTCATTAATCCCACTCATCTTAGAATATAAAAATTTTTTGCTTTTTAAAAGAATCAAAATCTACATAAGTTAAAAGTCGGAAAGTTCAACACAGCGATCTAGTATATAGAAAAGATGGACGAAGAGGTGGCAGTATGAATTAAAAGGTTCTAGAAACCTACAACAAAGTATTCAAACTAGAATATTTACACGCAATAGAATACAATTTGAATCTAAGCATTTAGACATTAAAATATAACAGACGAGTTTTGTGGATATTATAGTAATTTCAATGATTAAGATCATGAGTCAGTTGGATGCCGGCTCAGAGGTCTAGTGGTTAGGTGCTCGCGCACGAAACCAGTAGGTCCTGGGTTCGAAGCTCGCACGAGGCGAGGTTGTGGGTGCGCACTGTTGAGGAATCCCACAATAAGACGAAATGGCCGTCCAGTGCTTCCAGGTTTTCCATGGTGGTCTAGCTTCAACAGATTCATGATCTTAATTATCGAAATTAAAATACATCTTAAAAATTTATAAATGTAAATAACATTTACACATGCAATAATACCCCTTTGACATAGCCCCTTTCAAATGGATCTTTATGAAAGAAAACTATAAAAACTCATAGGATCTGATTAACCTATAAAATATTTTTATGTGAATTCACTTTTTAATTTATGAATGAAGAAAACCTTGATTTATGTAAACAGGAAAAAACAATAACAACATTAATAGTGAATTTTTTTGTATTGTCATAGTGACAACAATTTATTATGATCTTACCAGTTTTTTTTCTTTTAAAGATTTTCTATTAATTTATTGATTCAAGTGTAATCGACACCCTTTTCTGAACTTTTTTTAATATATTTATATACTTTATCTAAACATTTTAGAAAGTATAAAAGGATATGTAATTTGTCTTTCAGCTACTTCTCTTTTTGTTTTTGTGATTCTAAGCCACCGAATGCCCTGGTACGCCCGAGAGTGAGGAGATTCCGCTCTCCCTCTCCAAACACTCTCATATGGCCACACGTATATAGCCTCTCACAGGGAACTCTTACTCACTGCCTTCTCGTGGCGGGGGTGTTGTTTACAAAATTGAGAGGACAAAAAGTGAATGTCCGGTGCTTTAACCGGATTAGTGGACATGGAGAGTCCACCTAGGGGAGTTGGAAAACCCTCATTCCAAACCACTGGTGCACATGGGCGCCAGTTACCTGAAGGAACAAATGGCGTATGAACCTAATGTTGGTCACCGGTCACCACGAGACTGCATCTTCTTTACGATGCTCCACTGCCTTGTGTACCAGACCTTCAGGTCGAAGGCTCCGGGTGTGGCTACCAAAGAAAATCACCTGCTTCGGTTTGGGCACCGGGGTAGTATCACAGCCCTCACGCATATCAAATGAGATTTGTGTGGCGCATATATATTTGGTGCCTCCTTGTACGAATATTTATGTGATAAAATAAATAATAAACAAATATTATATTCTAAACTAATTGAGAATATTAGTTATACATCGTTGTTGTACGCTATTTGAGGTGTATGGGTAGGTGTAAGCTACTGTTGTATGCAATTCATATGATAATTATGGCTAAAGAATTAGAATTTTAGGTAACATAACTAAAGATCCACCACAACGACGTAAATGTATTACATTTTAATTCCCCCTTTTAAATTTTATATTTTAAATTATAGACTGACTCTAGTTAAATAACCATTAAAAATTAAAAAAAGCATTACACAAGTGTTTCATAATGATTTGAGACTCTCCAGTAGTATGCGTTCATGAAGCATCCAGGAATTTAATCCAAGATCTTCAGGTCTAGCAACGAACACTTACCTTTTAAATCTTTGAGTCAACATTCAATAATTCACATTTCTAACTTCAACCAATTGGCGATATCAGACAAACAACAAGTTACACAAACCGATTATACTAGTGCCTCAAAATATTTTCAGTTTTACTAATATAGGGGTTGTGGAGATTATTAATTTTTTGGTTGAGATCATGAACCGATTGATGTTAGACCACCTTTAGAAACCTGGAAGCACTGAACGGCAGTTTCGTCCTATTGTGAGACTCCTCAGAAGTTCAAGTCCATGATCCTGCTCGCGGGATTCCAACCCAGGGCCTTCGATCTCGAGCGCGAACGCTTAAGCTACTGGACCACTGAGCCGGCATCCAATCGTGATAGTGTTTAACATCAACCAATCCACGAAATCGTGCGACCATCTTCCATCGTACTGAGGTAGATACCTGTCTCTACCCTACATAGATTAGCTCCACTGGTCACGGCTTCTCACTAGAACCCCGAGAATTTTTTAAACTGTTGTGGACGTTATCGTTATTTCACCTTCTTACTATATATCTTTCAGTTACTCCCATATGCTTTGTTCTTGTATGATAACATGAGATGATAAAGACATGTGAGATGTTTTGATTCGATTGTTTCTTTAATACTTTGATTAAATACGATTAATGTAATGCATTGTCTGAACTTTTCAAGGATGCTTATGAGAAAAATCTGTTTCTACCATTTATTTTTTTTAGTTTTCTTTTAGAAGATCGAATTTCTGTTTTTACATGCTAAAATTTCTCACACAAAAGGGCCTTTTATCATTATTACTGCCAAGGAGCTGTTTCCTGCTATCGATTCATGACTCTTTTGACTTACCTTCAAGAATGTTCTAAACATACATTCTTACACACAATAGCTAATTGTTTGGATCAATATTATATCATGTGATCAACAAATCGTCTGGTGGATATTTAGGTTTTGAATTATTTGGGACTAAGAAGCGGATAGACAATTGTCTGTAATCATCACTTAAGAAGTAAAGAACTAGGTAATTGGATTGCCATATTTACGTGAAGGTTAGTGGTGCTATTCACCTGTACAAAACGAAGTAGTTTTGAAGGGAGAAAACTAGAGTGTAAGATCAACTGATAGGTAACCGACTATCTAAACTATCAAGCTATAAACAGATTTTTAATATTAAGAGAATCAGAACTATACATGTTTCAGTATATAGTCAGTGTACATGAACTTTATAATTAAAAAATATATATACTTACTTGTAGCTGACAAGCTGGTAAATTCACTTCGGCAACTACTTCTGTACACGGATGTTCAACTTGAAGTCGTGGGTTTAGTTCTAAGAAATAAAATTGATTTGAATCTGGATCGTATAGATATTCCACAGTACCAGCACTAACATAACTAACTAATTTACAAAGACGTACTGCAGCCTTTAAAATGTAATAATGATACATAAAAAGAAAAAAAGATTAAATTTTCATGAAACAATTGTATGTTTAATAAAATAAGTGAATAAATTACCGATACGTAGAATAAAGATAGGCGGAAATTTCAACAACAACAACAAAACAATTCCTACTTGTTCCATTTTTTCAATAATTTCTTTCGGAGCTACAATAATAGGTGCTTCTTCAATAATTTTTTGATGCCTTCGTTGAACTGAACAATCACGACCAAACATACTAATTGCTTGACCATATATATCACATAGTATTTGTACTTCTAAATGACGAACAGATGTTGCACATTTCATGACAAAAATAGGTGAACCGGGTACTTCAGCTTGTACCTATAGAATGGTAGATCAATAAATATAATAAACAACCTTCATCATTGTATATATAAATTTTAAGTCAAATTTTGTATAACATAAGTTGTGTATTACATATTTGACATAATGCAGTTTCCAGTATATCAATCATTTATTTATTTTAACACATAAATATTGGTACAAACGGTCACCGAATCAATATGCGCCAAACAAGTCACTTGATTTGTGTGTGGGCTGTGATACTGCCTGGATGCACAGGCCGAAGCAGGTGGTTTTCTTAGGGAGCCACACTAGGAACCTTCGACTTAAAGGTCTGATCCACAAGTCAGTGGATCAACGTCAGGAAATGCAGTCCCATGGTAGTCGGTGACCAATAAATGGTTCATACGCCATTTGTTACTTCAGGATTCTGGAACCTATGTACACCATTAGTTTGGAATCAGAGTTTTCCAACTCCCTTAGGTGAATCCTATGTATTCACCGACCCGGTTAAAGCACCGGACATTCACTTTTCGTTCTCTTAATTCCGTAAACAACAGTAATGTCGCGAGGAGGCAGTGAGTAGGACTTCCTTGGCAGTGGTTGCATGTACGTGGCCATGTGAGAGTATTTTGAGAGAGAGTGCTAGCTCTCTCCACCCTCGGCCATACCAGGGCATTTGTTTTGTAATGAATTTACCAATTAATAGGAATCACGTTGAAAACTAACTGTAAAAAAAAAAAACAGAAATCCACAAATTCAGTTTATTGTACAAAAACTATCTAGATATTAAGCTATTTGGATCCAATCTACTTATGGATGTATGAAATCATTTACGAATCAATGTAATTAGGATAATGTAAGAATTCGTATGGTCTATGGTCTATGACTGAATTAAAGTACATATTTTATTATAATGCATTGATTTACATTGCAAACTATTGCGTTCGGGAGGTCGTCCGAATCTGATGTTATATATACGCTTCCTATATGTGACCACAACATGCTACTATAATGAGAAAGTCAAGAGTAAGTTAGAAGTCTTTATCGGTTGATTGGAATAAGATATAAATGTACATCTGTTTTCTGCAGAGAATCGAGTCAGATTTTTAACGAATAGCGCATATCTATATCATTAGCAAGTTAGATTAAATGTTAACCGAAGGCTTGATCACATCAGCATCTCTCACCTATTACTTAACCGGTTTTATTGGATCAGCGTATCACAAGCGTAATAAAGTCAATGAGTGTTTCTAGATGTTTTTCGACAAAACTTTATGAGTACTTTTTCGCGATAACGGACTAGATCGTAACAATAACTTGTGAAATTCCCTTGAGTGAATACATGTCAGTCAGTCAGTCAGTAACAACGTAGAACTTCGTACGTACGTACATCAATTCGAGTTACCACACCACATTAGCACAAAGATGCAGTGGTCGATTCAAATCCCGTAGTGATAGAGGCGGTAACAGTATAAGCAGTAATCAGAAACATTAGAGTTTGGAGATGTTATTTAAAAAATATAATCTAGTGAAATAAATTTGGAAAGAGAAAAAAGAGACAAGGAAGATTCAGGAGATTAGAATTTGGGAGAACACAAAGAGTGGATGCACCTGCGCCAATGCAAACGATTTTCAGCCATGTCGTTCAGGGTCTCTAACTATCGGTTGCTATCTTCTCGCGGATCCCAACCAGGTAGTTTACACCTACCAACATGACTCAGTCTACTTGTCAGTGACTTCATGAATTTATGCCATGTTTTGATCTGGCCATAGTTAGCTTTCTTCCAACCTACTCCTACACCATTGAACATCGCACGTCAAGGCAGTCGGTGGTTGGGCATACGTAACACGTGTCCCAGTCCTCTCAACTGATGAGGTTTCACTACTTCACTAATTGTTTTGCCATCCTTACCTAGTACCCATTTCCTAACAACTGTGTTACTTACTCGATTGTCCCAGGATATACGAGCAATGTTTCGAAGACATATATGACCAAATAATAGTAACCAACTAATATCCTCTACTCTTACCGGCCATGTTTCACTGCCATAAAGTAGGACGGAACGAACTACTGCGCATTAAACTCGTCCTTTGGTTGATAGACGTATTTCTCGCCTACGCCATAAATGACGCAAGTTCGCAAAGGCTAGTCGAGCCTTCTGTATCCGTGCTGAGATTTCGTCACACACCAGACCACAAGGGCTGTTGAGACTCCCAAGATAAGTGAAGCGGTCGGCACGCTCAACTACTTCATTCCCTATCATTAGTTCGGGTGTCGATGCAACCCAATCCTGAAGCAACATTTTGCATTTCGAGGGGGAGAATCGCATCCCGAACATGCCTGCATTGTTGCTGAGAGTGGTCAGAAGACTGCATTTTGTCAGCGTCTTCACCAAATAGAACTATGTCATTGGCTTATTCTAAGTCAACAAGTGAATCCCCTGGTAGAAGTTCAACCCCTGGAAATCTAGACGAATAAAGTGCTATCTCTAAAAGCACGTCAACGAAAAAGGTAAACAAGAATGGAGAGAGTGTATAGCTCTGACGAATACCACTTGAGGTAATCAATTCTGATGCCAGTTCGCCATAAGCTCTCACTCGACCAGTTGTGTTCGAGTAGAGAGCCTTTACAAGGTTAATGTACTTCTTTGGTACTCCTTTCAGTGACAAACACTGCCATAGAACCTTACGATCAACATATATAACTCTTATTAAAAAAAATAGCATAATATCAACTTTAAGAGATTCTTACATAATTAACATTAAGATGTGTAAAAAAAAACTAACGAAATCTAAATTTATAACAAATGACAATTTAGGTTTTCAGAATTTACCTTACAACCAAAAAATTGTCAATAAGGTTGCTACTGTCTCTTATTTATATCCTATATTAACAGTAATATACTTATTTTTTTCATTTCGACTGAATATAATTTTTAATCAAGGGCTTATGTATTCAACTAAACTACTTCCAGGAGGTCGTATGACTTTTTATTCATCGAGAGTAAGTGTAGGTAAAAGCTTAATACACAAATTTATAAATGTTTGCTGAGTTGTAGAATCAAGAAAATTACTTTTTTTTCATTATATTATATAAATCATTCCTGTAACTAATCATAACAACCACAGAAAAACTATTCACTAACTTGAGGAAAAACACGTTCAATATCTGCACTAGTTAACGCTTTTCTAATTCCTTTACCCCCGCCACCAGCAGAAGCTTTAATCATTACTGGATAGCCTATTTTATCAGCACATTTCAAACAACTTGACACATCTGTCACACAACCAGAACGATATAAATCTTCAGATATTAGACGAGAATATACAGATGATGATCTCTGTGATAGACCACTAGATTTTACCATATTCAATGTTAAATTATCAACTGTTTCTGGTTCGTTATTAGAACACTGACCATTGGCAGATCGATCAAGTGATATAGTTAGATCTACAAAATATCATAATTTACTTTATGTGATAAATTGAAATGAATTTAAATGTCATAAGGGATTTTTATGAACATTATAGTAATTTTAATAGTTGAGATCATGAATCAATTGAATGTAGACCATCAAGGAAAATCTGGAAACACTGGACGGTCGTTTCGTCCTATCGTAGGACTCCTCGACGGTGCGCATCCACGATTCCGCCTCGCAGGATTCAAACCCGGGACATATAGATCTCGCGCGTGAACTCTTAACCTCTAGACCACTGAGCCGGCATCCAACGATGTTAATATCTAACTTCAACTAATCCACAAAATCGAGCGACACATCCACCATTGTTTTCGATGAGTTGCTATCTCATAACAGACCCAGCTGAACTCCACTGGTTACTGCTTCTCACTAAAACTCCAGGAAATACCTCTTGACCCCAGTCATTAATTAGAATATGTCGTGGATGCGCACAGCTGAGGAGTCCAACGATAAGACAAAACGGCCGTCTAGGTTTTCCATGGTGGTCTAGCTTCAATTGACTGAGGATCTCAACTATTGAAATGAATTTTACAAGAAAAACTGACCAATCACCACAACAAGACATTTAGACAAACAAGGATTTGGATTCAAATTGGTTATACTAAATTTTGATAAACTGAAAAGTTCTGAGAAAGTGTATTGATAAAAACCTAGCAAAAGTGAATATCTTAGTATCAGGAAGTTTGTGGGGACTATTCAACTTGGAGTTTGCATTACGAAATAACATTAGAAAGCTGTTTCGAGCTAGTATAGGACTTGTCAGATGCGTATATCCACGACCATTCCAAGGGTTGACGATTAGATCTCTTGACGAACACGTGTTTGGACTTCCGTTTGCTTTTAGCTCGTTCTATTTCTTTGGTGATAGAGAACTGACAAAAATAACCTTAAAATGAGGGTCACGAAATCCTCACTATGCGGTTTATTTAGACAAATAACTGATAGTCCGATAAACAAGTGTACAGACTTTACCGGTTCTTACCAGTTAAAAGAATAGACTAAAATGATGCATTTTCTTGTTGCCAGATTTACTCCACATCATTTAAAAATCATGATATGCAATCATAGCAACACAGTAATTTTCATGTTAATGAGATTAAATCCTCTATGTTTTGCAGTAATATTGTTTAGTCATACTGTTCAATTTTCTATTATGTCTAGTGGCAACTTAGGAGAAAATAAATTAGTGCTAGGTCCTACGTTAATTATGACTGAATTACTCCCGATATTGAATTATTCAATGTTCAACAGTATGGTAATTGGACTTTTGTTAGAAAACTCTAACAAATACATCAATAAAAATACTAATTGCCTGTACTTGCATGTCTATTGTTTTCGATTCAACAAAGCAATAAGTTAAGACCGATATAAAATAAGCCTTTATCAAACCAAGACTTTTTGTACTCTGTGTTCTTCTGCTACCAAAGTACCACGCCATAATTGGCCACACTTATGTCATGTATATGAATAATTTAATATCGAATGTGGGAGGGGATTATCAGGATCGTGTTTTGCGAGTATCCAACTAGCAAATTAGACAGATTAGATTGTTAAAATTCATCATTCCGTTATATGACAAGACATTTAGTTAACTAAATATATAAATTCTTATGAGAAACACATAAAATATCAGAGATTATTCGAATTCTACTCTCACCAGAACCACTCCAAGGAAGAGTGGGTACATGAGCACTTTGAGCAAGTATTGTAGAAGCAACCTTGTCACCAAGTGTCCACATAGCCTGATGCGATGGGCCTAAAGAAAATAATTAAAAATTATACAAAAAATATAAGGATAAACACATTGATCAAAAATACTTGTATATTATTGTATAAATGATATTAAACATTATTGTCACAACGGGGCGGACAATATCACAAAAGTTCAATACGGCTTTTCTTCGGGATACTGACAAACTCAACACATTCAAGATAGCCCTCAGCAATAAGTTCCAGGCCTTTCATGAACTACTCAATGGAGAAGGAACTACTATGGAGAGCAACTGAAAATGGATAAAAGGGGCAATCACTTCAACATGTCATGAGGCGAAAGTACGTAAGTAAACATTGTTGTCAGCAAATACTGCACCAATGAATAATTTATTATATTATATAATCGCGTACTGTCATGGCAATTCTGTTGTCAGATACTTGATTATCAAATGTTTAATGCAATCAATTTTTGAAATGCTCAAATGAACAATTTCAGTAATGCAAAGCTTTTCTAGTCAGGTGGTTCAAATGAACAGTTTTTATGGTCATTTTGGACAATATTATCTCTCCTGGCTTCATCCAGACGATCAAAGAAAGGAATTTGGTTAGAAAAATACAAAACTTCTAAACTGAAGAGTTTATAAAAAATCCCAGAGAATTTCTAGAAGCAAACTAATCTGCAATCAAGAGATTCATGTTGACAGAGATTTTTAACTAATTGATTCATACTGTAAAAAACAATCAGTCATATGGTAAGAGGTTAACTGAAAGAAAACAGTCAACAGCGATGCGAAGAAATATAGAGATAGTAAAACCTATTCATCAACCTATCAATTATTCACGAACGAGGTTATCAGAAGGAGCTGATATAGCGTTTGTGAAATAATTACAATAATTAGATGGTGGTTGGAGGTAGTCGACAGGAAGCCCTGGACCCGGGTTTCGTGCTACTTGGCACTCGTCAGCAAGGTGTACCTGTAATCTTGACGGAACTGGTGCTCCCTAGAATATCCGATCTCGTGTGTTGTCTAAGACGATGATGAATGCTTTCGGAAGAGATAATCACCATCAAGTTCAGATAACTTGGCAACATCAAAATGTACATTGACTTTTTATTGAACTTATTAGTCGTTGAAAATCCAAGCTCAACAAATATAAATAAAATGATCAATTTATATGATTAAAAACAAAACGGTCTATAAATTAGTCACTGAGAATTTATCGTCCGGCGATTCGTATATTCAAATATAAAATATTGTTTAATAGATGTGAGACCCAACCCAACTAGCTGAACTTACAGGGAATATATATATGTTTCACTGGTTGAAATAATGAGTCAGTTGAAGCTATACCACCATGGAAAACCTGGAAGCACTGGACGTCCGTCTCGTCCTAGTATGGGACTCATCAGCAATGCGCATCCACGATCCCGCACCCCGCGGGATTCGAACCCAGGACCTATCGGTCTTGCGCCAGGCGCTTAACGAACTAGACCACTGAGCCGGCCGGCATCCAACGGTGTTAATGTCTAACTTCAACCAATCCACGTAGTTGCGCCGCCGTACACCATTGTCTTCATTGAGTTCCTATCTCACAACAGACCTGGGTTCGAATCTCGCGGGGTGCAGGATCGTGGATGCGCACTGCTGAGGAGTCCCATACTAAGACGAAACGGCCGTCCAGTGCTTCCAGGTTTTCCATGGTGGTCTAGCTTCAATTGACTCATGATTTCAACCAGTGAAGTTTCTAAAAATCTCCACAAAACCCATTCTGATAATAATATATAAATGTATTTCTTTTAAGTAGCCTTTAAAGTATTTAAAGATAATTAGATTGTGTGCGCAACCATAGAGGAGTAGTAATATAATTATTCATTAAAGGGCTTACCAAGAAATGCAATATTATGTTTACTGAGCACATCAGGTAATTGGGGATTTTCCGATGCATGACCCCAACCAGCCCACACAGCCTGAAAAAAAGAGGTAACTTAAGCATGAAATTTAAAAACAAAAAGATAATATCTGATTAAAGAAAATCATTTTACAGACTAATCAATTAGTCATGACAAAAATAGAATCTAAGAAAAAAGGTGGATTGACCCTAATAATCCAACTTCGTTTTATCACAAAAAAATACACGAAACATTTTAAGAATAAACTGGTTGAACCTAGAAATGTGTACCACTGGATACTAATCCAGTGGCTTAGACAAATAAACATAAAAAAACCGTAGGTCTAGAGACTTATCACCTCAGAGGTCTTAGGTGCGCACTGACGAAGAGTCTCATACGAGGACAGAACAGCAGCTGAATGCTTGTTAGATTGAATGGTACCTCAAATGACAAATATCACACAATATATAAATAAAAAAATCTTTATAAAACCACTACAATTACAATCAAGGAATATGAAATAACCATAATAAAAAAACAGATGCAAAAAGAACAAATCAAAAGCACGGAAAGATACAGGAATTCAAGATTAAGAAAGGAATAAATAATAATAAATGCATCTGCGACGCTGAAACACATTTGTATCGTCATCAATTAAAACCTTTAACCATAAATTAAAATTATCTTGAAGAATACAGTCAGAGAGTTTATCGGTTTTGACAAAGGTCAGATTAACAATCAGTGAGTTTGACGACTAATATATTGTCTTGGTGTAGTCACACTCCTTGTCTTGTTTCAACGAATCCCTATGGTTATGAAGAAAGTTTGCTGAATACATCAAATGTGGACTTTGCAGAAACCCATCCATCTCATATTATATATTAATACTTTGTCCAACAAATACCCGAACTGAAATCATAAACATTTCATTGAACATAGCATCAATCTTAAACACTTAAAAATCCTCCCTATTTTTTCCACAGTATACATATTCCATCTTCATTACCATTAACCAAAACACATTTAAAATTCCCTGATTTCGTCGCAGAGCCATTTCGCAAATCATAAGGGGCTAAATCTTTACACGTTACCCAACGTAATGATAATATTAACCTAAATTTTCTAAATTAATGTTTTTAGAATGCCAGTTTGTGTATGAATTAAAATTATGCGGAAATGCATTGATAAGCAGTCAAATAAAGACTAATAATCAAGATCAGAATGACTTAAGATTATCTGCTTGTTCATTAATTTATGTCCATAACTAACAATCTTTACAGTTCAATTTGTGTACTAATTGGATAGATTGAGTGTAACTTTATTGCAAAGAACTATTTCAATGAAAAATATACTGTTTACCATTCCTCAATTTCATACATACAAAGGAGATAAAATAAAGTCTCACATGGTAAAGAGATATGAACTCTGTAAATTAAAACTAATTATTAGTTTAAATTGAATTTTAATGTTTGAGATCATGAGTCAGTTGAGGGTAGACCATCAAGGAAAACCTGGAAACACTGGACGGTCGTTTCGTCCTATCGCGGGACTCCTCAGTAGTGCACATCCACGATCCCACCTTGCGAGATTCGAACCCAGGAACTATCAGTCTCGCGCGTGAGGGCCTAACCACTAGACCACTGAGCCGGCATCCAACGATGTTAATGTCTAACTTCAACTAAATTGAAGTGTTAACAGTAATAAATGAAAAACTTAAGTGTAGAATTTTTCAACAAACAAAGCAGTAATAAATTTATTCAAGATGTCAATGACTTGAGTTAACCAGCCAGAATTAAGATAACGCCATATGTATTATGAGCGAATGTTTAAGTTCAGTGTTAACCAAGTGAATATTGGCAATTTTTAATACTTAAAATGATTGAAATCAATGAAAATATCTATTATACAACCAAAAAGTGAATTTTAGATGGTTCTTAAGTTAAATTACACAAAACACATATTACTATAGCAGATTGTGTGTTAAATTACTTGAAATCGTTGACTGAGTAATCAAGAGTGTTTAGTGAAGTTAGATAACATTATCCTTTTTCTTAATTTAACTCTAAATCTCAATCCTAAGTTCTTCAGGTTTATAAACAGGAGAAAGGTGTCAAGAAATTGCATTATATTTTATACTAGTTTGTGTTATAAACCATCAATTTGTAAACCAAAATAAAAACTTCACTTTGACTAACCTTAACCTTTTCTCATGATAACTAATTTCAATTGATGAAGAGAACTTTTTAGGATGATAACCCTAACTTACAACATTAAGCTGACTCCTAATATGTATGTATGTACGTAAATAAACTTGAACTTTTACTTTACTATAAGAGATAATTTAATTTTTGATCTATTATTCCACTGTTATTTTATTACTTTGTATTGTTAATTGTTTTATAACTAAACAGTATCAGTATAGTATACTTTTACCTATAAAATGATTATTACTTTACTATACCGCTAAATTCAGTTGAAATTACCAAGTCAAACAGTACTAATGATAAATTCACTTAGTGTTGGGCGAGACTGTAATTTATGGACGAGCCAATCAGAAGCGTCTTAGAGATTTCAAGGTTACGGCGCCAACTTCAATACTTAATGCTAACGTACGATCGGTTCACAACGAATTTTGTAGAAAACGTGATAACTGAGTGGCTATAACAAATAAAACTGCGAGACTATAATTTGTGAACGAATCAATCAGGTATAAGATAATAGATCTCGGATTTTAACGCGAGAGCCTTTAATCCTTTTGGTTAAATAAACTCCTGGCATTATACTTGATGTCAGTTCGTGATGAAAACAGGATATATAATTCTTAACTACGGCAAATTATGACAACTATCGCGAAACGGATAGTCAAAGCACCACTAACACTGGTTGCAGCCAGGTACTGCAATATATATTCGGATGTTTGGAGAGCGCACAGACTCCTACATAGAATTGGTTATGTGCATCGTGTCGTTATCCACAAGTAGCATTTTGCGTACTCAACAGCCGAAGTACACATAAGTAATATTGGAACTATGTAGTCGAGGCTGAAAGGGTTTTTGGGAATTTATCATGGCTCATGAGGCCGAATATTCTGTAGCCATATGGATGATTTCCTCTACCGCATGCATTACGATTTAAGGACCTCTGAACCTTTTCCTAACCTTGACGAGTTTTTGGACCACGTACAAGAAGTGTATCCACTTTATTTCATTGGTTTTGTACAATATATTTTTACTCTATACTGAGTGTTTGCTGTTTGACTAATATTTTTCAAGGTCACTTGAGATTCGTTCAAAGGTCGTTCATAAATTAAAGTCTCGCCTAGTGTTGCTGTACTTGTATTTTCCCATTATTATTTAGGACTGTAATTGGTCAGTCTCATGTTGGCATACGTGCATCCTGTGCGGATTGCCTCGATATAGACTTAAGTCACAATCTTTTTAAGCAAAGATGATACTTGTTTCAACCAGGGTTTTTATTTATTTATTTATTTATTTGAACACATGAATATTGGTACAAGAGAGAGCCAATATATATGCGCCACACAAAACGATGAGAATTCGAAGAGAAATAGAAAAAAAGCTAAGGAGCGCAAAAAAAGAGAACAATAACGAAGAGTTTGGTGTAAGGTAGTGTGGTAGTAATGAGGGAACGGAAAGGTGCAATCGGAAAAAAAAATCTTTCAGGTAAGGGAGACACAACCACTTTTTATGAAGAAAGTAAAGGAAGGTTACAGCAGGATCGCCACTGGCTTCTATTCTGAGCCATATCTGATAACGTCTTTAGCCACTGTGTAGTACCATCTCTCAGACCCCAACCAGAGAGTCGTGAAGGACCAACACAAGCCAGTCCTTTGCAGCTTTCTTTCATGTCACGACACCACGTCATGCACTGACCACCTCTCCGCTTCTTCCAACCAGTCCCAGAGTCGGCAAATAATGCACGACGCGGAATTCCCTGAGACGACATTCGTAGGACATGTCCAAGCCACCGAAGTCGGTGTTTCAAGATGGTGACACCAATTGAATTATCATCTCTGTGCCCAAACACACGATGCCGAACCTCTGCATTACTAACATGGTGTTGCCACTAAATGTCAGCAATCCTTCGGAGACAGCAATGATCGAACACAGAGAGTCGTCTAACGTCCTCAACTCGGAAAGGCCAGGTTTCACAAGCATAGAACAGAACTGCTCTCACTGACGCGTTGTAGATCTGATCTCTTACAACCAGACTAACATCACGAAGGCGCCAAAGGTGGCCCAGATTGACATAAGCCACTCTGGCTTTCACTATACGTGCATTGATCTCATCACTCACACCCCCACCAGCACTTATGCAGCTACCCAGATACACGAACTTCTTGACTACGTCTATCTGCTCACCATCCAGGGTGAGTACAGGATTGGAATCCTGCCAGTTTTGTAGAAGTACTTTACACTTCGAAGGTGCAAAGCACATACCATACCTACGGACACTGATTGCCAACTGATTAAGTGCGGATTGCATGCCTTGGGCATTATCGCACAGTAAGACAATATCATCCGCATACCCAAGGTCGATAGGTCTTTCTCCAGACAACAGGTCCACACCGCCATTACTTACATCCATCAGAGCTGTTTCCAGAATGTCATCGATGGCAAAGTTGAAGAGGAATGCTGAGATTGGGCAACCCTGCCTAACCCCACTACTCGAATGGAACAATGGAGAGAGGTGGTTGTATGCCCTCACTCCGCCTGAGGTGTTTATATATAGGGCTTTTAGGATGTTAATAAACTTCTCAGGCACACCCTTCTTCAATAGACAATCCCAGAGAACACTCCTGTCCAACGAATCGAAGGCAGCCCTGATGTCAAGAAACACTACGATTGTTGGCCTTTGATAAGTATGGCGGTGTTCTAACATTTGGCGGAGGGTGAAGATATGATCAATATATCCTCGAACAGAACGAAACCCAGCATGCTCCTCGCGAGTCAATCTTTCTCGGGTTTTGAACAACCTACGAAGTATGACGGAAGCCAATAGCTTGGACGCAATCGGAAGTAGACTTATCCACCGATAGTTGTTACAGGAACGATGTGAACCCTTTTTAAAGATAGGGACAACTATCGACTCATTCCATGACGTTGGTACACTCTCTAGTTCTCAAGCCTTTGTAAACAACGTCGTCAATTCCTTAGTCAAAAAGTCACCACCATCTTTAAAAAGAGCCGGAGGTAAGTCATCTGGGCCAGGTGATTTGTAACGCTTCAAGAGTTGGAGTTCCTTGCGGACTTCCTCCTCGTTTGGTGGATCAGTCGTCACCAGCCATGGAGGGCAGGACAGTCTGACCGATGTTGCCGGAGCAGCAGGCCAGTTGAACTGCCTTTCGAAAAATTCTCCCAATCGTCCAAGACGTCGATGGATGTTAGTAATTGGCATCCCATCATCCTCGCAGATTGTTTCACTCACACTAGACTTCTTGCTGTCAGTGGTTCGGATGAGTTGGAAGAGCTTCCGGTAGTTACCAGATGCAGCTGCTGCTTCCAGCTCATTAGCACGCTTCGACCATCATGCTTCGCGGTCCTTACGCAAGCTTTGCCGAATTTCCTTACGTAACATCCTTCGTTTATGGTCAAACTCACGGTCACCCGGAGTAGACCGACGGGCTTCAATGAGTTGTAAGGAACCTGCAGAAACCCAGTGCTTATAGGCGGGACGTTGAAATAGGAACAATAACGGGGTGGATTTGCATGCATATAGCATACAATTCTCGTTGAACCTAGCACACAACAACCAGGGTGACTAGCCAATAACTTTTTTTAAACATCGACGTTCAATAGTTATACCACATGATGTTTATTTAACAATCGATGATCAAGATGACTTATTTCTAGTTTACGTTGATTAGTTGTTCTACAGATTTCAATATTACAACCAAATATACCAAACTTGGATGCAACCGATTTAGATTATAATGAAGAAAGATAGAGAAAACCTCAGCATACGTAGAATAAATGAAGTATGTGTGATTTAGTTGGTTCATTGGATAGACATAGTAGATAATAGTATATATCTGTTATCATTTGGTAAAAAATGAATATATATATTAATCTTTACAACTGTATAAATAGTATGTCTACAGTCATGAATAAAACTTTAGAATTTATTCACTTGAATACACCTTACTTACTTTAATAGGTATGTATGCCATTTATATTTAATAAGAGTAGGTAGGTAGGTCAGTAATCAACCATAAAAATGAGTGAACAATATGAGATAATTATCAGAAGGGGTTTTGTGGAGATTTTAAAAATTTAACTGATTGAAACCATCAGTCAATTGAAGCTAGACCAACATGGAAAACTTGGAAACACTGGACAGCCGTGTCATACTATTGTGGGACTCGTCAGTAGTGCACATCCACGATACCGCACCCTGCGAGATTCGAACCCAGGACCTATCAATCTCGCGCTAGGCGCTTAATCAACTAGACTAACTAGATCACCTCACTAGTAACTGACTTCAAGAGATACTCCTGGATTTCTAGTGAGAATCCGTTACCAGTGGAGTTCAACCAGGTCTGTTGTGAGAAATCAACTCACTGAAGACAATGGTGTACGGTGGCGCAACTTCGTGGATTGGTTGAAGTTCGACATTAATACCGTCGTATGCCGGCTCAGTGCTCTAGTGCTTAAGATCTCGCGCACGAGACTGATAGGTCCTGGGTTCGAATCTCGCGGGATGCGGGATCGTGGATGCTCATTGCTGAGGAGTCCCATACTAGGACGAAATGACCGTCCAGTGCTTCCAGGTTTTCCATGGTGGTCTAGCTTCAATTGACTCACGATTTCAACCAGTGAAATATGAGATAAGATGAAAAATATTTAAACTATTATCATCATTAAAAAGATATAGAGGCAAAAGTCTAAAATAATTAATTTTGTTATCTACTATGAAATAATTAGTTTGCTGTTGTCTTACGCTACTTATTTCTTTGAAATGTATTTCCTATACTTAGATGATTTCCTTTAATCATCTATATTCTTTTGTTGTTTCTTTTTTAGTTTACTTTCTCGTAGAGGAAATATAAGGTACAACAACAACAACAAATTGAACGGAAACATATTTGCGTTTTCTATAAATAACTGATTTACATATATGTATCCTGTTGTGTTAATGAGGTATGGCAACTTGGACCGATGTATATATGTGCCTGGTCCTATGCTGTAGCTGATTGACTAATATATAGAGAGAGGTAACCAAATAAAAAGGTGAATCTATTAGCTTTTTACCAAGTGGTGTTGTAATACTAAACACCTATTAAACGAACACAAAATGTTATTATTATCATCATAATTCAGAGCTACATATATGAAAATATTGTGTCTATTAACACACTTCATGATTTTTGAGAATGTACAAAAGAATTGCTTTAATTATCAAAAATGTTTATTCAGTAGAATTTTCATGATCATTTTCTCCTGTTTGCTTAATCTAATTAAATAGTCAGTAAGTTATCCTCACATTGAAAGGATAATAGAGTAAGAACCAATAATGAATTTAAACTATTGAATAAGATATTTTTGATAATATTATGGTTTGTCTAGCATCGAACAGTATACCAACATTACTTACAGGAGGGTATTTCAGAAGATTGTAAACGTTACTTACTAGCTTACTCTTGTTACTGCTTGTCGAGCATAGACTGCCAACCAGCACTGTCCGGTCGATTTTGTCTTAGGCTCTCTTTTCCAATAATTGTTAAGTGCGAACCATTGTTTTGATGAATGCCCCTTATTACCATGGGCAAGTGTTCTTTAGTCTGTCTGTTCTCCTTAAGCCTTTAGGATTCTAAGTTAACGTTTGCCTCGTGATTCAGTTTGATGGTTTCCGTAAAGTATATCCCACCAACCTCCAGTATCTTTTCCTAATTTCCTCTTCAGCTGGAAGCTGGTTTGTTCTCTCCAATAGTAGGCTGTTGCTGATGGCATCCCGCCAATGAACGCTGAGTATCTTGCATAGATAATTGTTTATAAATACTTGTACCTTCTTGATGATGGTTGTGGTAGTTCTTCAAGGCTCAGCTCCGTACAGTAGAACTGTCCTGACGTTTGTATTGAAGATTCGCACTTTGACACTGGTTGACAGTTGTTTTGAGTTCCATATGTTCTCCAATTGTAGGAATGCGGTAATTGCTTTGCCAATCCTCACTTTTACATCTGCATCAGATTCTCCATGTTCATAGATGATTTTTCCAAGGTACATGAAGGATTCCATCTCTTCCAGAGTTTCCCCATCAAGTGTTATTTGGTTGGTACTAACAGTGTTGTATTTGAGGATGTTGTTTTTTTCCCTTGTGTATATTGAAGCCTACTGATGCAGAGGCTGTTATTACATTGACTATCTTTCCCTGACTGTACTGCTATGTATGGGATACAAGAGCTAGGTTGTCTGAGAATTCAAAATTGTCTAGCTTTATTCAAGCTGTTCATTGTATTCCGTACTCCTCCTGAGATTTGGAAGCCTATATAATCCAGTTAACCACCAGAAGAAATAGAATGAGTGAAAGTAAATAGTCCTGTCTGACACCAGTCTTCACTTATAATGAATCTGTGAGTTGCCCTCCATGCACGAATTTGCAGTATAGCCCATCGTACGACAATAAGATCACAAACGTAAGTAGTAAAACCAATAGTTAGACATTTGGATTAACTTACAAAGGAAAATAAATAATCAGACATCTACTGAACATTTTCATCTGAAGGATACAATCATTTACGGATAGAAAATGAAATCGAACGTACAGAAATGATGCATGTTTGATCTTGTACACCAAACTCAATATTGAGATGATGCAATAGATGACTTACATCAGTATGTTGTTCGAACTTAAAGATACTTTAACCTGATGACAAGACAGAATGAAGAGGTACTTATGAAAGATAACTGGTACCAAAAATCTAGAATAAGATGATTAATATATGCACCTTGGCTATAACGTATTATACTTGCAAATGATTACTGCCAAAAGAATACGTACACTGAAAATATATCAATACAAGTAATCAAGAAAGTTAAGCTTACATCAACTTCATTAGTTACAGCAGTTTGTAGAATTAGTTCAACATTAGCGTAATTATTTACATTGGAACCACCTGGTACCAGAACCATTTTATTCGCCATTTTTATATATTCAGCATTAGCTTGTATATCTTCTGGTGTTGCCATGCATACAAAACGTAAAACATCGGAACTGCCGAATGTAGCATATGACCATTTTCGTAAAGAACGCATACATTTCACTGCTGCTATACCATTGTTTGCGATCAGAATCTTTAGAAAATGAAATAAACATCTATAAAAAATAACCGATAAATGGATTTACTGTCGTATGAAAGCAGACACTTCCCATACCTTTTGATGATTTTATGTGAGCTGAGCTAGATGGTAAAATTACAGAGCTTTCATAGCCGTTCCGGATGACATCATCACCGCCTACTTCATGTATCAGTAGGAACTGACAATGTTGTCAACAACGACAATGAAAGTTCAGCAGTTAAACTAATTACCTCAAGGAACACAACACTGTAAAAAGTATTACCTAAGCTAAATATCTTTGCCGTTTAACGAAGAAATTGTGATATGTTTATATGTATCTATAAACTAATTCTAGACAACCTCATATATATCATAAAAGGGATTTTAGGAACAAATCAGTTGATGGACTCATATTTCCTTCACATTAATTGTTTAGTTTGTAGACTCATTCATTTTGTAATAAAACAAACACTCAATGTAAAAATGTAAGTGATTTACCTTCTCGATTATTCTAACACCGCCTGATTTACGTACAAAGTCTTCAGGTGAAGAAAATCGAACCTTGGAATTTGATGAAGGTCTATACATAGGGATGTTTAAGACCGCAAAAATAATAAAGAGAGATAGATTTTATTGACTTATGATGCAGTTCTCAATAAATTTAGTTACAAATGATAATTCTCATAACACTAAGCAATCGACTGAAAAATCATTGAAAATAAGGTAACAAAACTAAACAATTGTTTCGTACAGATTTGAAACCTTACAACAATCAACACCTACGACTGAACGGAAAATAAAATCCTGAAAACTAAGGGTTTTTTATGGAAACGAACAAACACATTTGTTTATTTTCAGATTCAGTCATTTCAAAATGTAATGCAACTATCATTATATATCACTAGTGAGTATTGTTTTCCTTTCATAGATTATGGTTACTCATTGAAACTTCAAAAAAATCCAATTAAAAGCTATAAGTTCGAAAATGTGTATCATTAGATTTTCACTCAGTTACTTAAATGAAACAGGAACATGGAGATTTAAATTTTAATGCTATGAAGGATTGTGAATGTGAACTTTTACAAGAACTATGTATAAACGATCTCATAACTGAAAGTAAATATTATCTAATTATAAGTTGAGAACAATCATAGAAAGAGGAAATAGAGAAATTATAGTATCAGAGACTCTTTACACCTTAATCTTTATAAGATAATACAATATTTATAATGAAGATATATTTCAACTCTTGTTATAATATCGAGTTGATATAGAATAAAGCAACTTTATTATAACCATTGATTTGGAATAACACGTTTCATATATGCTAAGTCATTGATATATTCCACTATTCTTTAAATATAACTTGGATTTCTTCTGTGTTTCTTAGACTAATAATCAATAGATTCCCTATGAATTAATATACCTCCATTTCTGACCATTTTGTAAAGTTTCCTTGTTCATTCATTTATTTCCCATATTGCAAAATAAAATAACAAAATATTATTTAACAAGTGAAATTCTGAATAAAATCAGTTATTTACAATCATATCAACGATGATAATATTATGAGCAATCATAAAATAATAGTGGATTGTGTCAGCAACAACCTATTGTAGGAGAGAACAAACTAGATCCCAGTATAGGAAGAAATCAGAAAGAAGAACTGAAAGTGAATAGGACACATATTGAAGAAAGTACCCAACTGCGTTACAAAGCAAACCTTCAGTTTGGAATCCTCAAGGTTAAAGAACATAGTACACTGAGAAATGGAGACAGATATGAGAAGAATGAACGAAAATTGGGTAGAACTAGGAATGAAAGCTCAGGATAGAGTGGGTCGGAGAATGCTGGTCGGCAGCCTATGTTCCGTTTGGAGTAACAGGAAGTGTGAGATGGTAGCAAACAATGGTTGCAGAATTCAAAATTCAACCACTAGATCACAGATTTGAAGCCGTTTAACACTTTGATTTGTGAAGCTGATTGTAATTCTAAACTTTAAATCAACTGAGTGACTTAAAGTCAAAAACACGAATATGAACTTGGTAAACTTTTCATATCCCAATAATTCTATATTATTAAATACTGGTTTTTTAAATAAATTACTATACTCATAAGACTAAATCTTAAAATAGAGAATTACAAAGAGTAATACTGGTTAGTGTATAAATAAAAACATGTAACTATATTGAATGTAAAACCAGTTTGCAATGAATGGTTATATACAGATACCTTATGTATAAACACTAATGAATATTTTTGCGTATAATGTGATGTACTCTAACCTAAGAAGAGGTGAATAAAGACTAAGTCCTCACGTGACTAATTTACAGATTCGCCTCATCTGCCACATCTTGTTTATTAGTGGTAGATGGATCAAATACGCCTTGTTTTCCCCGAAGCAAAAGTACACATGTATCAGCAAACTAAAACAAACTACTTTCGATACATTGATGAGTTATCGGCCAGAATAGTTATTCCTACGGTAGTTCATAGTCTACAACATCGATAATCGAAATGGTTAATCAGTCTTGAAAATTTAGTATCATCAGTCAGTCATTATCAACGTAAAACATAGCTCACGTATGCATCAGTTCAAGTTGTTATATTTCTTGTCATCATGGCGAAAAGAGATCAAGCAAACTAAAGGAATAGTATAAAAATAACACCAAGAAAAGTTAAAATTCAAAGGTTAGAAATACAGTTTAGAAGGACGAAATGCAGTTGAAGGATAGAAGGTTAGAAATGATGATAAAGTAAGGATTTCGAGTAAGATAGAGAATAAATGCAACTGAGTCACTATGAATGAGTCTATACTACAGGTCTTCAACCAAGTTGGATCCCACTATTGTTCTGAATGTAGTGACAAATAAATAATATCACAATTTTTCGCAGTTATAAAATTAAACTGTTCTGAAATAAGAATGCCTAGTTAAATCCGAGGTTAACTAGTTACTGTGTAAATATATTTGGTGAATATCAGTAAAACATACCATGTCCGTGATCCTAATAAGTACCATAAAGATGAACAGTTGGAACCACGCGTATTTTTTCGAAAAGTTCCATTATGATTTACAGATTGGTAAGTCTTTGTAGTTCTTAGAGCATACTTTAGTGACAAAATGACCTGATCACCCAACAAACTTCCCATAAAAAAAGCATTCCACTATATATGATATTTTCTAGTACACAAAATTAAAAATTTATATGGTTACGGAAATAAATGTAACGCACAAACGTAACTCTTTCAATTCTCGGAATAAGCTTACGCGGAAGTAAAACACGTTATCTCAAAATAAATATATGTCAGTTAGACAAAACCAGCGTACATCCTGAAATTAATGTGTCTTGGCCAAAGTTGTAAACCTGCAGTAACACTGAGATAAAATTAACAAAGAAATCGAATTACGTACCGGAAATGATAGTGAGGAATACTGAACATTGGTAACAGATCTGTGCTAACGCGTCGATTCTGAGCCATGTCATCTAACGTGTCCAACCATCAATATTAATAGTAACCATGTGAACTTCAATCAGGTGCTCTGAATATACCAACATGGCTCAATTGAATGGCTAATAACCTCATGGATTGATATTCAATATTCTGTGTCTGGCCTGAAATATGTTAACTTGGTAATACCAGAATACACGAACAATGCATTGAAGGAGAGTGACCTACACATCCCCTCTACTTTAGAAGACTGCGTTTGACAGCCATAAAGTAACAGATTGGATTAGTTTACACATCTCCAGCCCGCTCATTCACAGACAGCTATCTCACCAACGACACAGGTAACGCTAGTTGGCAAAAGTCAGCCGATTTTTAATAATCCGTATCGAAACTTCATCATCCACCAACTCATCAGAGCTAATATGACTACCAAGATAAGTTAAGTGGTCAACAAACTCAACTACTGAATTCATTACGATCAAAATAGGTGATGACACAGGCTAGTCCTGAAGTAAAATCTTATATTCAGAGGGAGAGAAACGCTTCTTAAACAAGATTGCATTATTACTAAAGGCATTCAGAAGACCTGTACTGTCAGCGTTTTCATCAAAAAGGAATTTGTAACCTCAGTGTCTCATGTACATTAGTGAGAAGAGAATAATTCCTAGACATTTAGATGAATAAAGCGTTGTTTATGGGATATCTAAGACAGAATTCAGTAAAAAAGGGACATTATCAAGTCAGCATAAACTGCATGTAATCATGAATGCGTTTACAATTTAACACTGAGCAAAACCCACTTTAAAACTATCGAGGTTTTGACCGACAGAAATTCTTATTCAAAACTCTCGTTTGGGCAAGGCACCTGAATATTATTCCTATCCATCAAATAAAAAGCGTGTTTAATGGGACAGCTATTCAATTATGAAGTTATAAGTAAGAAATATCTCGTTAGAATCAATGAAGCTTCAATCTTAAATAATAATTACTCCATTGAAAAGTATGAAAGCCACACGTACAATCCCACTAAGAAAATTATTAGGGTGTCTCAGATTTAATTGAATATGGGAGAATGGGATATAGAAAGTTTATCGATTAGTACGTAAAAGATAGTACTAAGCTGAATGGAAAAAATATAAGTTGAACGCGAAAACAAGCATTTTAGAAAGCAAGCTCTAAATAAAACTAACAGGACCAAAGCAATGTTTAACTACCATTCTAGACAAAGTGGCAAACCTTACTGAGTGTACAAAGTAGATAAACTGGTGATATACTACTGGAATACCGGTGGGACCTAGGATATCGCAATTCTACAATCAGTAATGCAACTATTAGTTCTTTCTTTTTTCATTGTATTATAATTTTCTTTTGCTGTGCTGATAATAAGTGTGGTAACTTCGACTGATGCATTGATTATGAATGGCTCATATAGTAACATTGGATAGAATTTCTGGATACAGAAGATAGCTTAATCTGCGAATCTTCTGTCAAAATCAAGTGTACACCTAAAATTATACGAGTCTGCGTTAAACACATAATCAATGACATTAGATAGGGAAATACTCTAATAAGCCCAGTAACCACAATAATAAAAATCATATAAAGCGTAATTAAATTAAATTCCAAGTATTTACTTGACCAATGTATGTGAGCTGAAATCTGAGTTGTCATCTGAACGACCGAGTTTCCAGTCGACTTTGTGAACATCCTGTGTAACTGCCATGCCTCGAATTTCTAAAATAAAGAAATATTTTCAAGCTTAGAATATGCACGTAAATTGATCTACTTCATTTCACGATATAACTTTTACTTGAATAGTGTAGAAAAAATTGTACAGCGTAACAGACTCAAGCTGTATGCTTTCGTTCAATAGAATCTACTAGAAATATAAGACGGTTCAGCATATCACACCTCTTTATAATGATGACAATCACAAATATTATTGACCAAGAACAATATGTGAACATAAAAGTGACTCAAATTACTCATTTCGATTATATATATAGCAGTGCTTGTCTCTCAATCCAACAATAATGACTGAATTATACTGAAACCAATAAACCTCGATTTTTCATTTTTATTTAATACTGATAGTCCATATGTTAATGCCAAACAGTTAGAGACTACACCTTTTAATAAACTTAATAAGATACAATTTATTAACCGTTTTTACGACTAAGGTAGCTTGCAAGAACAAAAATCGAAACAGACGTCAGCCAAAGCATTTACAAACTAAGCATCAAAAGAAATAATCGATACGATGGTTATTATAGACAACTCGGAAAGCCTAACTGACGAAGCCCATACAACTAGATCTTGGCATGAAACCGTCAAAGCATGGGAAATAACATTTAGCTAGTCAAAGAATTGCATGCAAATAATGTCAATGCAAAAACTGTGAAATTTATCATTTCTGAAATGCTAGAATAAGTATTCTTGTTGATGCACATTTACAACGACAAAGAAGTAATACAAACTATGTGAAACGCATTATTAAATAAATTCCTTATTGCAAGCTACGCGAGATAATGTATCAAATAGATTAAAATAAAACATCATTATTAGGACGAAAGAATTAAATTCTCAAGGTCAAGTAGTGTTCACATTTGTTTTCTTGCTTGTTCACTACACAGGATCTTTACAAAATTAAAACAGAAATATGATGTGGGTTACCAAGACTAAGCTTTGGACTAATGCATTTACATTAGAACCGATATATCTCAAAGATTTAAATTGGTTTAGATTGTCAAAAAGAGCTACACAGAACTGGGATATACAGTATGTATCTGGTTCACACCGTCCCAACAACTAGCGGGCTAACATTCAGGCAATTAAAGACTATGATATCTCAACAGACTTGGCTAACGACGTAGATGTGTAGATTAGAGACGGATAGAAAAAGCTTAAGGCTTCATTTGAGTCAGTAACGTTATCGTTCATCCTGCAATAAACTATCACATTCCCATACATGAATCGACAGGGAAACCCGAGAGCTTCTGAAGCGTAGGAAACACTTCTGAGACTTGTTCTAAATGAAAGATCATTAACCATTCAGTTACGAATCCTATGAGTTCCAAGGCGTATCTAAAAATAGTATAGCTAGGTGCTTCACTACTTGAGAAAAACTGTAGGCGTACGATAGCCGTACTTACGAAAAACGATCGTTTTCGTATATTAAACAAAGAACAGAGCAGTGACACAAATCCTCTAATATAGTCGCATGAAATTTAGACATGGTAGCCGAATTAGATCTGACTAAAGCTGATACTTCGTCAAACTATTTCAGAGAGGTTCACACTACGAATATTGATAACGACACATCTCATAGGTATACCAATGATATCCCAGCTGTGATATCAGTACATATGACTGAAGAGGCTTTTCTTTAGTTTTTTTCGCTGGCCAAAAACCTACTAAGTCACCGGGTTCTGATGGGTTGCATTCGCTATTGCTGTCATCCTCTGCTGACACCATATCAAGATCACTGACGATGACGTCCAGCATGTCCCTCTCCCAAACTCGATTCTCTAGAGATTGAAAGGGTTCTAGTGCTGGCTTTATATTCGGATAGTAAGAGAGACTGGTAGTGCATAACAACGGACCTGTTAGTTTTTCCAGCACAGTACTTAAGTTACTTGAAAAATAATTCGGGCAAAGGTATGAAGTGAAGTAGAATCGTTCAGTCCGTTAACGCCCTGATGACAGGGGTTTCGGAATAATCATTCATTCTTAATTACCTTGTGATGAGCAAGAGCTGTTTCAACAGCAGCACACGATAATAGTTTGTCTATCAATATGATAATCATAGAATTTACTAAAATATTTGATAGTTTATCACTCGGAGCTTTTGAAGAAGCTCTCGCGCCATGGAATAAAGGGTGCTATGCAATAATAGGTAAGGAACTTCATCTGTGGACGAAGATAGAAAGCAAAAGGGAATGAAATACTGTCTAAATGAAAGCCCATTAAGAGTTCTGTAATTCTAAGGATCACATTAGGTTGCATATTTTTTCTCCTTTACGTAAGCTAATTATCGAAACCACTTAAGTTGTCAATACTGTAGTTTGCAGATTATATCAAAGTTTGGAGAACAATAAATGATTAGGCTAATCGTCTTGACCCCCAGGCTGAACTAGACGAATTAGTTAAATGGTCACAAAGCTAGGGTTTATAAATGAATCCTATAGGCAGTACAGCAATCCACATGAGACACGGCAGTAGTTACCAGTATACTATAAACCGTACATGGCTTCCACGCGTGCAGGAAAAAAGATTTAGAAGTAACAGTAAGTAATGTCTCGAAAACTTTTGGAGGTTGCTACATTGCAACTTTCAGGTGTTTTCGAGTGTTATGTTTGCCCCACCAAGCATTCGAATATTTAGATGAGGATATGTTTCGGGTTTTATAGTCCACCTATGTGAGACCACATCTAAAGTGTTACATCCAAACAACTGAATCACGTCTTATTAAGGATGCTGACACACTCATATGTTCAACGTGTGAACCAGAGTTGGTGACGCGTCTCTACTTACCCCTGAACGATAATCCCTTACAGCACGTGAACCTTTTTCTGAAGATTAAGATTCAAGCGATATCAAAATAAGTACTGACACCGACCTTCCAAGGGCGTAGACAATAATCGGGATCTAGTGGATAGTTATCACTCCTATGGTAGAAAGGTCAATAGAAGAATGACAAAGGTGAAAACGAAGTTCGGAAAACCTAGGAGAAAGGAACGTTTCGTCCCTAAACAATCTACCCAAATACGTATGTATCAGTCCCAAACGATGGCCGACATATCATTAAAATAATAACTGTAAAAGATAAAATCTTGGTCACATAACACTTCTAGATTTCGAGCTTTGGTTACATAAGAACACTACGTCCCCTTACCTGCAGAATTCAAATGACAGTCACTTAGTATCGATTCCAATAAAGAATGAGTGTAGGTCTTGAGAGCGAACTATCTCTACCTACGACCTACCTTTACTCTCCCAACACAGTTGATATCACTCTGTCAATAACTATGTCTCTATTCCGTTCGGCTATCTACTGAGGCATGACTACCATCATTTACAGGAGGTATCGTAAGTAATCTTTACACCCCTACGGCAAGGACAGCACTACCTACCACTGTAACAGAGCTGGAGTCAATTCAGCTTTCCATATCAAATAAATCTGATAATAACACATCACCGAGCGTGATAAGACGTTCACGGAACGTAACTGTATCTATGATGTTGATGAACTTCACTACAAGCTCCGTCACCATCAAAGGAAACAAGTAAATTCTCATCTAGCTGTTTCATGAACCTGGATGGACTGCCATCCAAACCAGGCATCCAAAACATATCTAGTCAGATATTTAATGACTGAACAGTGGACTTTAATGCTTATCATTGTTCACTCTTTAAGTAATAAAATTTCAGAACTTAAAATGACTGACTTAATTACGAAATCGGAAACTATTCTTGTAACGGAAACGTGGCATCTATCTTACATGTTAGAATTAGAACTAAACATACATGACATCATACTGCAGCGTTTCTACCGATATCATGAAAATGGATGAAGCTTATATGAACTACATACGTGACAATATTTCATAGCACACGCGCGGTAACGACATTTTGGAACTTGCTATTTTGTCTCAGAATTACAACTATAATAGGACTTATTGGAATAGTGTTCTCTACTAAAAGTAGTGGGATAGTCTATTGTTCCTTGCCAATTCACACAACAAATATAAAGCATAAGAAAAATCCACACCTAGCAGTAACACGACGCTTTAAGTTTGCAGACAGTGAATTTCAGTAAACGTTGTCAATTGATATGATTGGGATGGCTATTTTGAAAACAACTCTTTATCGGACGCGATAGTTATCCTCAATGGAAACACGTTGTCATGCTTAAATGCCACAGACCATACAAATACGTACAAGATTTATAGCAATAAGTCTTTCTTACTCCCATTTAAATGTCGAGCAAGCATCAGAAAATCTTCGCAGCTCTACGCTTCTAAAGAGTTTTACTCCTGCACTCAATGTATGAAACTTACGAAGTTGTTGAAGTATTACGTGATTGTAACGATAGTAAAGAAGAGTTCGACGCTCTCTAAAACATAATACCTAAAATTTCTTCTGAGTTGACGCATGCGTAAATCAAAAGATATTCCGTTTCCTATCCAAGACGACACAATCGTGTATAATATAATAATATATTTCTGCATATGCAGGTGTAGTGGCATTGGACCATAACCACACTATCCTCAAAGCTGAATACGAGATTACTCGGAAAATAGATATTCAATATTTAACGCGAAGAAATACCTAACGATGGAGAAGGCGCGAATAATGAACTGAATAGACTGGAGTTGATCGGATGGCATGGCTCGGCCATGCAGGCGTGGTCCATCTGAATGTTACCTTATATCTTCCATTCATATTAAATATATTGTTCCTTCTCTAACCTAACCCTGTTCTACATCATGTATTGGTAATTGATACGATACAGTGAATTGGTGTAGTCGATGGTGTGACTTCCACGTAAGGTCTTATAGATTAGGCAGTTATATCATGACAAATCTACAATTTTAGGATTAGGTCTATTATTAGAGCAGTACTAATATCATAGTAGACCATAATTCTACACAGGTGCACACCGTTTTTACAGGCATGATCTATAAATTACAACATTTTTTGGTTCACAAAATGTTTCCCAACTTATTAAGTTTATAGTTGTTATAAAGTGAAATCGTAGAGCGCTTGCTGTAAACTATGACCTTGAGAGGACGCATACATCAAGTTTGTTACAAACGTCAGATGTTTCATAGCTGTGCTCTCAGAGCAAGATTCTGAAGAAGAAAAAAAATAAACAGAAGAGCAGCAAGACACTTGGATATGAACGCCAAACGTTGCTTAACATAGTGTAGTAGAACGGACAGAGGTAGAATAAATTAGAATAAATTCGTATTATGTCCTAATAGTGAAATGAAGTCAGAGGCTTCATTTTAGAGAATGTACTAATAAAGAACAATGAGTTGTGATGTTTAACAAGTTGGAGTAAGCTCACACGAAGGGAAGGAAGTCAAGGCTGGTACAAGGAAAGCGGTTTATTAGAAGGTTGTGTATATAGAGGGTGAAGTGTTAACAATACTAATGACTACATCTTTTGTTGTCTAACTTTTTTCCCTTTTTTGTTTGTCCGATGTTAGCCACACAATCCTAGTGTAAAAATCCGAGTTAGCATGTTATAGGTTGTCTTGGTAGAATAGCTAATCCAGCATAATATTGGAAACATGAGTTTGAGTGGTGAGTGTAGGAAAACAATCTATATCACAGATTGATTGACCTATTCTCAATCACGAGGAGCCTGATACATACAAAATGTTCTGTCCTCACAAACATGGGTGGATTGAAGTTACCGCCCTCACCATCAATGCTTGCTGGCCAGTAACTCCACCCTCCCTCCTTTTGTGGTGTTAGGCTCATTTAGGCTTATTTTTGTATATACTTCATACCTCACGCAATCCTCTGTGTTTCACATCCTGTTGGAAAGCACTATTTCTATAAGTACCATTTTACAAGCTTATCAGGCAGTTACAAACTATAAACTGTGGGCAAAGCATCGATGCATAGTATAAAGTATAGTTTGCCAATCAGAGTATAAGCGTTAAGAAGGGTATATTGTAGGATAATTGTTTATTTAAGCAGGCGGAAAAAGTATAGTAGTATATGAGTTGTGGATAAGGGAACGAGTGGAGAAATAATATTAATTGCTAGTCGACATAGTGTACTGATGAGTAAAAAGTTAATACAGGATAAACAGGAAGGAACTCACAGTAACTTGGTGCTGATGTTATTTTGTGTTGTCCTAACCAGTTGATTGGTAACAGGCTCCATAGATGCAAGACCACTGGTAGTAGGCAGCCGATTGTGCGGTCCTTTTGACGTTTTAGGGTGGTAGTGAGTGTCCCTTATCGACAGAGTTTAGTTTAACAGTAATGATAGGTCCAGTGAGTTACCTGTCTACTTCAAGTGAAGAAATAGGGTGAAAAAAGTAATTATTACAACTGCAAAGTAGGAAAAATAAGGCAAACTGAACTCGAACTCCATTTTGGTCTAGACATGGAGAGAGCCTATGATGTCTGAGTGGGGCACAGATGTGTTCGTACATGCAAGATCATTGTAAGTGAGGGCTTGATCAAGCAGTTTTACAAACGTATATAGTTTATCTGCCATGCGAGTTTCGGAGGGAAGACTGTTTCATATTATGGCATACTTGGTGAGGAAGAAGTTTTCCCCAGTTTTTGATCTGTATTTCTCAAACTTGACCGTAGATACTTTGTTTCGAAGTTCGTATTCATGTAAATCTCTAGCAAGAACTATCTTGTATGTTGAATAAGTAAGGTTTTTGAGTAGTTTGAAGTAGAGAATCAAACTAGACCTAAGCCTTCTCTCCCAAAGGGATGCTATTCATAAGACTTGGCATCGGGTACTGTAGTCAATGACTGAGTCAGTCTTAAGTACTTTGCAAGTGAAGTATCGTTGTACTCCTTCCACTCTTAGTATATCAGATAGGCGTATGTTGGAAAATAAGAACGAGCAGTATTCAACGATAGGTCTTAAACAAACTTTATAAAGGAGGATTTTAGATTCATTTTGATACAAATTGCGGAGAACGAAAACAAGCAATTTCCGCATTTGAGATGCTTTGTCTGAGATGTGTTCAGAGAAATTAAGACTGTGTGAGTAATGTAGGTAATGTAGGTCAGTTACTGATGCTAGTCTGGGCAGTGTGTGATTGCTAAGTGTTAGTTTCGTTTTAAGAGACGTGTCTCCTATACATAACCGGCCGCATTTCTCTTTGTTGAGCTCTAACCCCCAGCGTTCGCACCAGTCGTCTACCATGTTTAGTTCATGTTGCATTGTTTGCATAATAATACTTGAATCGCAAATGTCAGTTTTATAGATGACGTTTAAGTCATCGGCATAGAGGTATGCCTAACCTGTGCTAAAGCACTTGCATATATTGTTGATGTAGATTATAAAGAGCAATGGACCCAAGACACTACCCTGCACAACACAACTGGTTATAGGTCGGGGTGTAGATGTATTAGAGTTAATCTTGGTTATTTGATATCTGTTCGTAAGAAAAGACTTGATCCATTGCAAAAGGTGATTTATAATTCCAACTGACTTAATTCTGTTGATTAGAAGATTATGAGGTACTTTATCAAAGGCTTTTTTAATATCGAAGTATAGTATAATAACTAGTTTCTTCTGGTCGCGTATACGAGTAACCTCGTTAAAGACGTCTATCAGGCATGTACTGCACGACCTTGTCCTAATGAAGCCGTATTGTGACGGGTCTATAAGATCTTCCTTGAGTAGGTGACCAGATAGTTGATTTTGTATCACTTTTCCCATTATGCGTGATATGACCGGAGTGATATTTATAGGTCTGTAGTTTTCGACCAAGTTTCTCGGTTCAGATTTGTGTTTGGGAATAACATACGTTACCTTCCAGGTTTCCGGATATGTACCTGTCTCTAAAGATAATGTGTATATTTTGAGTAGTAGCGTCTGTATGTCCGGCCCTGACATTTTATAAACGATTGAAGGGATGTCATCGGCACCAGAACTCGCATTTGGATTAAGCGTTCTAATGGCAGTATGTATACTCCTAATGTCGAAGTTTATGGTACTAAGATAGCTTTTGCTGAAGCACTTAATCTCGATATCTGGAGCATGAGATGTATTCCCATTGTGGGGAAACCATTCACTTAATAGTTCACATATGACGGTTTGGTCATTATACGTCACTCCATAGTGCAGTAAGGAGTGAATGTTGTGGTCTGTGTTCTTCCTTATGAGCTTCGTGAGGAGACGACATAGGGCTTGGGCTTTAGATACAGCAGTGAGCGCAGTACGTTCCTCTACCTGTTTATGCTTATTGTGTTGACTGTGTACTCCTTCAAGTACAGAGTATATCTGGTTCAGGGCACTGAAGTCTTTTGATAAATAGTACGACCTTTTCAGTTTTCGCAGTTTAGACCTATTCTTTTGGTTTATATAGGGAGTAATTGTTTTAAAACAAATTTTAGAGGGTATAGTAGTGTTTAGTGCAGATCTGGTAGTGGTATTGAATATTTCTAAGAGGTTATCACTGGTAAAGAAACTGCTCCAGTCAGAGTGATTTATTAGTAGTTGAAAGTTTTCCCAGTTAGCGTTTGCATAGTCTCTATATTGGAAACGCGTATTAAATGTCTTTAATTTGTTGCATATGGCAAGAATCGGAAGGGTGCAGAGGACTATTTTATGATCGCAGTTGTGAAACTTTTCGCCAACCACCATTGATGTTGGTGTGACATTATGACAGAATATCAAGTCAAGAATGTTATGATTTCGTGTAGGCATGTGTACATGTTGTTGCCAGCCGTGTATTTCTAAGGACCTAAGTATGCTTTCAAAGAACAATGGGCCAGAATTTGTCGTCCAGTTGATGGTGGGAAGGTTGAAATCACCACATACAATTTTGTGAGTGAATTCAAGCGAGGCAGCTTGAGCAAATGACTCACTTATAATAGTGTCATTTGAACTAGGAGTGTTAGGAGCTCGATATATGCATCCGATTAGTATTTTACATTCATGAGTGTGCACAGTAAGCCATATCGATTCAGGAAGTTTACTGATTGTGTACGATAGTACATTATATATATATATATATATATATATATATATATATATATATATATATATATATATATATATATATATACAGGGAAATGTTCTAGGACCTCTTTTATTTGTAATGTACATCAGCAGTCCTTGTAGCTGCTTCGACAAATTAAAAACTTCCCGGTTCGCTATTGCCACAAAGGCAGTTTACTCACACAGTAAAGATGAGATGTATAACACTGTTAATTTTATATGGCGGGAACTAAACAAGTTGGCAGTATAGTGTAGAAAGTACCGACTTCAGCTTAAGATTAACAACTGTAGTTGGAGTAGAAGCAACCTGGGTCAATATTTTGGAGTTGATAGTATGCCGAAATCCCAGTTTTATAGTATCTTAGTCCTAGACTTAAGACACTCGAATGACCTAGATTTTTCGTAACGAACCACGTCAATTAGCTCAAAGGGACGTAGACATATGGGCTGTATAATTCGTAATTTTCATGAAAGTTAGTCCAAGCTGAAACTGTGTAAAGTCTGTATCCGCTCAGTGCTTGAATATTGTCCGTTTATAACTAGTGGTCTTCGTATAAATGACATATTAAAATTCTAAAGAATGTAGAGATCCATCACAAACAAGACTTTAGGACTGAGTTATGACCAGTGTTACTTTGCACGATCCGATAAATTGGTGCTAGAATCCCTTTGGTGAAGAAGAGCCTGACTTATTCCAAGCTTTTACTTCAAATTCGTATACAAATTATGAAATTCTTCAAATCCAATCTTAGGCCTAATCTATTTGTTTAACTATTTACTAAGAAATCACATCAGGTTAATCAAAATACAGCATTGTAGTTCTGAAGTATGATGAAAATTCTTCACACACATATATACAATCTAAGAGATAATGTATTAATGGTCAAACTTTGAAAACAGTGGTTGAAAACTGGGACAGGCGTTTTCCTTGCTAAGTATAAATAGTTATAGAACAGTCCTCCCTCTGAAATATTCATCGTAGATTAATAAAATACGTTTATTAAACTTGTTGATGGAGTCCTTGCCTTCAATCACCCGGCAGGAACGAACAGGTTTGCGCCCTACTAAGGTATCATATTGCATTTGCGTGTTTAAAACATGTAAGAAAATGTTTATTTTCAGTTTTATTTCTTATTTATATCAGCATTAAGATTGTCGACGTAGAAGTAGGTGACACAATAAAAATTAACCAGGAGTAGATAGATAAATCACCATATTAACGGACAAAACAAAATATAAGACGTAGCAAGCAACGCTAACAATTAAGAGGCTTAATTTCTCCAAATTTTCAGACCGAGAGTTAGGGGTAGTATCCCTATATAACATGGCGAGTAAGATCCGGTGTAAATCGTCAAGTACAAATCTCCATGTACGTGTACATATTGTACATCATTCAATAGCACTGAATTGGATAAGTAACACATAGTACGCCACATTGAAAAATATTAATTCATTCAAAAGTTATGAATGAAAATGTGACTCGGAAACGTCCTATAGAAAGTTCGCTCCTCAAAATTCCATAGAAGTGCCCGAGACAGCCAATTTCCTTAACACATTCTCGACCATAACTTTTGAACGGCTCAACCGATTTCGCTCATTCACTTTCTGTGGGATTTCTTTTGCAAATATCTGTTTGACAACTTACGACACATTGTAAGATGAATGAATTAGTGAAATGCAAAATGTATCAATGAAATCGGTTGACCAGCAAACCAACTTTACGTATGAGCAGTGGGCAAAACTTGCCAAAACAATCATGCTGAACCATCGTCAGTTTGAATGGTGTACCTCCAGTCTCATATGAGACCTTTAGCTCTACATAGCAATATAGTATATACAATATACCACACATATGTAGGGTAGTAAACAAAATAGCCTTGCCTGAAACGTTAGGGCTTGAGCAACGCTTAAAACGCATTACCTGCTCTCGTAAGTCTACGACAGGATCGCCACTGTCTTCCTTTCTGAACGATGTATGATGACGTCTCTAGCCACTGTGTAGCACCATCTCTGAGACTCGAACCTTGGAGTCGTCAACGACCAACATAGGCCTAAACTTTGCAGCTTCATTTCATACCACGACACCACGTCTGACAATGACCACCTCTCCGATTTTTTTAAACAGTCCCATAGTCGGCAAATAATGTACGACGTGGAATTCTCTAGGACGACATTTGTAGGACATATCTAAGCCACCGAAGTCGATATTTCAAGATGGTGATACCAACTGGATTATCGTCTATGCGCCCGAACACATGATGCTGAACCTCTGAATTACTGACATGGTGTTGCCACTGAATGTCAGCAATCCTTCAGGGACAACAATGATCAAACATAGAAAGCAGTCAAACATCCTCAACTCGTAAAGTTGAGGTTTCACAAGCATAGAACAAAACTGCTCCCACTGACGCGTTGTAGATCCAACTTTTTACTGACAAACTGACATCAAGAAGTAAAACAATTAGTAACCTGACTAATAACTCTATAAAAATACTGTTGTTTTCTCACAGTCGCCGTTATGCAAACACCGAACAAACGTTCATACTATTATCATGAAAATGGATTGGAAGATATACTCCCCTTGGCTAAAACTTATGGTCTCATGACCTCCCGAATGCCCTAATATGACCGAGGTCGGAGAGAGTTAACTCTCCCTCACGAAATGCCCTCGCGTGGCCTGGCGTATATAACCACTGATAGGGAAGCCGTACTCTGCTTTCTCGTGGCATTACTGTTGTTCGCGAATTTGAGAGGACGAAAAGTGAATATCTGGGGACTTAACAGGGTTGGTGGATATAGAGGGTTCACCTAGGAGAGTTGTTAAACCCCAATTCCAAACCAATGGTGAAAATGGGCTTCATGATCCTAAAGGATCAAGTGACGTATTTGCCAATTATTGGTGACCAGCTACCATTTGATTGCATCTCCAGATGTCGTTCCACTGCCTTGTGGATCAAACGTTTAAGTTGAAGGCTCCAAACGTGGCCCCCTAAGGAAGCCATTTTTTTCGGTTTGAACACCTGAGAAGTATCACAGCCTACACAAATTCAAGTGACTTGTGTAACGCATATGTATTCTGTGCACCTTTGTACAAATATTTATGTGTTTTGATAAATAAAATAAATAATCAATGTAGGAACATTTAATTAACTGAAGATATCGCTCGGTATATTACCTATAATTTTACTATATTGGCTATACTAATTTCACTCATTTGATAAGCGATCCATTAGGCAATCAGCAATTTGAGTTTACGATATAAGTCTCACGGCCACGCTCACGTTAAACCTATTATTGTCAGTGCTCCATACAAAATTCTAGAACTTACCGCTAGTATTATGTAAAAAAATTTTTTTTCTTTGTCATATAACTGAAAGTTACCACACATGTGACTTTTCTATATGATTATTATTAATATAAACAGGAAATACTTGTACTGATCATACTTTAAGCAGCTAACACGGTGTTCCAATGTGACTTGTTAAGGCACTTCAGCATGCTAATTTGTCCTTTCATTGTTGTTTTTCCTCATATTTGAGCAACCTACAATCAGCGAGTTTTGTATTCAAGAGTTTTGTGAACGAAACTCCTGCATCGTACTTACTCGAACCTCTGCCCTTCTGAATGCTAAACCACAAGCTTAGACAAGAAACCACAGCGGCCTATGATGGACATGAATATATTATTTCATTACACTGACTAATTATTCATAATAGTTATGACTAATAGAACTTACACACTTATAGGGTGCAAACCAACTCGCTACCTAGATGACTTGAAGAAATGAAGCTTCAATATATTATGCATACCCGTTCGTATTTTGACTTCGTCAACCATAGTTATAAGAAGTAGACAGTAGTTTCAAATAACATGGATATGATACAACATAATGTATAGCAGGAACAAAAACTTAACAGGGATAACAACGTGGTATATAAACACAGGCAGCAAATACACTTGAGACCTGTTTTCACTTCAGCTGACAAATGAGAATGAGAAGCGCGTGTGCTGAAATGTATTGTAGGCGGGAATCAGTTTGTCACGTGAGTAGAGAACAGAAAATTTGCGAAGGATTGATGTCGAATTAAATTTTTATATCCCACCCCATTTGGTATGAGAAGGCTGATGAAAATGTTTCTTTTCTTTTGTTTTGTCTTGGTAACTATGGCTTATCGAGTTTTATGCAGGAATGTTTTTCTTCTCTTGAACTGTTCAGAGTAAAAGTGGTTGCTTGATTATATGGCTTGCATGAGTGACCTTATGCCTCTTTCACTGACGTACCTTACCCGACTTTTTATTATTTAACTGAAGGCCGTAGAATTTTCAGCTTACATTTTATGAAGAGAACGAGAATGGCAAACATAACGTTTAACTGTTACAGGTGCCGGATACATTCAAAGAGAGGTTGAACTGTTGCGATGGTAACGACTACTTGGATTAATAAAAATGAAAAGTTCCTATATGTTACAAATGAAACCGAAGGAATTTGTTTTTCCAAGTCCATGAAGGATATAACTGTATAACCTTGAAAGCGCAACTTCTAGTTGTATTTTGTCTGTTGTCGCTCGGTTCAGTGTACGTGTTTCTCTTTAATTTCACCAAGTCCTCATTGTATTTACCTAATTGAAGCATCTCATTTGCAATATTTTGAACTACTTGTTTTTGATTATCATATATAACTGTCTATGTTGGTGAAATAACTTTTGTGTTTGTAAAGTATCCCGTAATGTCAAACTTGTCTGTGATGTAAAACAATATAGAATGTAACATCATACTGCAACCTCAGGATCAACGCAGAATGAGGTAGTCGGTGACATCTAAGCTCACATTCTTTTTTCCTGATCATGATTGATAGTAAAAACGGTAGGAGCGTGAACGTTGGACAAATCCTTCTTATATACTTTCCATAAGATAATATATCATCAAACCCTATTACAATGGTGCCAAATAAAGTGAAAATAACTATGGAAGTCTATTTACAGCGACAACTGCGTCGTTGTTGTGTTTCTAACAATATATAATTAACCTATCCTATGTTGGTAGATAACTTGGTTATAGAATCATAAGTGCATTTTTTGTCTAAAAAAGCCTCAAAATGTCGATCAGTTGCTTTAATCAATAAATCGTGCGTAGTTTAGCCTAAGTTCACTTTGTCTGGTAATAATCTCAGTTAACAATTTATGATTACACTTTACATGTGCTTAGTTCCTAGTTTTTTATTTTTCTTTCCGAGGAACTGATTTCCAAGTAGACCAGGTAGTTTAGGATCATGGTCAAACCACAGCTTTTCGCGATAAAATTAATCTCGTGACTGACATCCTAACATATCTACCAAAATTACATCTTTTCTGTGACGATTTTAAGTGGTTATCGGATTTTTAATCAGATTCCCAGAGAAACATTGGATTGAATGACCAGCATGTTATACTAATTTCTGAAAACTGAATGGGCGGATGTAACGACTGTGTTATTAACTCAAGTTGTTTACTTCTGAGTAAAGATATAGGATGTCGTTGAAACCATCTTTCGATTACATCAGTACCTCAGATCTGGTTGTATTAGTTCAAAGTTTAACAGCCCTAAAATTTTAACTGTACTTGTGCTCTCTATTTTCGCACTATGGTCCTAACTTCGAGTAATGATCGCGAAAGTTTTGGGACTTATTCGTTATAATGTATCCACTATCCGGATAATGTTCGCTGATGTCATATTCTAATATTAACCTCGTTTTTCCAATCAGTGGGGAGTATTTCGTCGTAACTTTGTTCGTGAACGGGAATATAGGACTCATACCTTTAATAATTAAACTTAAAATATCATGTCGTCTTTTGTTGCTCTGTAATTATAACTCATACACATCTTTTTCCAAATTTCATTTGTATGAAGTGTTTTTAAAATGTCAGACAAATATTACACGTGACGTAAACGCCGAAGTAAAAGTGGTCTCAGTATTTGTTATCGAATGATGACTTTGATTTATAAAATCTACTTACTTGGAGCAATATTATTATTTTTAATGGGATATTATTACCTACTCTGTCTACCAAGACTTCTTTGTTACTGAAAGGGTAGTAAAGTCTTTAGAAGTTAATTTATCTGTCTATCTGGGTGAAGTACTTGAGTTTTCAGTCACTTTGCATTCAGAGTTAGTTATGAACAGATATGACTTATACCAGTCGATTGATAAGCTTAGCATATTTTTTTCAAAGTTTCTTATAAAAATATCAAATCCAGCTATCATGAATTTGTCCGGATTTCTTGAAATGCCAACTCGTAACACGAAATGCATCCGACTGTCAGTTATTGAATAAGTTCAAAACCCTGAGATCATAGTAATCTTAACCAGTTCTTCCATTAACCTGGTTTATCTATTAAGTGAAAACTAAAGATCGGACCTGTCTTTTGTCGTTATTTTTATAGCTTTTAAAGAAGTTTATATAATTGTTTTTAACTTTCTGATCACGACTTTGAAGATTTTACTTTTTTGGTCAATTTTATCTTATACTGCGTTCTACATAAATTTGCCTCGACTAATCTGTAGCATTTATGTTATCGATTTGCAGATACGAAGTGCAGTCTAAACTGAATGGTTGCTTGTGTATAATTCATCTACACAAATACATAGTCTGCTTGTTGTTAACGCTTCTCAATATCTTTGGTCACCCTTAAGACATAGAGAAACTATTTTCGACTTATACTTTTGCCCACTAAATTTTCTTGAGTAATGGTTTTGCGATACTAACCGTTTCAAATTGTTTCCCAGTTATTTTAGCTGATTATCGTTTGATCACTGGGTATTTTAGTCACATTTCTCTTTAATTTGATCCTCTACACGTTCACTCAAACAGGATTGTTTCAATACCCAGTAACGGTAACACCAACAACATACCTGTAGGTTAAATCCAATAATAAAGTCTAGACAATTGGAGTTTCTCAAACTTCCGAAAACCTCCTGCTTAGTTAACTAATATAGTTAGTTTCACTAAACTATTAAAAATAATGAATAATTCAACTTCCCCAAACTGCTGCTCATTCGATAAAGAAATGGATCGAATAGATATTCAATGTAGTTTTGCAGGTTGAGAGGTCACTTTTTTGATTTTGGTACTTTTATAACGTTAAAGTCTACGTAGTTGTAAAAACCTGCACAACAAAAATGTGAAAAGATAAAATTACTGTATATTAAAAAATGGAACATTGTAGTCTAAGTGATTGAAGTGTAGCTATCGCACGTTTATCGGATCATTTTTAAGGATGCTTGCTGAAGAGTTAAAAAACAACGTAAATATGAAAATATAACCACACTTAGTTTTGCTTCAACATTTTCTGACTTTAGAGTTGTTTGTGAAATGGTTGAGTCATAAATATCTTGTTTTTTTTTAAAATTCTTAACGAAAACGTATTTTAAAGTGATATTTAACTCGATATTCACTTTGTTAACCTTTAAATGTTTTCTAGTCAACTGTAATACAAAATGTTGCCAACTTTCCATTGGTCAGATTATTTGGTTTTCGGTATTTCACTTGTTTGTTACTCGCTGATTGGGATTTATCATCGATATCATGATGTAATTTTTGGGAAATTGACTAATTGTTTTCGTGGTATCAACTTTCAACCAAAAGTGAGAAAGAAAATGGACGTAGAAGAATTATTCTTAGGTGATCGTAATCTGACCTTGTTACCTATTGTCGGAAGTGTAATGGCCAGTTTTTTATCAGCTGTCGGTATATTGGGCACTGCATCTGAAGCTTATCAATGTGGTATTCAATTTATAACATTGGTTGGAGGTTATTGTATTGCATTTCCATTAGCTGCATATGTTTACATGCCAGTATTTTATAAGCTCAGATTGAACAGTGCTCATGAAGTTAGTTGATTAATCTTGATATGTATATTTCATTGTCTGTTGTATTGGTGATCGTATTAAAACACAATTGTATGAACGAAGAATATTCTTTTCAATAATTTCTCATCGGGTTCTACAATTATAAATCCAGATTAATAATCCATAAAATTGGCCAGATTTAAGGCACGGTACATCATTTGGAAATTGCAATATGTGAATCAGGAATTGTTTGTTATATAAAATAAAATCGTTAATGTTGGGGCTGACTAATATGAAGTGTTAACTTGAATCAGTTTATAAGCGAAATGAAGTTGCTTCAGCCGTCTGCTATTCGGATCAAAAAGTCAGAGCTTTGTATCCAAAAGAAGTATGTTCAGCCACTCCTTTTACCCTGGCCATCTAGCTAATAATCAATCTTATAATGTGGTGACCTAATCTGATTAATGTTCATTATATGTCCCAAACTTATTATTATTATTATTATTATTACTGTTATTATTATTATTATTATTATTATTGTCTTTACACTTGATAACCCTTTTTGATGAATTTATTCAATATCCACCCCTGAATTTACTATATTTGACCTATTTATTTTACATATTACGTAATTTCCGATTTGTAATCACAATATTCTCTCTCGCTCTCTTAGCCCATGTTGACCATATTTATTCTGATAATTTATCTCACAATTTTATTTCACTTATAAACTGATTCAAGTTAACACTTCATATTAGTCAGCCCCAACATTAACGATTTTATTTTATATAACAAACAATTCCTGATTCACATATTACAATTTCCAAATGATGATGTATTTTGCCTTAAATCTGGCCAATTTTATGGATTATTAATCTGGATTTATAATTGTAGAACCTGATGAGAAATTATTGAAAAGAATATTCTTCGTTCATACAATTGTGTTTTAATGTAATCGTATTACCCTAAATCTTAAATTAACTCTTAAACTTCTTTCGATGGCTTATTATTTATAACATGAATTTACATAGATCATGGGAGAAATACGAGTTATATAACCTCAGTCACATTTGTTGCAAACAAATGGATGATCATAGAAGTAAATGTGGTCGGAAAATTAAAGTAATAATTCTACGCAACTCATATGTTACGCACGGATTTATATACTCAAGCAAATTGTTTGTATAAAAATGAAGTGGCACTGAACGATTGTCAAAATCAAAGTATTCGAGGCGGTGTAATTCAACTACTACAGTCACCGATCTACTCATAAAATACAAAATCATCTGGATACTGTTTAATTTACACCCCACTCTGCTATTTATCACGCACTTACTTCAGCTGTAGATTACAGTTTAATATTTAGATACTTACACCACTAATGAAGTGGGAATACTTGTTATTCCTCCGGTTCTATTCATTTTTTATTGCAAAGCACTATATTAGTCGTTGAGCAGTTTGAAAGATCTTGTTATTGCATACTTGGATATTTGAAAATCTTAATTCAAGTAGGTTACTTTCTTACTAAAGTAGAATATTAATAACTAAACTTACATATATTGTTTATTAGTGTTCTGATTTGTAACAGATATTCGTCATAAATGTTAAGTACTTACTTAGTTTCTAGTCTTACATTAAAATTTTTCTAGTTTTAGCTCATAGTAGATGCTGTGCACAAATGAATTCTCAAAAGTCGAAAAATATAAGCCTATTCATCTGTGCTTCTGTTGGCTTTGTCAAAATCACAATAACATTTTTCATGAGCTACTATTCCTTAAAGTGTTTATGTTATTTAACAACGTTTTTATATATAATTCATTGATGAATGATCTGTAAACAATTTGTATTGTGTTTGTATTTCGCTTAAATTTTATTAAATAGTATTTAGAAATGCGATTTGGAAAACTTGTTCGATGGACAGCTTCACTTGTGTTCTTATTACAAATGGTACGTCAATTATTTTACGGAAATCATCCGTCGAGCCTTATGGTTACACAAACAATTATTTTAAAATAGTATCATTTAAATAAGAACTGAGAAATTAGGGGTTTTAGGTGAACATTATCAGTTGTTCTTCAATAAGCAGAAAACTGGAGTATAAGTTGATTACTTGAAAAAAAGTACCGTCGAGTGAGATTTATCTTAGTTCATACCTATCATTCCTTGGTTTATAAACTTTGTTGAAATACGAGATATGTGGAAATTATTTGACTCGAAGGTAGATTTCATCATATACTAACTCGAATATCGACGAACATCGAATAACTTTGTCGTATTAGTTTGAGACTTCTCGGCAGTGCATATCTAAAATTAGGATCTTAAAATCTTTGCACAATCCATCGTTTCCGTTCATTCTTGTGAAGTTAGTGACATTTGTTTTGTTATTTGTACGATTAAATTTAGCGACACTTTTCAAGTGACCTTACTTTTCTAATCCGATCCACCTGGTGTGATGAAATTGTATGTCTCATAGGATTGATATAGTCACATACTAGTTGCTCACATAATAGTAACCAATGTCAAATTATTTAACCTTTATTATTTATCAATTATGCTGCAATATTCCTATTATTCAGAATGATTTAAAATTACCATGTACCATTTTTTCGTATTCCATCAGTTAATCCTGTTTTACTAATGATCAGTCTCCATTATTTACTCTTTAAATTAATCATTTTTTATCTATTTGCATATTTATTTAATGTGCTTTTCATTTTGTTTCATTACCTTTATTCAAATTAACACTTGTAGACAGTTTACATTGCTCTTGCATTATATGCGCCTGCTTTGGCATTCAGTCAAGGTGAGTTATTGTTTTGTTAACTTGGAAAAAATGATCTGAGAGATTGATTATTATCAGTATTTATTATTTTTATTCATACACACATGCTTCGATTGGTTATTGTTCCTTGGAACTGTGACCATTTCTCGTCAAATTAGTCTCTATATATGTATATACACTACAAAATAACATTTTTGCATAGGTCACGTGAAATTTAGATCATGTTCATGTTCATTAGAAAATGTTCAACTCATTTGTTTAATTAATTCAATAATAAATTTAATTCTGTTATGTTTTTTTAATCTTTTCTATACTGATCAATTACTTTTGTCATTTGTATTGATTTGAAGTTAGTGGTCTACCCATTTGGATATCGATATTGTCTACTGGTTTGGTGGCTACATTTTATACAGCATTTGTAAGTTAGATTAATCATAATAATGATAATAATAACTTCATCATTGGTTTCAAATTGATCAACTCATCATATGTTGATATATCTGGTAATTAGGTTAAATAATAAATGTTTTGTAAGTAAAGGAATACTTGAATTCTCAGAAAATGTTTTTGGATTAGTCCATGTGTAACATCTATCTGGTGGCGAATTAGTGGTTAATCTGTTATGTCCCGATAACAATAATGATTGGTAATTTTTGGGATCCATTTATGAACCAATACTATGCGTATATTTTTATCGTATAATTGTTAAATATCTGAATCATCCTTATTCATGTCTCTCTTATCATAAACTTTATTTTTACCTATGAACTGTTATTATACGACGTACCATTCTTGAATTATTCCCTGTCTATCAATCATTATCTCCCACATTCACAGCCACATTTGACCAAATCTTGTATCAACGTTGTTTCACATTTTATGGTACGATGTGGTCTGTTTGATTGGTATACTAACCCCGTACGTTGATATTGTTGTTCTGGACTTAACTAACTGGGCTAGGCGGAAAGTAGGACCAATAAGGACTCTAGACTGCTCGTACGTGTTTTATGCGTCACTAGTTTGATCGATAATTCGCTGCTCTCCAATTGGTGGTATCATTAGGTTATACATTAACAGAGCACACAGGTCACAAGTTATAACAATTGACGACGGGGATGGGATTCCAAAAATTACTACTCATTATTCTTATTGGGACATAATATAAACAATGAATTACATATTCGGGCTTTGCTTTATCCGTTTAGATTTAAGCAAATGAGTAATGTCAACATCCGTTATGACCTAAGAGATTACTGTAACCAATGCTAGAACAAGTTAGGTCACAGTAGATAATTTGTCTCAATGGTTTAGATGCAGCCGTTCTTCACCTTCCTTTAGATCTGTGGATTAAATACTATCTTCTTTTTTTATTCCGTGAACTCATTCTCGGATTATCTTGTCTATACCTAATGTTTTCCATTACCGCTGATACGATTACTACTTCTATGACATTGGTTTTAATGATTTCATTTCACCGTGCTGATTTTATGTGGCAAATTGAAACGGTGCACATGTGTACCAGGTTATACGTTGCTTATGACTAAATGACTAGTCATCACGCCTCAAGTGTGCCTCAATTATATGTATATGAATACTTGCACTTGAAGAGTAAGTTAAGTTATCTCTTTAGTGTGAACGGAAGCATTCAATTATATTCACCTTGTATTACAAAACATAAGAAATGGAGACTTTTCATCTCGCTCGTTGATTTAAATTTATTTTGCTTGGAATAAAAATATATAAAAGCAGGATGCAGAGAAGGATTGAAAATGAAAATTGCTGTAAAGATCAAAAATCGGTGGAAAATACCCATTTAACATTACATAATTCATCTATATACATTTGTTAGTTGTTGAAAAAGTTTTTAAGTTGACCCATTAGATGTGTAGAAGTTAATGAACATTAAAGCAAACAGCTTAATAGAAATTTGTGGAAGTAAAATTATATTTGTAATAATCTCGCCGACTGATGTTCAATTTATTCTCAGACTTCATTTATTCTCTAAATTTTAATAACACGCGCATTCATACAGACACCTCCACATGTCTCACGTTGAACATATTACACAATAAATAACTCACATTCTCTCTGTATACAGACTTGAAATCTGAATATTATTGGACAAGTGTTTTATACTGAATTGTTTCTGACTGTATTTATCTTTGGTTAATTCCTTGGATAAGCTTATCTTACTGAGCGACACATCAGAACTACTTAAAGTCTCGTTCCCTCCTCCTTCAAATATCGAAATTCCTATTCATTTAGTTGCTGATTTCGTTTTTTTTTCAAAAGAGCTTTCGTTTCTTTTTGCTGGCCTATTTTTTCGAATTAGAGGTGACATATTCTTTTGAATTGCGCTGAAAGCCAATACGAGATACCATGGTAACATGATCACAGGTGACAACTAGATATGTACACTGGAGGACTGTTTTTTTCGGTGTCACTATTACATTATAATTAATGATATGAGTGAAATATATGAATTTATAGTAATCTGTCAAATATGAATCAGTCTAATCAGAAGTTGACAGAAATGGAATTTTCTCCGAAATAATCCATCAAAATCTTACATTTATTATGAGTTTTCTTTTTTCGATCTGCTTCACAATTTGTTAATGATTATTTCCTGTTACACTATTAACAGTACAAATTGTAAAAATTTATAACAGCCACGTTTTCTTTTTTTTTTGCCTGTTTAAAATTTCTTAAGGGAGGTATTCGTGCAGTAGTATGGGTTGATCTTTTCCAATTGATTGTTCTCATCAGTGGATTTTGTTTAATCACACTATTAATTACTTTAAAAGTTGGTGGATTCCAACGTCTATGGGGGATAGTAATAGACGGTCAGCGTGTTCAATCTTTCGAGTAAGAGCGTTATGTGATAAGTTTAAGTGAGTTTTTACATTTAGAGTTTCACATCACTGACTGACTTTCTTTAGATAGCTATCAAAAAACAGGAAGATTGAACAGCTATTTCGTCTTAGTGTCCCTGCTAAGGTCGTCTATGTCCACTGCTGAGTGGCTCTATACTAGGACGATCCAGCTGTTCAATGTTATCTAGTTTTATAGTGTTGTCTAGAAAAAGTTGGTCCATGGTATAAGAACTAAAGTTTAACGATCGGTGTAAACGGCCGATTGTTATAATTCTCTCTTATTACAACCTAGCTATTCCTATTGCTTAGTATTCTCAGACACCAATTCAATCGACAAGTCACCAAATCAGAACACGGTTGAACAGGAAAGAGATTATATTCCAAATAACAAGGTCAGATGGAAGTAAGAAGCACAGCAGGAAAAACGTTAGTATATTTATAGTTTCTACGTGAGAAGATTTCTAGAGTGTTCTCTAAGTAATCGTACATTGAGCATGCTTTAATCTAATCTATGTCCCGATAACACCGATAATGACATTTTTATATATCTGGACTGTAACCGTTAATGTATTATTTATGTCTTAAGATAATTTACAGTTTTTCCCAATAAATGTTTTATATTGATCCGAAGAATTCCTTAACTTTCATTCGTCTTGTTTTCACCGATTATAAAATAATTGATATATGCAAGAAAATCGAACAAATCGACTCAGTTTCACTTGATTTTATAGGTCTTTTTTCCATTTATAGTGTTTCAAAACTCATTCTTTTTAGGTGATTTTCAAGAACATCTCAAATTTCTCTATACAAACTCATGACAAGTCAAATCGCAGCATCATTGTTATAGGTTGCATAAAACGTTTCTCAGAATTTTGTGCCTTTTGAATTGTTGATAACTGAACTAAACACAGTTGTTAGGGAGATAGTGTTCGATTATGTTGTAGGTGTTTCGCGTTATCGCGTCTAGTTTTCGAATCGTATAGCCAGAGCTGACACGTATCACGTTTTATTTGTAATTTGTTTTACATGTAAATTTGAGCTTGTATATCATTCTCGTCAATAATATAATCGAGCTGTTTTCATAGTTAGTCCATAGTTTTCGCTTCAGTTATTATATATATATATATATACTCAGTAGGCTTGGAATAAACCTGTAGATACTGAAATTAGAATATAATCTTTACATATTTTTCAAAGCATGAAAGTGATTGCATCATTTCTCTTCAATGAAGTTGATATATTAGTTTGAATAAACCATTGACCAATGATTTGTACCGTCGATTTCCGTTCATTCAATTACCAGTTCATTCTCTATACATAATACACTTTGTAACAGTTTTGTCTGTAAATATTTACTTACGCCTGTTACTCTTAATTAGCATAGGCCGCGGACCAGCATTCTCCAACCCACTCTGTCCTGGGCCTTCTTTCCTAGTTCCATCCAATTCTTGTTAATTTTCTCATGTCTGTCTTGTGACACAGTTGGGTACTTTCCTCAACGTGTGTCCTATCCACTTCCTGGTTTTTTCCACCGCTGGGATCTGGTTTGTTCTCTCCAAAAGTAGATTGTTGCTAATAGTGTTCGGCCAACGAATCCGAAGTATTTTGCCTAGAAAACTGCTAATACACACTTGTATCTTCTGGATGATGGCTTTCATAGTTTTTTAGGTTTCCGCCCCATACAGTAGAACTGTCTTAACATTTATATTGAAAATCCTGACCTTGGTGTTGGTTGACAGTTGTTTTGAGTTCCAGCTTTCCTTCAGTTGTAAATAGAATGCTCTTGCTTTACCGATCTGCGCCTTCACATCTGTATCAGATCCTCCATGTTCATCAATGATGCTGCCCAAATATGCAAAGGTTTCTACATACTCCAAATCTTCTCCGTCAATTGTGATTGGATTGGTGCATGCTGTGTTGTATCGGAGAATCTTGCTTTTCCCTTTGTGTATATTGAGACCTACTGTAAATATTTACTTTGATAATTACAATTACCTGATACTCTATTTTGGATTATGTCGTCAATCTACCGACATCATTGTTATAGTCGATTGTAAGATAGAATTCTCCTTATTCTTTAAATCTATTTTTACTGATTAACAATAATATAGGTTAGAAATTCCGTTGAAATTATTGCTAACTTGTTCAAGATGAAGTAGAAACCATGAAGAAACCAATACTTGAGAAGGTATTTCCCATTTAAGTGTGGTTTCCTATGCTTGGATCAACGTAAGCTGTATTCCTACCGAATATTTAACAATGAGATATTGTGTGAAATGAAGATGATTTAATTGTTTTAAACTTGGTAGATTGAAAACGGATTTACTTTGTATATTCCATGTTTTACTACTTCTAAATTTTAAGTATTTGTTGTTTGACTTGCATTTTTTTGGTACATTTATCTAACGGTTATCTTCAATAAGTTCCTACACATTGATTATGGATAATTCATTTTAGTGAAAAGCATAGTCTGTTGATTGACCATTATCGAATTTTGAGGGAGTCAGGTTACTTGGTTTCCTCATACTTTGTAATACATACTCTTAAGAGTATTTGACTTTGCTTGATTATTTAGTACCTTTTTTTCAGTTAATCTGTAATGGATGTTGAGTAGATTCATATCAAAATTATTTTGTGATTAACCAACATGCATCTATATACTACTTTGATAAAAAGTCCCATTCTTTAAAATTTTCTTTCCAAGTGCTTAATTATTCATATATTATTCTAGTTTTAGTATTGATCCTTTTAAACGACATACATTATGGACTTTAATTATTGGTGGAACGGGATTGGTTCTTAGTATATTCGGTGCTAATCAAACACAAATTCAACGTTATATGGCATGTCGAGATTTAAAAACTGCTCGAAGGTACGTTATTTTCTCGGTCGTGCTCAGCTTTGTAGTGTTCATCAATATTCCCTATTGTGTATGGCGTTAGGGTCTGTGTTGGAATACTTGACTGATTAGTGAGCTGACGAAACTAGTCCACTGTACGCATGAAGGAGAATTATGAGTACTTTTTTCGTAGATCTCAAGCAATATATAGATAGGAGTTTATTATTCGTTGTCGTGTAGCGTGGAATAATTTTTTAATGACTAACAAAGTAATTTGAATAAGAATACAATCAGCTTGCACCGAGAGATCTTTGTAACTAAAGATTTTTTGGGAATCATATCGATAAAGGGTATATTGTATTGTTTTGTTCTAACTAACTATGATACAAGGTGGAAGGATGACCATATGGTTGGTATCGATATGTGGAGTATAAGTATAGTGAATATGATCTTAGGCATTTGCTTCTAGACTCACGCTGAACAACTGAGATAGAAAACAGTTGTTTGAAAGAGCGCTTTCATTATCCTAAGAAGAATTAGACATTGTTACAAAGCTTTATACAAATAATCAATCTCTGAATATAATACAGAAATACTTATAAAGTAGAAATTTCATAATAACTTCGCCTGTAACTCTTCTAGAGTTACTGCCGGATACAAGCTTGGGTAAAAGAGGAGGGTTGGGCATGGAGTCGGAAACCCCGTTCCATGGAAAACAATCATTCTGAAAAAAACGATATATATCAGTTTTACGAGATGCTACAATCAATCGTAACGAAGTGCTCAGGAAAACACATGCCCATCCTCATGCGATACCTATATTCCAAAGTCAAAACAGATATTACCTGGTATGAAGATGTCATAGGACAACATGGACTGGGAGAAAAAACGAGAATGGTGACAGATTCGCAAATTTATGTGCATTCAATAAAATTGATACAGGCAGCACAATTTTCACCCACGAACGCATACACGGAGAAATAGATAGATCATATTTGCATCACTAGAAACTTCAGAATGTCAATCAAGGACATGTGAACCAGGAGAGGAGCTGACACAGCTTCAGATCACCATCTGATGTTTGCCAAGATGAAAATGAAGCTAAAGAACCAGTGCATAATAGGACAAACAGCAGTAAAAAGGTTTAATACGGCCTTTCTTCGAGATACTGAGAAATTCAGTGAATTCAAGATAGCTCACAACAACAGGTTCCAAGCCTTACGAGGTCTGCTCAAAGAAGCAGAAAGGAAGCACTAACCTCAACATATAAGAAGGTTCTGGGCCGCAAGAAGCAGCATCATAAGGAAGGGATCTTCATCGAAACCCGGAACAAGATTAAAGAAAAGAAGAACAAGAAAACAACAATTAACAATAGCCGGACAACAACAGAGGAAGTCAAGGCACAAGCTGAATACACAAAAGCTAACAAGCAAGTGAAGAGGATCATTAAAGCCAACAAGTAGTAATACACGGAAGACCTAGCAACGAGAGCGAAAAAATCTGCAGGAGTAGGAAATATGAAACAACTATATGGCACAACGAAGAAACTGGTACAAAAATATAATAAACAAAAGAGGCCGGTCAAGGAGAAAGAGGGCAAGTCACTCACTAAGATTCAAGAACAGTGGAACAGGTGGGCAGAACACACTCAGGAACTCTTGAATATGTCAGCTCCATTTAATCCAACGGATATCGAAGCGGCACACACAGACCTTTCAACAGACACAATTTTGAATTCGCAGACAACCTAGCTCTTCTATCCCATACATAGCAGTACGGTCAGGGAAAAACAGACGATGTAATAACAGCCTCTGCATCAGTAGGCTTCAACATGCACAAGGGAAAAAACATCCTCAAATACAACACTGTTAGCACCAACCAAATTACACTTGATGGGGAAACTCTGGAAGAGATGGAATCCTTCATGTACCTTGGAAATGTCATCGATGAACGTGGGGAATCTGATGCAGACGTAAAAGTGAGGATTGGCAAAGCAATTACCGCATTCCTACAATTGGAGAACATATGGAACTCAAAACAACTGTCAACCAATGTCAAAGTGAGAATCTTCAATACAAACGTCAGGACAGTTCTACTGTACGGAGCTGAGCCTTGAAGAACTACCACAACCATCATCAAGAAGGTACAAGTATTTATAAACAATTATCTATGCAATGTTCGTTGATGTGATATCAACAACAGTCTACTATTGGAGAGAACAAACCAGCTTTCACTTGAAGAGGAAATTAGAAAAATAAATTGTGGGTGGATAGAAAATACGTTGCAGAAATCGTCAAACTGCATCACGAGGCAAGCGCTAACTTGAAATTTTGAATGGAAACGGAAAAGAGGAAGACCAAAGAACACACTGATTCGGAAATTGGAAACAGATATGAAAAGGATGAATAACAACTGGAAATAAATTTTAAGAATTACCCAGGACAGAGTTGGATGGAGATTGCTGATGGGCGGCCTATGCTCCTCCATGAGGGCTTATAGGCACAAGAAAGTAAGATCTTGTATCATAATAAACAGTCAGCATAAATTTGGAAAATATGCAGAATATGTGGTTTATGAGTACATGATAGGAAAGAATGCCAATGGATAAATAATTAAAATAAACATAAATCTGCATATATTTGCATGAATATGCAATAGTGATTTATGTTTTGTGTCGTGGATTTCACAATCTGTAATTTTGACTGGAAAATAGTTAGTCATTTACACAGTACTGTTTTATGTACTTATAATTGAGTTACATTTCTTGTCTGACCGCTGGTAATACTAATCATCTGATTAAATAAAATTAAACAGGTAGGGTTTTGTTTAAAGCTGTGACTTCTTTGCTGCAAATTTAATCCTTCAATCATTAAGTCACTGCTTCGTAGAAGCGTTCAATTATAATTTTTTCGTCTTTATGGATCAAACGATATGGTGAATAATATATATGATCAAAGTGACTGAGCTGGGTGGAATGGAGAATATCTGAGCAGGAAAAATATAGAACCAGAAATGAAATCAAAGGGAGATACAATCAAAATAAAGAAATAGATAGAGACGAGTTAAAGATCAGCAATAACTAGTCAAGATCGAGGTCTACTGGATAAGCTGTAGATCATGTGCGGAGAAATCCTAACACTTTACTTCTACCTGAAGTTTGTGCTGATGATGTTGTTTCGATGATCAATGAGACCTCAACTTCCAAGCCATTTAGTGAATAGGTTATGAATGTCATAGTGTCGTGGTTATATATAAAATCTTAACACAGAATAAACATAAAATGAGTTAGGGTATTAGAGGAAATCGGTTTATAGGTCATTCATTGTACAGTCAATTGAAACTTGATTTGTTAGACCTAATTCTTGGGTATTGTATTACATCTCCATGAAATAGATTAAAATCCTTTTGTGACGAAATCGGTAACAACAATGCACTATCGTCCTATTTCGTACATTCTCCAGTTTTCATAAAAATGATGTTTTCTATCCAGTCTATTTCTATCCCCTTTCTCTTTAAACTCCGCACTTGTCACACGATTGGAGTCATAACAACGAGAGCAAGTAAAGTGCTTTTGTGCTGTAACAAATGATGTCACTGGTTCTTGTAATAATTTTTGATAGGTAGCTTCTGGGGGTTGATCTAGAGGCTGGTATTATAGAGTCGGCTAAATATTGTGAAGTTACAGTTGATGATATCAAACTTGAAATTGAAAAACACTAATGGAAGTGTGAATGAATTTGAATTGGCTATCACTCCAAGATTTTTGATTGACATTGTTATATCACTGCAAATCATCCTTTGATTAGTACCTTCTCTCTCTCATTTGGAAAATTAAAAATTTGTCTATCAAACTAATCAATGTTTCCATAATAATGAGAAAAAATCGATACATTGAAGCGCGTTCCACCTCAGTAAACTAACATCATGCAGAATGAATGCATATATGTGGCAATGGGCTGAAAGTCAGCGAAAAGAATTCACTTGAAATCATTATATAAATTTAAAAATTGATTTCATCCTAAGTGTTATATTTGGTGATTTGGCATTCCAAAAAATGATTGAATTATTTATCAATGGTCAAAGTAAGAGCACAGTATAAACAAACGTGTTCATTGTAAAACATTTAATTGAGATAATGCATATGGTTGATATCAAATTTATCTTTGTAGTTTTGCATAAGTGTTCAAGGGTGTTTATTAAGGTTTATTAAAGCATTGGTCGTACAAAAAATCAAGTCCTTTAAATGTTCAAAAGCTGTTTGTGATAGTGATTTATCATTCAGAGTAACGTTTTCCTTATTGGTTACTTTATTATTTTTGTTTTCTTCTAATTTGTTTAATTGACCTTTAGTTTTCCACATACAAATATCTTAACAATTCTATATATGAATAAAAGTATTTGAAATGTATTACGCTAATCTAGATATTGTTAACCAGTTATTCAAGTTGCTCATGCATGTGTATCGGTCACACGACACTAGAGGTTGCACAGGTGCCACCTGCACTTCCACTCCCCTTTCGGGACATACAAGTTGACTTGGTTTGTTCTGCTTGATCACCGGACATCCTGTCTGTGACCTCATGTTGAGGCACCTCCAGATGGGCACCTTACGAATCAACTCAATCCCAACCATCCACGCCACTACCCCCCATCGTCAACGGCAGCAAGGCGGACTTTAACCGACCAGTCTCGGTAGTCCCATCCGGGTGACCGAGCTACCGAAGCCACGTACTAACCAGCAGCAATGGCTGCCAGCTTTCTAGTCCTTGCTGTTTTTACCGGGTGATCGGGTCTCTCTACGGCCCATATAAAGTCAAAGAATCAGTTCTGGACACGGTAGGTTCCGCTAGAGCGCACATGTTACCAGGTGGATGACTCCACCGACCCAGGTCGACGTCAGGCGCCAACCCAGGCTAGGCCTCACCACCACACCGGCCCTTACGGACCAATGCAAGATGAGTAGAAGTCAGATGTGGCCGTTTGTACCCGCTACATATTGCTATGCCAAGTACATTTATCAGCGCACAACAGCCCAGCTGGAGACTCGAAAGTTTCGACGACATTTTAACCGTAGCATCAAATAGACACTACGTTACTGGCGGGAATCACGAGGAGGTAGTCGTCATGCAACTACAATCTCATAAGGTGCCGATAGATGACGAGGCATTTGGATACCTTAAGAGAGTCATAGTTACTCCCACCTAATCTTTCATACAGTTCTGATAATCTAGTCTTTCTCATTGTACTATTCAAATTTATCAGGTGACTTATTATTTCAACTGTCACATAATAAATAATTCATCAAATATCATAAACACAATCAAGGATCTTTCACTGTTCCTAATTGTAACAGCTCACATATGTATTGTTTTAACAGGTCAACATTTTATCAATAAAACGTCATTACTTTGAATTTATTTTATTCATCTAACGAGGAAAAACCGTGAATCATCTTTTCATTTGATATTTCTCCCTATATATATTTCTCGCTTCACAGAGCTATATTACTAAATATTCCATTGACAAGTGTATTTTTGGCAGTACAATTATTCACTGGCTTAGCTATTTATGCTTATTTTGCTGGTTGTGATCCAGTGTTAAATGGATCTATTAAACGTTATGATCAAATATTACCCTACATAGTAATGATTTTATTCGATGGTGTGCTACTTGTTCGTGGAATATTTCTATCAGTTATATTTGCAGCTGCTTTAAGGTGAGTAAACAAAACATTGATGATAGAAATATTAAATGACTTCATTTGGTATTTAGAACTGGTTATCGGAGTTAAAAATTAGCTCAATTCTTAAAATTTAAACTCTTTTTCAATGTTATTGCTTCGTTTTAGCAAATCGCATATCATATTATCGGACTAATTTCTTTATTCATAAATTTGCTATGTTTGAAGAAATTACGAGTTCACCTGAGAATGGAACGAAGACTCTGTGACACAATAACAAATAAGCTAGCTATTCCGATGCATCCTGGCCCAGTTAACTAGGGAGAGAAGTCTTGATTCGGTAAAGGGAAATATATTCCACAAGCAGCCAAAATCATGAACAACCATGACGACAAGTCTAGTCGGAAATACATTCATTTATATTGTATCATACACCCATTTTTGATTAATAATTAAAATGAAATCACATATATGAAAAATACTTAGGGTTATAACAAAAAATATGCTGATGAGTATAGTTCATGTTAACTTATCGTATGTTATACAGAATAAAATATCACTCTAGGAAACAGAAACAATAACTACACTGAATAATCATCACATTGAATTAAAACGGAATTAATGTTGAACAAAAGACGAAACGGTCGTCCAGTGCTTCCAGGTTTTCCATGGTGGTCTAGCTTCAATTGACTCATGATTTCAACCAGTGAAAAATCATAATGATTAAATCAATCTAATTTTGACTTTTCTTCCCATCACATCAAACTTCATGCAATAAAATGCCAGATAACTAAAATAATAACCATAGTGGAAAAGAAAGAATACGAATGACAGAATATCTTCTTGGATGCACAGTTTGCACATATGCCAACATGAGACTGATCAATTGTAGTCCTAAATAACAATGGATAAATACAAGTAAAACAACACCAAGTTAATTTAAGGCTCTTGGAATTATTTACTTGAATGTTCCCATTGATGGTTAGGACGGAATTTGATCTATCTTTTATTAGGATATTGTGCGAATCACTTCGATATTACCTTATTTCACAAGCATTCTAAGCAAAGGTGGATAGTGGCTATCAGGACTCAGTAGCTAAATGGATAACGCAATGGCGTTTGAAGTTAACGGTACTGGGTTCGAGTCCCGGAGTGATGCAGGTACATCCAGCTAATGAGTCCTAAATAGGACGAAACGTGCGTCCTAGATTGCACTGATAGCCACTATCCATCTTTGCTTAGAATATCTTCTATTTCTTAAGTCGATTCATTTTCTGAATTTAACCTACTTTTATTTTCTACATCTTTGGTGATTTTCTAACTCAGTAGTTTGTCTCTATTTTAATTATTGCATCTTGTTTTAACCAGTTGACCGTGCAGCAGTAAAGTAATGATGAATAACCCCATTTAACAGAAACTGTAAATCTTATCGAAACAACTTCTTAGACCTTGTTTATCATTCATTTTGTACGAATATAAACAACTAATTTTCATCTCAAATGTCATTTGTTTGTGTGTCATTACAGTGAAAAGAATTCGCTGGTTTGATTTGATAATGTAATCACTTTCATTACTCTGTTCAGTTCATTATTTTACTCAGAACTCTCAATATGTATTTACATCATGGAATTATTTGAGAATGTGGTGGTGATTCAGTGGATAGTCTCCATTATTTTTCAACCAGTAGACTAGATACGTGATTGACATTTAAATTAATTTTAAACATCTGTATAAATTGAGTTTTTGATCTAGTTTATTACCGTCACCATGAAAATATAGTGTTATGTTATGTCAATCAGCGCCTGAATATCTTAGTGGTAAAGTTTAATAGTTGGAAGCCAATGGATGCGAGTTCGAGTCACACAAGGAGCATCAATTTCTTCAAGATTGTAGATACATTTTGCTAACGGGTTTAAATTAGCACAAAATCTGCAGATTACCTTCAACCACCTAAATGTTTTATCGACTATCAGAACAAAATCATTCAACTATATTCTGGTCTTGAAAACATTGTTGAATATGTTAAGTTTTCGATTTAATTTTAATGAACCATTCACAACGTCTAAATATCATCGCTTCATTAACTGACGTCAAGTAATATGCTATTTGTACGTAAAAGAAAATCTAACTTATGTCAATTTTGGAAAATGTGGAATATTTAAGCGAACAATTGTTTTTAATAACTTCATCATCAGACTCTACAGTTATAAGTCCATAATTATTGTGATCACAAGATAACTAAACTGAATATTATAAACCTCCTACAGCCCTTCCCCCTAAATTTCTTTCGTTTACATCTTTCTTAATCTTCACGTTCATCTTTCTCAATTTACATGAATTCTATTTTTGAAAAATCGTAATTACCTTAATAAGACCTCTCTTATTATTGACATATTTATGATATTCATACAACGATATTATTATTACCTCGATTAATATGACGAAATTCTCCTACTATATACTTTAATCACATCATTGTTTTTTCTCATTTTCATTTTTACTATATTACTATCATACTGATTTTGACTGTTAAGTCGGCTTTCGGAGAACTTCAACGTAGCCTCCAGAGGCCCTAGAGGAGCCCAAGAGTCCTAGCCAATCAGAGCATGGTGGAGCATTCTAGAATTCCAACGTGGCGTTCTACTATTGGTCAGTAGCATAATATGTAGTTAACGGATTGGCCAAAATATGATGTTGATCTAACAAACGTTAAAATCTAGAAATAACCATGTTTTCTGTACAAAAACGAACCTTGGAGTAAAGTGTCTCTCTCATACTTTGCGTCTTCTTTCTGGTGTTCATGTCGCCGTATACTTCTAGCGTGCAGGTTATCAGAATAGCTTAGGAGCGAATATAGCGTCCAATCAACAAGACTTAACAGTGACTTGATACTTTACTTTAAATCATTTCTAACCTTTCTATTTAATGACTTTTCTAATTTAAAAATAACACCATTTCGAAGTAATCTATGTAGTAACAGATGTAAATGCTCACTATTTTTTAATAAATAACTTTGTTGAATTCATGAATACTTGCTTCATTTCATCCTTTGTAAAATATCACAATAATTAAGGTGGAGTTTTGTTCCTTGAGCTGGATGGTTTGATCGTGGAGCATTCCTCGTTCTTCTGAACGACATCCAGCTCAAAGAACAAAACTCCACCAAAATCATCCACCTGAGCTACAAATCTTCTCCACCATCTCACAATAATTAAGGACTTACAGACTGTAGAGACTGATAACAATACAGTTATTATAACAAAAACAATGATTCGATCAAATATTCTTCATTTTTTAAAAATATTCTATGAGGATTATGTGAATTATTGGTTCACATAAATCGATTAAAAAATCGATAAATTTTTTTATTCATAAGAAAATATTTTTTATGTTTCTGTGACATGTTGCCAGTTTTTATTTATAGACTGAGTTCTATTCTATAAGAATTTTAATTGTCATCATACTCAAGATGATAGTTTCTACTTAGTAATAATAATGATACTTCAGAATTGTAAAAAATGATTCTCTTTTTAAAAAACATCTACTTCTCATAAGATTTTTAGATATCAGTAAACTTATCTGAATAATTTTAACCAGATCTGTTATGTCTTTTCATGTACCTTATGTAAAAGATCTAACGTTTTGCTTTTACGAACTATATTTTGGTTTTTAAGCAAAGATGGACATTGGATGAGTATTGGAATCCAAGGACGCGCGTTTTTTCCAATTTAAGACTCGTTAACTGGATGTACCTGCACTTCAGATTTGATGTTCACTCGGAAAGCGCGTCTTGAATTCCACTGCTAACCATTATCCATCTTTACTTAAAAAGCTTGTGACTTAAGAAAATATCGAGGCAATTTGCAACTGGATGCACATATATCAACATGAAACTGATCAATTGCAGTCTTAAATAACAATGAGAAGATACAAGTGAGAACAACCCTAAGTGAACTGAATATTTTAGTTTATTTAAAAGAATTTATAAAAAAAATATTACTTTTAAGCTGATATTTTTTTTAGCCTGACTGGACCTAAATTTTATTGATTTCTTGTTTATACACTAAATTCACGTAACAGCAACCTTTTACGTGATTTTTGAGCTGATACTATTATTATTATTATTATTATTATTATTATTATTATTATTACTATTATCGGCTTTATTTAATACTATAACGATGTTTAATGACAACTATTATATATATTGATTACATCTAGCATGAAGTTGTTAATCAATCATTTAGGAGGCCTATAGGTTTAAACTGACTAATAAATTGATTGGAAACTATTTCATTTTTGACTGAAAAGTATATATATATATCACTAAGTGGTAACCACTTTTATTTTTGTCTGGTTATCAGTACTGATAGACATCTGTCTGTCGAGTTCCATTCAAACAACTAGCATTAGTCACTCTACATGGGATACACTATGTTTTGGTATAAGATGGTTGTAGGACGGCAGAAGCTGTATTGAGCAAATCACTTGCACACTTAGAACCTACCATTCCAGAGAAGTAGGCTGGAGAGTGGCTGCACGAAATACAACGAAATCATATTGCCTATTTCATTAAATTGTGCTGGCACTACATTGTTCTACTCACAACCAGTATCTCCATCAGTAAACTTTAAAATTATCATATCTCAACTTGCTCCAAGGACAGCTGTTGCTGACGGTGATGCCTTAATATTGTAGACTTACCCTTTTTACTATCGAATCGTGGTTTTACAAGAACATTCTGAATTATAAAGTTTTGATTTGTACTAACTTCATCAGGAGATTAAACCTCTGGCAAACGTAGTTTGTAAGTTAATATTAACATCAATCCGCCTGAGTTTCTTCACCAATCTCTTCTATTAATGAACTAACCACTTTGATTGCCATTAAAACAATACATTACGTTTCATGAATTTAGTTGATATTTATTCTCAGAAATTAAGTTATTAGAGATGTTACTTTGCTTATGAATAATACTTCGATGCGTACTTTATCCAAAAGAATTCAAGAACATTATCCGGCGTGGCTAAAAAGATGAGGCAACGGCTCAATAATTCGCATCTGACCAACTCAATGTGCATTTACCAATTTACCTGCTCTTGTAGAGCTAGGTATATAGGTCGTTCGATGCCTACTTTATCCAAAATAATAATTCAATCGTAAAACTCTCAAATGTTAGAAAAATGCTCAAGTAGGATTTCTTCAAAAAGTTATTAACAACTTCTTTTGTTAATATATACTTTAATTAATTCTTATTCATAACTGTAAATCATTATATTCTGAACTATTTGTTGATGATGTTTGTTGTTCAGTAATGAAACCATGAAAGCTTCATAATTAAGTTATGACCTTCAGAGAACTCAATCTTTATATCCTCAACTTAAGTTACATTTATTCTTTATCGTTCACAGAAATAGTGATATATTGTAGTGAACAAGAACACGGGTGGGGACAATCGAACTGTATTTAGCACAAAATTACAAAGTTACTTGGTAAAATAGAAAAAAACCATATAGTAAATCGTTAATTTGCAAAATATCAATCCATCATATCAAAACGGACTGTTCCTGTTGCAATCATTAATCCATTGTCTCATATTTCATTGTTTATGCGTTTTCTTGCAAATTGCATTGTGTTCCAGCTCTTCCTTTCTTGATCTTCTCCCATCTTCTGCTGCCAGATATTACGTTTTTAACTCGCGTCATATACTACCTACATCAATATAGGTAGCACGCACGACAATATTATTCTCATAGTAAGATTTCTCAGTAAATACGATTCAGAGTGATTGAATATCTACAATTCTACTTAAATGAATGCTAAAATTGTTTCTTTTATTTTGTAAACATTCATTACATAGTACTGTATCATCAGGTGTAAATAGTTTGGCTAATGTTTGCTTAGAAGATTTAATCCGACCATTGTATATTCATTGGAGACATGTTGATATTTCAGAAAGTGCTAAATATCGATTGGCCATATTTTTAGGTATGTTTATGTTTCCAAAGACGTTTTTGCTTGTTAAATTTTATTTATTAGATTTCATTTCTTAAATCGAGTTATTTAAAAAACTCTCTTCTATGAGGTGAAATTCTTTTGATCACTGAATTTATATTTCACTTGTATACAAATTGTGATCATTTCTGTTCATAGTCTAATCGATCGATTATAAGTTTTTTTTCATACTGTGTTCAGTTATTAAATCGATATTTTTTTATGTAATATTATGTTCAGCAGTGCGCGTCCACGATCCCGCTGCCCGCATGATTCGAACCCAAGACCTATCAGTCTCGCGCCAGGCTCTTAACCAAATAGACCACTGAGCCGGGATCCAACGGTGTTAATGGATTGGTTGAAGTTAGAAAAGTCATCAATTTGTATGATTTCACAAAACGGTCGACTACTAAAGGAAAAACGTTTAAAGCAATTAATTGTTATCATTGTACTTGAATTGATAGGTTAATGCTGATTTTTAATCCTTGTTAGTTATATTTTGTTTTAGGTCTCATTTTAAAAAATCTTTATTAAATTCAACAGCTAAGGTCATAGAAACCTTCTTGTACATAATTTAGGATGATCTTATGTAATGACCAAATAATAGATCAGAAACGCGTGAAAAACTGTCACTGTATATACAGACCGTTTGATTTGTTTGTTTACCAGATAGATCATGTAAGTCCAATTGTAGTCAAACTGGGTTACAGTAAATGCTTTCTGTACCTCCTTTCTTAACCTTTGAGTAACAATTTCTTCAATAGCATCACTTAGGAGTTGTAATTTTAGGAACAGTACTTTCTCCGAAATGATATATTTGGACTTCTTTCATATTTATTAATGGGTTTCGCTGGATGTTTATTCCTACTAAGCGGGTTAAGTATATTACTCAATTCATCTACAATGGTGTCATCAGACCAAATCATTCTAAATCGATGAGTCGGGATCTTTACTAAGTTTCTTTTGCATCTGATTGGTACAGCACTATATTGTCCAACTGTAGACTTTATATGTATCTCTCTCTTAAATACTTCATTTAATCTTCTTGTTAGTTGGACATCTAGAAACACTATGCTATTACTCTTATCTTCCTCAAATGCAAAAGTAATAGATGAGTGTCATTAAATATTTTGAGTAAATTATCCTTTTCATGTTATTTTTCTAATACTATAAAAGTATCATCTATGTATAGACGACTAATTGTGTCTTTAAATGGTCCACTTTCCAGTTTTTCAAGAAAAATGTCTGTCAGTAGCGGTCCCAATGACTACAACATCCAATTGTATATAGTATTCATTGTCGAATCAGTTGTGAAAATTCATTGTGTATTCAAGACTCAATTATTTTATTGTGGATACGGGAATTAATGTTTGCAGCAAACGATTAGAGTGGCGTAAAAAAACCTTAATTCTCCTATCTGCGATAAAAAGGTTGATTCTTAGATGCACGACAAATTCTCACTGCCGGTCCAACAATTATTCGTACCCAGAACCTTAGATCTCGCGTGCGAACGCTTAACCTCTAGACCACTGAGCCGGCATCCAATGATGTTAATATCAAACTCCAACCAATCCACGATATTTCACAACCATCTTCCATCGTCTCCGGTGGGTAAACGCATCACACCCGACACGGTTGAACTCCACTGGTCACAACTTCTCACTGGAATTCTGAGAATTGCCTCCCAAAACCAGTCACTAGTGAGCCCATGACAATTATCAGTATAGAATTGTGGAGATTATTGAGTTTTGATTGTGACCATGAGCTGATCAATATAAGACCACTATTGAAAACCTGAAAGCACTGGATGGCCGCTTAGTTTTAGTATGTGACCACTCAGCAGCACACATCCACGATCCAGTACCTGGGATTCAACACAGGACCTTCGGTTTCGCGCTCGAACGTTTAACCTCTAGGTTACTGAGCTCGATTCGTTCTTTTTACTAAACGTCCAAGTGTGAATTTTTACTACAACACAAATTAATAATTTAAATGAAAACGAATGAAAAGTTTTTTTTCTCTATCAGTTATGTCATTTAATTTCCTTCCATTCCTTCAAATGTAATTTAACAACTTTTGAAGTTTGTCAATTACTTAGGAATGTGCAAAATAGATCGTCATTGATATATATATTCTTATTGAAGTATACTAATGATCTTATGCAATGATTCTGCTATCATAAGAATTTATTACTTTTGACAATGTTAAGGTCTATGAACTATAATGATTTAATGATAAGTTTTTTAAAAAAAATACATAACATCATTGTCTAATTAAATTGACAGTAAGCTTTTGTAGAAAACGTATCCCATAATCACTAATAAATCTGGTTGATCTTGATCACTGTGTTTATTCATGGATCATCATCACATGCCATTTTTTATCTTTTGTTTTCAAATTCTTATTCATCGTTTCATTTGTTGTTTAACCTTTCGAACTTTTCTTTATGAATTAGTAAGCTGAATTTATTTCATTTATAATCACCCGATTACAGGCTAGTTGAAATGTCATGTTTCTGGTGATTCTTTGACATTTTAAAAGTTTAGATAAAATAGAAAAGGTCATAAATTAATACTATTTGTTTGAATTATCTATTTAACAGTTGTTAAGATTTTAATAGTGAAGATCATGAGCCAATTGAAGCTAGACCACCATAGAAAACCTGTAAGCACTGAACGACCGTTTCGACCTCCTGCGGGACTCCTCAACAGTGCGCATCTACGATCCCGCTTAGCGAGATTCGAACCCAGGATCTATCAGTCTCACACACAAGCGCTTAATCACTAGACCAGTGAGCCGGCCGGTCTGTTGTGAGAGAGCAACTCACTAAAGACAATGGTGGATGTGTCGCTCGATTTCGTGGATTAGTTGAAGTTAGACATTAACACTGTTGGATTTCGGCCGGCTCAGTGGTCTAGTGATTAAGCGCTTGTGTGCGAGACTGATAGATCCTGGGTTCGAATCTCGCTAAGCGGGATCGTAGATGCGCACTGTTGAGGAGTCCCGCAGGAGGTCGAAACGGTCGTTCAGTGCTTTCAGGTTTTCTATGGTGGTCTAGCTTCAATTGGCTCATGATCTTAACCATTGGAATTATTTTATATCACTAATTTGAGACAAATGTCTTGAATGAAATGAATTTATTAAATAATCTTCATTAGTTTATAAATATATGAAGAATAACCTAAGTATTTTGTTTCAATTCATAACATCTCATCATTTTCCATTCGTGTTTTTCATAGGAATAAGTTTTACTTGTTATCCTGTATGGTCGTTACACACATCCTCTCTCTCTCTTTCTCTTTATTTTTCTCTTCTTGGTGTGCAGGTATTTTATTTGGTACTTTAACTGTATCGTTGGCTTTCATTTTTACATTATCCAGTTCACATATTTTACAAATATCATTTTCTTTATTCGGTGCAATTGGTGGTCCAGTTTTAACTGTATTTACTGCTGGAATATTTTTTCCATGCATTAATGCTGAAGTAAGTAAGTATATCATTAGTGTTAATAAAAAAATATTATATATTTGATGATATTTTTAGTTAGACAGTCATAAGGAAATTAAAAAACGGGGACAAATCGACACCGGTTTTAGTTGCCACACTTTGTAAACATAATGCAATAAAAATATTAAAATATAAGTCATAGTGGTAGAAGTTGTGCAACAGCATCAATTTTAGTAGAAAAAAATAAGATATAAATGACGGCTGGTATTGGAGTAAGTTAGGAGGAAGCTAGGAGAAGCCAAACGAAAACATAACATCACCTCATCAAGTTACTAAGTGTTGGATTGAGTCATTTAGTTAGATGTACATTACTTGGTTGGTGTAACTAATGACCAGAGATTTCGGGTGACGTTGTTGAGAATCGTTTACGATGATCCGAATGCATTCACTTTCTGTCTCCCCATAGACACTGGTCTTTATCTGTTATCCCTAACCAGATACTGTAGATATTCTGATTCGGTTCCATGGGATAGTGAGAATCTATGATTGATGACGTTAAGTGACATGGTCCGAAACCAGTTGTAATACAACTGCTACATTCGTTCATTCTCTTCTGCTAAATCTTGATTTCAGTGTTATGCATAAATTTTTCATTACTAAACACTAATCCATACGTGTATTTTAATGAGTGAACCAAAATTAATATGGTCTTATACTATATGACTGAGGATTCGTTGAAAATACTTCCTATATAAATTTTAGTTTCATCGTTACGAAATTTATGGTAGTACTGTTTATCTGGTTGAACTCATGAGTCAATTGAGGCTAGATCACCATGGAAAACCTGGAAGCACTGGACGGCCGTTTCGTCCCAGTATTGGACTCCTCAGCAGTGCGCATCGACTATCCCGCCTCCCGAGACATTCGAACCCTGGACATATCAGTCTCGCGCCAGGCGCTTAAATAACTAGACCACTGAGCTGCCCGGCATCCAATGGTGTTAATGTCTAACTCCAACCAATCCACGAAGTTACGCCACCGTAGACCATTGTCTTCAGTGAGCTGATATCTCACAACAGACCAAGTTGAACTCCACTGGTAACAATTTTTTCACAAAACCCATTCTGATAGTACTGTTTATGTTTAAAGGAAATTAATAAAACAAGTCATTTTGGCAAATTTTGTTAATGTTTTTAATGTTTAATATTGATAAATGAATCACACTTGTACATTACCGTTTACTTATTATTTTTTTTTCATGTCGATTCATATGTTCAGGGTGGATTGTGTGCATTAATTAGTGGTGTTATCTGTGGTTTATGGATTTGCATTGGAAATACTTTTATAACTTCAAGAACTGTTAGTGGTCGTTTACCTTTAACAACTGAAAATTGTTCATCTAAATTTCTTCAGAATATATCATCATCTATTGTAGCTGCTACAACTAATACATCAACTACTACTGTTAATATTATAGAGACGACAACGTGGTCATTTTACTCACTTTCATATCTTTATTATGCAGCAGCTTGTTTAATTGTTGGAATTCCTGTAGGATTCATAATTAGCGCAATTACAGGTAAACTATTATTTTTTAAAATATTCATAATGTTGATATGACAAAATATTATTTTATTAAGAAATATTAATACAAATAAATATTTTATTATCAGAAGGGGTTTGTAGAGATTTTAAAAATTTCACAGATTGAAATCATGAGTCGATTGAAGCTAAAATCTCCACAAACCCTTTCTGATAATAATCATCTGCTCACTAGTGACTGACTTCAAGAGATACTTCTGGAGTTCTAGTGAGAAGCCGTTACCAGTGGAGTTGTGAGATATCAGCTCACTGGAGACAATGGTGTACGGTGGCGTAACTTCGTGGATTGGTTGAAGTTAGACATTAACACCGTTGGATGCCGGCTCAGTGGTCTAGTGATTAAGTGCTCGCGCGCGAAGCCAGTAGGTCCTGGGTTCGAGCTCCGCGTGGAGCGGGATCGTGGATGCGCACTGCTGAGGAGTCCCATACTAGGATGAAACGGCCGTCCAGTGCTTCCAGGTTTTCAATGGTGGTCTAGCTTCAACTGACCCATGATTTCAATCTCTGAAATATTTTGTTGTAGACAATTCAGAATAGTTTGTTGTATAATCGGTATCCTATTGTAATAGAATCATTTTTCTGAACTTGTTATATTTGTTTAATATACTGGTTGAATATGTAAACGAGTTCTGCTTGTTTCAAATCGTCCGATCTTGGATACGTTTAGTTCGTTTAAAAGATACGTATCCATAATCTTCTTAACTTGACTGTTGAATTTACCCTATCTAGACTAAGGTGATTTTTTTATACTGTTAGTTGAACATATATCCTTGTTAATTATTTTATCAAAATATTGTAAAGTAGTTAACAGTGTATCATGTGTCAAATGAACTCGCTAGCTATTCATGTCATGTAGTGTGGTAAAACTGAATTTTTTGTGAGGAATAATTAAAGTTGATGAATTGATCAGCGAACAGTGACTGAAGTCACATTTCTTTATTCCTTGGTTCTAATCTAATTCAATAGATCAAGGTACAATGTACCCAACAGTCTAAATGACTTGAAATCGCGAACATTATGCTTTTGATTGTAAGTAGTTGGTAATCAATAGGATTGGATCATTGAACAAATTTGGCCTTAGTCACTACATAGTGATCTATCAATGTATATATCTTGATCATATAAGAAGTTACTCACTGTCCAAAGAGCTCACTGCTAACGATTCAGACTGTGACACCGGTTTTAACTCTACAGGAAGCAAGTCTCTTCAAGACCGCGGATACGCCTTGTCGACAAACGCTAATTAGCATGAAACTTAGATCCAGGTTTGTATCCCAAGTGTTTCCGACCATTTAGCATCATAAATATGTATGAAATGTACTGCACAAATACAATCACATATTTTTCGGAATATCTTCATTCTCTCACAAACAACTGACTAACCATATTAAATTTTATTTTATACAATCATACTTTTTAATATTTATCATACCAGGATTTAATAGTCGATCACAGGTTAGTCCACGTTTATTGGCTTGGCAAGCATGTTCATTCTACAGACATTTTCCAAATTGGCTTCCTCCACAAACAGCAAATGATCAGGTAAGTTTTAATATGATATTACTGATACAGTTGTTGAATAAAACATTAACTTTAGAATCCAAACAAAAAATTGATTCCAAGCAGATTTTAAATTCCTAACAAACTATATGTAATGATTGTGTAACTTTATTATCATTATTGTCATTCTTTAATCCAAATATATATTTCAATGATTAAGATCATGAATCAGTTGGATCTAGACCACCGTGGGAAAGCTGGAAGTATTGGACGGCCATTTCGTCCTAGTATGGGACTCTTCAGTAGTGCTCATCCACGATCCCGCACCCCGCGAGGTTTGAACGCAGGACCTACTGGTTTCGCGCACGAGCACTTAACCATTAGACCACTGAGCCGGCCGAAATCCGATGGTGTTAATGTCTAACTTCAACCAATCCACGAAGTTGCGCCACCGTACACCATTGTCTTCAGTGAGTTCCTATCTCACATCAGACCTGGTTGAACTCCACTGGTAACGAATTCTTCGTAGAACTCCAGGAGTGTCTCCTGAAGTCAGTCACTAGTGAGCAGGTGATTATTATTATCAGAATGGGTTTTGTGGAGATTTTTTAGAAATTTCACTGGTTGAAATCATGGTTTTCCATGGTGTTCTAGCTTCAATTGACTCATGATTTCAACCAGTGAAATTTCTAAAAATCTCAACAAAACCCATTCTGACAAATATATATTATCAAATTCTATGAATTACAACAACTCACATGTCCTGATTAAGTATTTCTACTCGTCATTGTATAAAGCCTAATGAAACTTACCGAACATACTTCTCTCTATACTTAGATTCCAATTTCTGTTATTACATCTATCTATTGTGTTTACGTTTGTAAATTTTCAGGAACTTAATCAAGTTTCTTCTACATACATTGAAAAAACAGAAATTTTAGACATGAAACTACCTCGTTTACAAGCAATCAATAGAAAAATTCCATCGGTAGAAAATGATCAATCAAAAGATTCTACTATTTGATGTAATAATACATGGAAACTATGATGTGAACAATGAGTATATATTTTTCCAATTCTTGTTATCCTTCATAAGTATTTCTTTTTGATCTTTATATTGTGCATTATTATTTATATGAATTGAATAATATATTATTATATAAATAATATGATCAATGATGAATACAACGAATACTACTGTAAAGAGTGAACTATAATGTAGATTTTTACTCAATCCCATATTGCTTTATACTCAAGGAAATAAAATCAATATTGGGATGTTTATTTGTTAATAGATTATTTTTTATGGAATACAATGATCCAATTCGTTTTCAAACTACCGTTTATTTTCATATGAAAGATGGATAGCGAAACACTGTGCTTGCTTATTATTATTCAAACACATAGATATTAGTACAAGAGGGCACCAAATATATATGCGCCACACTATATTTGTGTGTGTGTGTGGGCTGTGATACTGCCCTAGTGCCTAGATTGAAGCAGGTGACTTTCTGAGGGGGCCGCTCCCCAAGCCTTTGACCTAAAGGTCTGACCCACAAGGCAGTGGAGCATCGTAAGGAGATGCAGTCCCATGGTAGCCGGTGACCAACAATTGGTTCATACGCCATTTGTTCCCTCAGGATACTGGAACCCATGTGCACCATTGGTTTGGAATCCGGTTGAAGCGCCGGACATTTGCTTTTCGTCCACTCAATTTCGTAAACAACACCTCAGCCACGAGTAGGCAGTGAGTGGGACTTCCCTGGCAGAGGCTATATACGCGTGGCTGTGAGAGCATTTCGAGAGGGAAGGCGGGCCCATCCCACTCTCGGCCATACCAAGGCATTTGGGGCTTACTAATAGATGGATGATTATAGCAATTACGTACAAGGAAACTAACTAGTGAGATGTAATTTATCAATCATGAAATTCTTTTGTTAAATAAATATCGTCCTTTATGAAACCTAACCTAATGGTTGAATTGGAAAAAAATATAAACGCCGACAGTTTCCGGTTACTTTGTTGTTATGACTGAATAAATTTACAACAGATGAACGGTATAAATATTACTATGATAGAAGTTAACAAAGATAATACAAAACAGGTAGGGTTAACCTCAATCTCAGATGGTATGAACGAGTTCATTAATGTGATGTCGCTCACCGGAAAGCTACACCATACAAATAGTGTTCATTACAAATATATGATGAAGTACCTTCAGTTTACGCACTATTTCAGCCTTTAACAAATTGTTTTATATAGGTCTAGACTACAACAGTAAACAGTCGCACGGCATACTAAACGATTAATGGACGGTAAACTATCGGGATAGCTGTTTAAGAACTATGTACCGGGAAGAAATAGATACTTAGATTCCAAAACGTTTACCAGGTGATATCAAACAACGATCAAAATCATGTTCAATATGACGGTAGAAATTCGTGACAGATCCTGGAGACAGCCTGGTTTAAGTCGTACATGATGATTTCAGAAAACTGATAGTAGATAATCCCACAGTCTGTGTTTATCACCATTAGATTGAATTACATAAATGTTACCCAAGATGTATATGCTAAAAAGTTGTTCGAGTTGCTGCATAATGGCTAAAGTGAAAGAGCTCAAAACTTGGAAGTAAAGTTTACTTAATCTTACAATCATTCTCTAATACATAACTGATCAATTTCTACGTGACGTTTTAACCATGGACAAAGTATTAGTTGAAATCAGGAGAATTTTGCTTTAAATGTTTATCGCGTTTTCATGTGAATAACGAATCGATTTGAGTAGAATTATTCGGAATCAGTCACAATTTTCGGAGATACTTCATTCTTTATCTCTCAATAAGTTTTTTACTTTCAAAAGTATCTAACACTTTTCTCTCTTCAATTTTACTTAATCTAAAGAATAAGGGTAAACCCTTATTCTGTATGTTTAATGCTTTAGTTTAGATTTGTCTTATTGTGTTGTGACAAATTCAACTGATGAAACTTATCCTAAACCCCACATTATTTATTTTAACACATAGATTTTGGTACAAGGAGGCACCAAATGCATATGCGCTACACAAATCTCATTCGATATTTGTGAGGGGTGTGGTACTGCCCGGGTGCCCAAACCGAAGCAGGTGGTTTTCTCAGAAAGCCACACCCCAAGCCTTCGACCTAAAGGTCTGATCCACAAGGCAGTGGAGTATCGACGATTGGTTCGTACGCCATTTGTTCCCTCAGGATACTGGAGCCCATATGCACCATTGGTTTGGAATCCGGTTAAAGCGCCGGATATCCGCCTTGCGTCCGCTCATTTTCGTAATCAACACCCCAGCCACGAGTAGGCAGTGAGTAGGACTTGCCTGGCAGAGGCTGTATACGCGTGGCCATGTGAGAGCATTTCCAGAGGGAAAGCGGACTTTCCCCACTCTCGGCCGTACCAGGGCATTTGTGGCCCCTGTTAAGACGTTCAAATTTACAATGCACACTTTAGTGTTATTTATATTTGAGATGTTTCTTTCATCCTGATAATTGAAAACTAAATGACATGGGAAAAAAGAAATTTCTTAGGTAGACCAATAAATATCAAATTACAGAAACAGAGAGAAAAATGCAATCATCATGGTCGTCATCATATCATTCAAGCATAACAAATATTCACACTATAATTGTAATGAGACTAGAAAAATACAAATCTTAAAGACTGAAATAAACTCTGTATATGTTGCTGTTATTATTATTATTTTTGTAGTTATCACAATATTCTACTGCTTCTGCAGGCTAATTCAATTACTTTTGTTTGTAAAAATGCAATATACACGAAATTATACAATAAGGACAACTTTTTTCGATAACATTGAACCCTTCACACTGATTAAAATATACGATCATTAATGTTAGATGAATCTTGATCCGGTGGAAGACCGCGGTAACGTTGATATGGTTGGTTAATAATTTGTTGATTTGACACAGGTCCGGGGACCATAACATTTGGACCCCGCCTAGCTGGGAAATTAGGATTAGCAACATTACGGTAATTATTTGCTAATCCACGTCTAGCTCTGTTAGCTTGTCCTAAATACTCTAAAAATGAAGCACCATTCTTTGAAAGGCAGCTTAAATCACCAGGAGGTGGATCTTCATGGAAAAAATCATGTGATAAAGCCTGATCGGCATCCAGACGTTTATTTGGATCTAATACTAGTAATTTGTCAATTAAGTCAACAGCTGATGGACATGGAATTTGTGGCGTCAATTTTTCTTTGACATGACGTTTAACATCTTTAGGTAACTTTATTTTTTGATAAGTTTCTAAATTCTGGACAGCTGGCCAAACCTCCGGTGTGATAGAACCACAAAGTTGAATAATTAAATTGAGTTGAAGAAGTTCATTCTCACCCTTTAAGATAAAAAAAGAAGAGGGAATTCAAAATAAACCAAGTTATCTTGAAACAAAACCGTATGAAATTGTTAGAGGTCATATTAAGTAAGTACGCTGAGAAATAAGTGTTCCAATAATCAAATAATTTTTGAATCAGTTGATTTAGCCCCCAACCCTCAACTTAATCTTTTCTGGTTTAGACAGCCATATACTATCATTAGTCAGTATGAGTTTTCAGTCGTGATCTAACTTAGATCGGTTCATGATTTCAGTGAGACTATCATTAGTTTTCACACCAAAACCATATGGCTCAAAGTCATGTACATACACCCCGACTGAAGGTAACAACTAAGTGATCACCAAGAGTACAGTTAATAATGACAGTCTAACACATAAATCATAACTCCGCTTTGAGTCCCTTCGAATGCTACTGCCGGTCCCAAGCCCGGATAAAGGAGGAGGGTTGGGCATGAGGTTAGCGTCCCCATCCCGTAGAAAACTAACTCGCTAAAAAAACGCTAACCAGAAAAAAAATTTCAAATTTTTTAAACTCTGCCCCCGGAGTCAAAAGGTTTTCATTTAGAACTATGACGCCTCATGATGAAAGCCGAATCCCTTCGGAAGTTACGAGGCCGATGTGCCTTCTGACAACCAGAGCGACCATTTATTTAGGTACATGGAATGTTCGTAAAATGTGGGACACCGGGAGAGCCTTCCAAATTGCTGCAGAAATGAGAAGATACAACCTAGAGGTACTTGGGATCAGTGAAACACATTGGACGCAAGTTGGACAACAACGACTAACTTCAGGAGAGCTTCTGTTATACTCCGGCCATGAAGAAGAAAATGCCCCACATACAAAAGGAGTTGCATCGATGCTGTCCAAACAAGCACAAAATGCACTTATAGGATGGGAATCTCATGGACCAAGGATCATCAAAGCCTCATTCAAAACAAAAAAGGAGGGCATTACGATGAATATCATCCAATGCTATGCGCCTACCAACGACTACAATGAAGACCCTAAGGATCAATTCTACGATAGGCTGTGGTCAATCATCGAGAAGTACCCAACAAAGGACCTGACCATTCTGATGGGAGATTTCAATGCCAAGGTTAGAACGGAAAACACTGGATATGAAGACATCATGGGGAGACAAGGACTGGGAGAAAGGAACGAAAATGGTGAGAGATTTGCAAACCTATATGCCTTCAATAAACTGGTCATAGGCGGCACCATATTCCCATACAAACGCATTCACAAAACCACATGGACTTCACCGGATCACACCACGCAAATCCAAATCGAACATATTTGCATCAACAAAACGTTCAGGAGGACGTGAGAACCAAGAGGAGCTGATATAGCCTCAGATCATCACTTGCTGGTCGCCAAGATGAAATTGAAACTCAAGAAGCACTGGACAATTAGGCGAACAATATCACAAAAGTTCAATACGGCCTTTCTTCAGGATACTAACAAACTCAACAAATTCAAGATAGTCCTCAGCAACAAGTTCCAGGCCTTTCATGATCTACTCAATGGAGAAGGAACTACTATGGAGAGCAACTGGAAAGGGATCAAAGAGGCAATCACTTCAACATGCCATGAGGTCCTGGGTCACAAGAAGCACCATCACAAGGAATGGATCACTGTTGATACACTGGATAAGATTTAAGAAAGGAGGAACAAGAAAGCAGCAATCAATACCAGCCGAACAAGAGCAGAAAAAGCCAAGGCACAAGCTGAATACACAGAAGTAAACAAACAATTGAAGAGGAGTATCAGAACCGACAAACATAAATATGTGGAAGATCTAGCAAAAACGGCGGAAAAGGCTGCAAGAGAAGGAAACATGAGAAAACTGTATGACATAACAAAGAAACTCTCTGGAAATCGCCGCAAACCTGAACGACCAGTGAAAAGCAAGGAAGGCGAGGTAATCACCAACATTGAAGAGCAACGAAACAGGTGGGTAGAACACTTCAAAGAACTCTTGAATCGACCAGCCCCACTGAACCCACCCAACATCGAAGTAGCACCCACGAACCACCCAATCAATATTGGCCCACCAACAATTGAAGAAATCAGCGTGGCCATCAGACAAATCAAGAGTGGCAAAGCAGCAGGACCAGACAAAATTCCAGCAGAGGCACTAAAAGCAGACGTAGCGGCAACTGCAAGGATACTCCACATTCTCTTCAGCAAGATTTGGGATGAGGAACAAGTACCAACAGACTGGAAAGAAGGACTTCTGGTCAAAATACTAAAGAAAGGCGATCTCAGCAACTGTGATAACTACAGGGGCATCACTCTTCTCTCAATACCGGGAAAAGTCTTCAACAGGGTATTGTTAAACAGAATGAAGGACTGCGTAGACGCCCAACTTCGTGACCAACAGGCAGGACTCCGTAAGGATAGATCGTGTACAGACCCAATCGCAACTCTACGGATCATTGTGGAACAATCGATTGAATGGAATTCATCACTCTACATCAACTTTATTGACTACGAAAAAGCATTTGACAGCGTGGACAGGACAATACTATGGAAGCTTCTTCGACACTACGGCATGCCTCAGAAGATAGTCAATATCATACAGAATTCATATGATGGATTAAACTGCAAAATCGTGCATGGAGGACAGTTGACAAAGTCGTTCGAAGTGAAGACCGGTGTCAGGCAAGGTTGCTTACTCTCACCCTTTCTTTTTCTCCTGGTGATCGACTGGATCATGAAGACGTCAACATCTGAAGGAAGCACGGGATTACAATGGACATCTAGGATGCAATTGGATGATCTAGACTTCGCAGATGATCTGGCCCTTCTATCCCAAACGCAACAACTAATGCAGGAGATGACCAGTGTAGCAGCAGTAGGTCTCAATATACACAAAGGGAAGAGCAAGGTTCTCCGATACAACACAGCATGCACCGATCCAATCACAATTGACGGAGAAGATTTGGAAGATGTCAAAACCTTTACATATCTGGGCAGCATCATTGATGAACAGGGTGGATCTGATGCAGATGTGAAGGTGCGGATCGGTAAAGCAAGAGCAGCATATTTACAACTGACGAACATCTGGAACTGAAAACAACTGTCAACCAACACCAAGGTCAGGATTTTCAATACAAATGTCAAGACCGTTCTACTGTACGGGACGGAAACTTGGACAATTACGAGAGCCATCATCCGGAATATACAGGTGTTTAGTAACAGTTGTCTACGCAAAATACTTCAGATCCGTTGGCCGGACACTATTAGCAACAACCTACTGTGGGAGAGGACAAACTAGATCCCAGCGGAGGAAGAAATCAGGAAGAAGCGCTGGAAGTGGATAGGACACACATTGAGGAAGGCACCCAACTGCATCACAAGACAAGCCCTCACATGAAATCCTCAAGGACAAAGGAGGAGAGGAAGACCAAAGAACACATTACGCCAGAAAATGGAAATAGACATGAGAAAAATGAACAAGAATTGGGTGGAACTAGAAAAGAAGGCCCAGGATAGAGTGGGTTGGAGAATGCTGGTTGGCGGCCTATGCTCCATTAGGAGTAATAGGCGTAAGTAAGTAACACATACATCATACAGGATAAACAGTTAGATTCACCAATAAGAAGTAAATTCCATGTCATACAATTGTTTAATTTCTTGTAAATCAGATCAGATCATTGTGTTACAGACGTTATAGTTTAAAGTAAGCCAGTTAACACGTATCAACCACCTAAGTCGATCAGGATTCACAACCTCATCAACAATAGTACTCAACTTTCCCAAAATGCACCAACGATAGCTATGATCAGATAATTGCAGCCTGTGAGCATCTATTTAAAAGACCGTATTTTACACCCGTGGAGTAAAATAGAGAGAACTACTTTGCCGGATTTCTTTGGGAAACAGACATACGCCACACGGATGCAAGTTGACAGGAACGAGCTGAGCGTTTTGAATCTGTTTCAAGACACTAACCGATCAGGGCTGATGAAACTTCCAAGCAAAGTGGTCGATGAACTGAACTACTTGACTCCTAACCACTAGTTTATGCGTTGATGCATACCAGTTTTGAAGCAATATTTTGCATTTAAAAGAAGAAAATCGCATCCCAAACATTTTTGGATTGTTACTTATTGTATCTAGAAGACTAAATTTTGTCAGCATCCTTACGAGGAACAAATCGTCTACGTATTTTCAGTCTTGATAAGAAGTTAATCTTTGAAAAGTCAGAGGAATAAAGTGCTATTTCTTAAAGAATGTCTATGGTTAGGCAAAAAACAAACTAAGATAGTTTGCAACCCTAAAGAACACTGAGTTGTCGGCTTTTCGTAAGCAACCAATAATATTTTCAGCCTGTTAGTTGGTGACTGAATCGGTAACTAGACACTATGACTATGAGGGAGGTCGTAGAGGTTCGTCTCAAATTTTAGCCACGATCCACGAGAATAATGAATTTTGAAAAAAAGATAAACACTGTAAGACGATAAATAAGAAAATGTGTGATATGCTGGCAACTGAAGGTGAGGTTAGTTCAACAAATGACTCTTCGTACTTATGAGACTGATATGAGTTTTATCTGTTGAAGTATTTCGGATGTCTTTCTGTTAGATGACGGAGGTTAGTGGAAAGATATGGGTGTGTAATTATGCGTCCATAGACTCCGACTAGAAATAACCCATGGTTTAAACAGTCTCCTTTATTATGGGATTGGTGCGTTATATTAAAAAAGAAGGATGTCAACGGTAATATATTACGACGACAGATCTAATTTTGTAGATGACATTTCCGAATTGCGTTAGTTTACACAACAATCGGATCCACAGGTGACACGCTCACTGCATAGCAGATTCAGTAAAATTTTAAACTACCGCCAGCCAACCACTGCGTTCGGGTTTCTGGAAGAATGGTACAATCCACACATTAGTTATTCTTCGTCATTTCCAATGAACAACTTTTACATGAAGAAACTCTAATTACCTAAGTAGTAGAGGTACAAATAAACTTGAAAAGTCGTTTTACAGTCCCAGCAGCGACTGATGGAAATGATAGATTTTCTGTTACCTCGAATACGTTATTATTACTAAGACAACGTGACTGAATTATAGTAGGAGGTAATATCTGCGAGAAATGTAAAAAAAATGATGAGGACACGTTAACTAATAGGCTGCTGCATTTTAAAGGTAGTCGAGAGAATATTTACTATCTGGTTACATAAAGAATAGATGGTTAAACGTAACTATAAAGGAGATGTAGTGATAACCGCCTACGATATAACTACGTAGTTTTTGGTCATTAAGAGTAGTGGAAACATACGAAAGGGATAGGGATGACCTGATCAGAACAGCAAGTGTATATAAAAGATGATATTATCAAAACTGATATTCGTAAGTTTTTTTCTTGAGGTTTCTGGTTAACGTCAAAGGTGTACGCTAAGCGATGTGTGTAAGCGTAATGTTGTAGGTCCTAGATATTCGAAATCCTTAATTTGATATTTAAAGTAAGTCATGACTGAATGAAAGATGTTTTGTGTTACATGGAGGAATTTCAGGAGCCCATGTAACATCTTTATTTATTTTTAGTTTATATAAGATTATATCATTACTTTTTCATCTTTAATTCTGATTCATGAATTGCACTTTTGCTATTTACTCAAACTCAACGTTTTAATTGTGGCTAAACTAATTTGTTATGCTTGACGATTTATACTTAAATGGACTGAGTTGTTTCATTGCTTTTATACACAATACTGTTCCTTGTTTGTCAGGAATCTTTTGTTTTTGAATATATTGAGATTTGTGTCCTTTAAAAATTTACTTGTTGCATTATAAACTTGATTATACAAGATCTTGGGAACATTTTATTGGTTATAGAGATCAGATCCAGCAACGTTGAGGTATAATATATATATTAGATTAAAATTTATGTTTAGATAGTATTGTCAATACCGTCAAGCAATTATTTCTTTTTGTTTACGGAGATTGCGCATTGCCAGAGAGAATGGAGGATTCCTGGATAGATTTTTATACTGATCGACCTAAGTATTTAAGACTTTACAAAAATCTCAGTACGATATCAACTTGGAACTGATAAACTATAATGTTCAAATCATCATTGGAAAACTTTTCATGACCTATTCTTAGTTTAGGAATTCATCAAATGTGTAACCTGAGTCTGATATTCCAAAAAAAAATTTACTTTCACATACACACTTAAATATTACTAGTCTAGCGCTTCTCATACTCCTTAGAAATGTGTTCGAAGATACTTATGATGAATACGTGTTACCTTTGACAAAAATATCTACTTCGAAGACTACACTTGATTCAAGATTTGTGGGATTACTCTACTGAATTACTGAATACAAATGGAGAGTTCACATTTCTGAATAGTTGAGTGATTGGTTGTAAGAAAGTGACAATTCAAAACACTTAGTATTACGAGTAATATGTCAGTCTTAGTTATATTGTAAAAACAATGTCTAGACTGACGCAGAATGATTCAACAGAACATCCCCTACTACATCCGAATGAGTATTATCTAGCTCATTCGTCAAAGTAGGTTATTTGATCGTTCTTTTTTACTCCCACTGTTTGAGTAAGATTTTTCATATCTAAGTACAAAGACAAATGCCCTGGTATGGCCGAGAGTGAGGTTGGCCCGCCGTCCCTCTCGAAATACTCTCACACAACCACGCGTATACAGCCTCTGCCAGGGAAGTCCTACTCACTGCCTTCTCATGGCTGAGGTGTTGTTTACGAAATTGAGAGGATGAAAAGCGAATGTCCGGCGCTTCAACCGGATTCCAAACCAATGGTGCACATGGGCTCCAGTATCCTGAGGGAACAAATGACGTATGAACCAACTGTTGGTCACCGGCTACCATGGGACTGCATCTCCTCACGATTCTCCACTGCCTTGTGGGTCAGACCTTCAGGTCAAAGGCTCGGGGTGTGGTCCCTTAAGAAAACCACCTGTTTCGGTTTGGGCACCCTGGCAGTATCACAGCGCATATCTATTTGGTACCTCCTTGTACCAAAATCTATGTGTTATAATAAAAAATAAATAATAAAACGAAAACAAATGAATATGAAGCATGATTTGGTTAAGGTGGATAAGTGACATCAACAAATCGACATGTTCTTTGACACAATTAAAGGTCGACAGGTATCCCTTTCATGTTACCACCAACTGTATATACAAATTTACATGTATCTGCCAAAGCAGTTACATTGGTAGAACAGAAAGGAGAGCCTACGTCCGATTCAAAGAACACATTCCGAAGAGTTTGAGATCAAACGGACTAAAAGCATTTAGCAGCGCTGTCGCAAGATATCTCCTTGACACAGGACACGAAGTCGATATACTGAAGTCCTTCAAGGTGATCAACAAACAATCAAATTCAAACCTTTTGAAATTCGCCGAAGCAATAGCAATCAAACTTTTAAAACCAGATCTTTGTATACAAAATGAAGCAGTAATAAATCTTTCTTCACCCTGGTAACATTCACCCCATCCCCTTTTATTTTTATTACGTCATTCCAACTCTTTCTGAATTTTATAATTACATCATTCATAACTGGCCAATTTCAATTCATATCTTTCTTTATTAACATTAATCTATTTTCAGTTATTTCATTACATAATCGTCTAATGTGTTTTAATTCCATGATTTCTAATCACTATTTCAATTTTCTGGAACTTTCCCTCCCAAACTTTATATATTCGAAACAAAAACTTTTATGACCTCATTAACTCTAATGAAATCTTTGCTAAATCATGTTACATGTATTCATCCTTCATCGCCCTCTGTTGTATAAGTATGTCAATATCTATAATAACTTTGAATTTCAAATATTTTAGGTTGTAAGCAGCTGATGAGAACCTAACGAAATAAAATGAATTCCTATTATTCTGCACCAATCTTTGTTCTTGCTCTTTTTAAAATCAAAATAAAACTTACTTTGAATAATCTTAAGTACTTGAAAAGTTTATTCGCCAATTACTTACTTGCATAATTGGGTAATTTGTCCAAAGCTCAGCCATAATGCAGCCAGCACCCCATATATCTACCGGTCTTCCGTAATAACGATCATTGAGCAAGATTTCTGGAGGTCGATACCATAAAGTTACTACGCGACCAGTATAACGAGAAGCACGGTCAGGTCGAACAGAAGTGACTGTAAGCCTTGCCAAACCAAAATCTGCTATTTTTAAAACACCTTCACGATCAATTAGTATGTTAGATGTTTTTAAGTCACGATGAAGAACATTATTTCTACAAGTTGTTGAAAAATATCAAAAATGAATAGTATTCAAAATAATGAAGTAAATCTAAGCACTAGTTGGGACTACACTTCTTCGGTTAAAATGAGAGATACTTTATGAATTGGAACGGATGCATTATGGGACGTACTATTGATTTTGTATGTGAAAGTTGGGTACTTTAATTCCTTTACTTGAGCTTGATATGGAAATCTCAGGCGGCAACATTTTTTTATAGATATGTTAATGGATGAACTGAAAAACCTAGAAGTTACATTTTGAAAAGATCTCAGGAAAACTCAAAGGACTTATCCTAATGCTATGACTACTAAACTGTTCTTTACTTGTCAACTGTCATTAAAAATTAAGTTTCAGCTAAAAAAAAGTTATTTATCAGTTTATAAGATCAAGGAATTTTATCGTTTGAGAATATTTTTAATAAGACATCAGTATGCATTCGTAAAACCGTAAAAACTAGTATGTACTATTTACATGAAAATATTATTCTATTCCCCCAAATGCCCTAGTACGGCCGAGAGTGGGGAAAATCCGCTCTCCCTCTGGAAATGCTCTCACATGGCCACGCGTATACAGCCTCTGCCAGGCAAGTCCTACTCACTGCCTACTCGTGGCTGGGGTGTTGATTACGAAAATGGACGAACGCAAGGGGATATCCGGCGCTTTAACCGGATTCCAAACCAATGGTGCATATGGGCTCCAGTATCCTGAGGGAACAAATGGCGTACGAACCAATCGTCGATGCTCCACTGCCTTGTGGATCAGACCTTTAGGTCGAAGGCTTGGGGTGTGGCTTTCTGAGAAAACCACCTGCTTCGGTTTGGGCACCCGGGCAGTATCACACCCCTCACACATATCGAATGAGATTTGTGTAGCGCATATGCATTTGGTGCCTCCTTGTACCAAAATCTATGTGTTAAAATAAATAAAATAAATACGAGTAATGCAAAAATTAGTACACAATTTATAATGACACTGTACTTTTACCATTTCGCCAAGAAAATCGCCTGAAGTTCGTTGCTTATCCCCAGGTAAATCTTTATTAGAAATGAAACTATATATTTATACACAATGATGACCATTCGTAATATCCGGTTGCCTAAAATAATATATGTGAGGCTGGGACCGAAAGCAAGACTTGATGTTTGAAAGTTAGGTTTTTAATAACTAATCAGCAATCCTAATACAACAGACAATTTATTTAAAAATGAGAAAGTTTTAAAAAAATCTGAAAATGATATTTACTTGTGTAAAAAGTAAAGTCCCGTAAGCAACTGTTGCATTATGCTTTTCTTCACTGGGAGACTGAACTCGACTTTTTGAGCTAATAGACCTGCTAGATCATGTTCACAAATGTCGAACAGAAGATAGAACTCGTATCTGTAGTTGCTAGAAGGGGCAGCTGTAGATTAAAATCAATATTGGATCAACAGTATACCTTTTTTATGACAAACGCCTCGTAAACGCACAACATTTTCATGGGAAAGAGAGCTGAGAATTCTAATTTCTCGCAAAGCAGTGACTGGAAACTATACGCATTAGAGAAATAATGGTAAAAGTTTACTTACACCCTCTGTTTCTTGCTCTGTTTTAAGTCGTTTCAAAGCATAATGTTGTTTAGTAACTCGGTGGCGAACTTTGAACACTTCACCAAATGTTCCCTGCCCGATTTTCTGAAGTCGCTCATAATCATCAACCACCAAAGTGGTGGTTTTTTTCTCCAATTCACGATCAACATATTTAAGGGCATCCGTATAATCAGCCTCCAACTCTTTTAATAACAAATCTAATTCACAGTCATCCATAGAGACTTCAGCCACATCTTATTCTGTCTGATATTTGCCAAGCCTTCGCTATGAGTTGTTGAAATGATTGAGCTGAAACTAGTAGTTAGATAACATAAGATTATTACCATTTTAACTATCAGGTTTAATATAACCAATAAAAGTGACGTATTCGGGATAGATATATAATTAATATAAAATCAGAACTAAAATTGGTGTTTTGAGTGGAATACCTTCGTATTAAAAAAGTCATTCGCGTATTGTGACAAGCAATGAACAAAAAGCTATGTGACAAAATTATAAGTACTATGACAGTAATAAGAGTAAATTGTGTAATAACCAGAAGAGAGATGAAATTTCAAGAGTAATATGTAACAAATACATTAGAAGTCTATGCACACAACTACCGTATTATATAAAAACAGAGAGAATGAAAATACAAAGACGAAAAATAAGCTGCCAGAATAAGTTTCGTATCTTGTATGTCTAGTTTTTTCCATTGTCACTGATAATGTTCCTACTCATACTATTCTGCCATCTCGCTATGTTGATGTGATTTCGCAGCCTGAACCGATGCATATATGCTATGTCCCACACTGTCCATAACTGATTGACTAACCAGTTGTGTATGGTTGACTTTGAGTTACACTCTTTGTGCAGAGGTGTACAATATTATTTATTCCCGCATACCAAAGTAAATGAAGTTGGATTCCAACCAGTGACTAATTAGTCGAAAAAGAAAAAAACTAAATTACTAGGCTACAAGATTGTCTGCATAGAAATCAGTTAGACAGTTCATATTATAAGTAAGGTTATTATATCTTGAAATTTTATTAATCTTAAAACTTAACCGTAGTTTCTACACTAGTGTTGTGGTTAGGACTAAGGTATCTCAAACTTGGACTCAAATTAGTCGCATCGTAATCAGCTACTGCCAGCATGTTTCTTTTGGAATACTTATCTGAACTGCGATCACGCCTTTGTTTGCTCTAACCTTATCTTATCGTACGTTGGTAGCAGTAATTGTATCTCATAACGACTGGGAGCTCTTCCAAGTCACTCGAGTTACTGGAAGAAAGTTGGTATTGGGAAAACAATTTGTGAATTTGATAGGACACCAATTAATAACATCTGACGTTTTGTAAGATGGACAGAGTTCTTCGAATAATAGTTCAGTTGGTCTATTGCCTCGCTAATATTGATCGGACTATTCTGTCCGCCAAGACCGGTGACAACTGATCCAACTAACGAAGCAGAAGTCCACAAGAAACCAAAGTTATGAAGCCCCATAAACCACCAGACTTATATGATTTATCCCCTAACTATCTTAAGGTTGGTGGCGAAAAACTCGTTATGAAACTGACCGAGTTGTTTCCAAACGTTTGGCAATTAGCGTTCCAGCATCTTGAAATGAGGCGATAGTCGCCCTTATCTTTAAAAATGCTTTACATCTCTTATGAAAAAATATCGGAAGATAAGTCTATCTACGACCGCATCCAAAATACTACCTTCCGTCATACTCTGCAGATTATTCAAAGCCCCTAAAAGCCCTGAGGAGAGCCCGCACTTCCTCTTGAAATGCTCTCACATGGCCACGCGTATACAGCCTCTGCAAGGCAAGTCCTACTCACTGCCTTCTCGTGGCTGGGGTGTTGTTAACGAAATTGAGAAGATGAAAACGGAATGTCCGACGCTTCAACTGGGTTGGTGGACATGGATAGTCCACCCGGGGGAGTTAGAAAACCCTGATTCCGAACCAATGGTGCACAAGGGCTCCAGAAGCCTGAGGGAAAAAATGGCGTATGAACTTATCGTTGGTCACCGGCTACCATGAGACTGCATCTCCTCACGATGCTCCACTGCTTTGTGGGTCAGACCTTTAGGTCAAAGGCTCGAGGTGTGGTCCCCTAAGAAAACCACCTGCTTCGATTTGGGTCAGTCAGTCAGTAACCACGTAGAACTTTGTACGTACGTACATTAGTTGGAGTTGCCAAACCACATTAGCACAAAGATGCAGTTGTCGGTTCAAATCCCGTAGTGATAGAGGTGGTAAGAGTATAAACAGTAATCAGAAACATTAGGGTTTGGAGATGTTATTTAAAAAATATAATCCAGTGAAATAAATTTGGAAAGAGAAAAAAAGACAAGGAGGAATCAGATCAGAATTTGAGAGAACACAAAGAGCGGATGCACCTGCGCCATTGCAAACGATTTTCAGCCATGTCATTCAGGGTCTCTAACCATCGGTTGCTATCGTCTCGCGGTCTCCAACCAGGTAGTCTACACCTACCAACATGACTCAGTCCATTTGTCAGTGACTTCATGAATTGATTCCATGCTTTGATCTGACCATACTTAGCTTTCTTCCAACCTACTCCTACACCATTGAACATCGCACGTCGAGGCAGTCGGTGGTTGGGCATACGTACCCATCTCAACCGATGAAGTTTCACTATTTCATCAATTGATTTGCCATCCTTACCTAGTATCCGTTTCCAGACAACTGCATTACTTTCTCGGTGGTCCCAGGATATACGAGCAATGTTTCGAAGACACCTATGATCAAATACTAGTAACCTACGCATATCCTCTACTCTTACCGGCCATGTTTCACTGCTATAAAGTAGGACGGAACGAACTGGTGAGCAGTAAACACGTCCCACGCCTACGCCATAAATGATGCAAGTTAGCAAAAGCTAGTCGAGCCTTCTGTATCCGTGCTGAGATTTCGTCACACACCAGACCACAAGGGCTGTTGAGACTCCCAAGATAAGTGAAGCGGTCGGCACGCTCAACTACTTCATTCCCTATCATTAGTTCGGGTGTCAATGCAACCCAGTCCTGAAGCAACATTTTGCATTTCGAGGGGGAGAATCGCATCCCGAACATGCCTGCATTGTTGCTGAGAGTGGTCAGAAGACTCTGAATTTTGTAAGCGTCTTCACCAAATAGAACTATGTCATCAGCATATTCTAAGTCAACAAGTGAACCTCTCGGTAGAAGTTCAACCCCTGGAAATCTAGACGAGGAAAGTGTTATCTCTAAAAGTACGTCAGTGACAAAGTTGAACAAGAATGGAGAGAGTGGACAGCCCTGACGAACACGAGTTGAGGTAATCAATTCTGATGACAGTTCGTCATAAACTCTCACTCGACCAGTTATGTTCGAGTAGAGAGTCTTTACAAGGTTGATTTACTTCTTTGGTACTCCTTTCAGTGACAAACACTGCCACAGAACCTCACGATCAACAGAGTCGAATGCTGCCTTAAGGTCGAGAAATACTACGATTGTGGGGCGTCTGGATGTGTGTCTGTGTTCTAGGACCTGACGTAGTGTGAATATCTGATCTGTACAACCACGTCCAGGTCGAAAACCAGCATGGTTTTCTCTAGTCTTCTCTTCACGAGCTTTGGTTAGGCGTCGAAGTATTATTGAAGCTAATATTTTAGACACTATATTAGTCAAACTGATTCCTCTGTGATTGTCACAAGACGACTTTTGTCCTTTCTTAAAAACTGGCACAATCAGTGATTGAGACCAGTCAGATGGGATTACGTCCAGTTCCCAAATTCTACCCAAGACCTCAGTTAATCTCGCTGCTAATACTGGACCACCATCCTTAAGAATCTCAGGAGAAAACCTGTCAGGACCTGCTGCTCTCCCTTGTTTCAGATTTCCTATAGCTTTTTCAACTTCGTAAATAGTCGGAGGACCTACATTAACATGCCATTCAGGTTGACTGGGGATAGTGGGAAACCGAAGTGTGGCTGAAGGCCAGTTGAACTGATCCCTAAAGTGTTCTGCCCATCGATCTAATCTCCTGGATTGAGAATGTATAATATGTCCATCTTTCTCTAAGATTGTTTCGCTAACAGTCGGGTTTCTAATACCAGTTTCCTTAACGAGTTTGGACAATTGTCTGCTATCACCTATTGCCGCTGCCTTTTCCATTTCTCTTTCTTTCGCTACCCACCACTGTTCACGATCATTGCGTAGGCTTCTTGTAAGCTTGCACTTAAGCTGACTCCGCTCTTCGTCATGTTCAGATCCAGATGAAATAAGTTTTCGAGCATCTATCAGTGCGATGGATGCCGCTGAGATCCAGTGTTGCTCCCTAACCTTACGGTTTACCGTAATAGTGGATATCACTGCTGTTTCCACAGCTTTTCGGATATCATTCCATGCTGCCTCGGGGTGGGCATCACCTACATAACTTCTTAACTGTTTTCTTAGTTGTTCTTCAAATATACTCTTAGTTTGACTACCATTAGACAGGACCCTAAGAGGTTTCCTTGCAGCATCTTTCGTCCATCCAGTAAGACGCAGACAGATACGCGGTCGGACTAGAGCATGATCTGAATCTAAGCATGTGCTCAAGAATGAGCGATAGTCTTCTATCGAGCCCCTTCATCGGTGGCTGATAGCGATGTGATCTATTTGGGTCCAACGTTGGGACGAATTAGGGGGTCTCCATGTTAAAAAATGTTTCTTCTATTTTGGTGGAGTTTTGTTCTCTGAGCTGGATGGTTTAGTCGTGGAGCTTTCATCGTTCTTCTGAACGATATCATCAGCACAAACTTCAGATAGAAGTGAAGTGTTTGAATTTCTCCATATGTGTCTCAAAGCTTGTTCTGTGCACCTCGACGTTGATTGGTTCTTATTGACCTTAAATTTGTCGTTTATTTCTTTGTTTTGGTTGTGTCTCCCATTGTTTTGATTTTTGTTCTTATGTTTGTGCATGGTTTTTCTGATTGGTTAATAAATTGGATTGATTTCAATATGCTTGTTGATTGCTGATTGACCTGAGTGCCATGCTTCTAAAAATTCTCTGGTGTTTTTGGAGTTTCCTCTGTCTAAGATTTCCACATTTTTCCAATCGAATGAGTGTCCGCAGTTGTCCACGTGTATTGATATAAGTGAAGAGATATCATGCCGTTTGACTGCTAATTGATGTTCATGTAGGCGAAGGTGAAGGGGGCGTCCGCTTTGTCCGATGTAGTGTTTTTCGCAGTTGGCACAATTTATTTTGTAGATGATGTTTGATTTGTTTTCCTTTGTTACTTCATCTTTTGGCTTGCATAAGATTGATTGTAGTGATTTTGTCGGTTTGTGTGCCACACCTATTCCTAAGGTTTTCAGCATTCTCGTCGCGGTTTCTGATATTCCTTGTATATATGGTAGGGTGATCCTTTTGTTGATTTTTGTGCTTGACTTAAGTTCTAATGCTGCGTGCGGTTGGTATTTTTTGATGAAGTTGATGGGGTATCCGTTCTTCTGGAATACATCCTTTAGGTATTTCTCTTCATTTCTTCGTGCTGCCAGTGTGCTGCAGTGCGTCCTCGCCCTCTTGAACAAATTGTGTACGCAGTTGATTTTGTGAGCTCTGGGGTTGTTGCTATTGTAGTTGTGAATTTGATCCGTATGGGTCGGTTTTCTATATACTTGAGTTTCCAGTTTCCCTGTGTCGGTTCTAGTGATCAATATATCCAAGAATGCTAGTTGGTTGTTTGACTCCTGTTCCATGGTGAACTTGATGTCATCGAAGACGTTGTTGATCAGGTTGTAAGTGTTTTCTAGTTCATTCTTTTTGACGATGACGAAGGTGTCGTCTACGTAGCGAATCCAAATTTTTGGTTTGATCACTGGTAATATAGCGGCTTCTAGTCTTTGCATCACTGCCTCTGCGATCAATCCTGATATTGGTAATCCCATTGGTGTCCCTTTCGTTTGTTCGTAGATTTTGTTGTTGAATTGAAAGTATGTTGTTAGGCATAAATCGATGAGTTCCTGTAGACTTTGAATTTGAAGCTTCGTGTGTTTAGTGAGGTTTGTGTTGTTGTTGAGCAGCAGGGATATAGTTTCTTTTGCTAATTTTGGTTCAATTGAGGTGAATAGTGCTGTCACGTCGAAGGATATCATCAGTTCGTCGTTGTTGATTTGGATGTCCTTAATTTGGTCCAGGAATTGTGTAGGGGATTTGATTGAGTGGTTGGCTGAATCTACTAAATGTCTCAGTATTCTTGAAATTTCTTTTGACAAGTTGTACGTTGGTGTTCCGGAGAGTGCTACAATTGGACGTAGTGGGATGTTTGGTTTGTGTATTTTGGGTCTGCCGTAGAATCGAGGAAGTACTGGTCCGTTGGATTTCATTCTCCATTGTTCTTGTTTTGTTATTTCTCCTGCTTTGACTAGCTTGTTTAAGGCCTTTGAGATTTGGTTGTCTAATTTTTTGACGGGATTTGTATCCATCAGTTTGTATGTGCTCTTATCTTCCAGTAGTTCTTCGGCTTTTTTGACGTATTCTTCTTTGTTCATGATTACTGTGGTGCGTCCTTTGTCCGCTGGTATTATGACAATATCCTTTCTATTTTTGAGTTCTTTTAAGGCCTTTTGTTCTTGTGGAGTCAGTTGGTTGTTTTCCTTTGCCTGTTGAGTTAGCGGTACTATAGTTTGCCTTATTACTTGTTGTGTTTCTTCACTGATTCCCGAAGTTTTGAGTGATGACTCCAGTGCTGCGAAGAATTCCAGCTTTGAGGCGTCGCTTGTATTGTAGTTTAATCCTTTTTGGAGTAGGTGTTCTTCCGTATTTGTTAGTGGTTGCTTTGACAAATTGATCACGCAGTTGTTTGTGTTTTCTTCCACGGGTGGTTTTGAGATCTTGATCAGTTTTTTCTTTAAGGCGTTTCTTCTTTGTTCTCTGTGTCTTTTGCATGATATCTCGATGGCTGTTGTCAAGATTTCCAAATGTTCTGACGTAAGTGTCCTTTGTAGCTTCATCTTTTGGTCTTCTATGACGTGTTGGTATTTGCGGATTCTGTAGTGTGCATCCGTTATCATTAGGTGTACCATTTTTCTTCCACTTTGCTCAGCTATTTTCCATCCTAATGGGCAGTTGATTGGAGGTCTATATCTTACACTTGTTGGTAGAACATGCTGGCGAAGACACTCATGGAGAAAATATAGTTGTTCTCGAGTGGAAGCCTGCCTTTTGGCAAAATTCTCCCATTTTCGAACAACGAGAAGCGTATTGCGCACATATGGTTTTGAGATGGTGGAGAAGATTTGTAGCTCAGGTGGATGATTTTGGTGGAGTTTTGTTCTCTGAGCTGGATGGTTTGGTCGTGGAGCTTTCATCGTTCTTCTGAACGACATCATCAGCACAAACTTCAGATAAAAGTGAAGTGTTTGGAAGAAAACACAAACAACTGCGTGATCAATTTGTCAAAGAAACCACTAACAAATACGGAAGAACACCTACTCCAAAAAGGATTAAACTACAATACAAGCGACGCCTCAAAGCTGGAATTCTTCGCAGCACTGGAGTCATCACTCAAAACTTCGGGAATCAGTGAAGAAACACAACAAGTAATAAGGCAAACTATAGTACCGCTAACTCAACAGGCAAAGGAAAACAACCAACTGACTCCACAAGAACAAAAGGCCTTAAAAGAACTCAAAAATAGAAAGGATATTGTCATAATACCAGCGGACAAAGGACGCACCACAGTAATCATGAACAAAGAAGAATACGTCAAAAAAGCCGAAGAACTACTGGAAGATAAGAGCACATACAAACTAATGGATACAAATCCCGTCAAAAAATTAGACAACCAAATCTCAAAGGCCTTAAACAAGCTAGTCAAAGCAGGAGAAATAACAAAACAAGAACAATGGAGAATGAAATCCAACGGACCAGTACTTCCTCGATTCTACGGCAGACCCAAAATACACAAACCAAACATCCCACTACGTCCAATTGTAGCACTCTCCGGAACACCAACGTACAACTTGTCAAAAGAAATTTCAAGAATACTGAGACATTTAGTAGATTCAGCCAACCACTCAATCAAATCCCCTACACAATTCCTGGACCAAATTAAGGACATCCAAATCAACAACGACGAACTGATGATATCCTTCGACGTGACAGCACTATTCACCTCAATTGAACCAAAATTAGCAAAAGAAACTATATCCCTGCTGCTCAACAACAACACAAACCTCACTAAACACACGAAGCTTCAAATTCAAAGTCTACAGGAACTCATCGATTTATGCCTAACAACATACTTTCAATTCAACAACAAAATCTACGAACAAACGAAAGGGACACCAATGGGATTACCAATATCAGGATTGATCGCAGAGGCAGTGATGCAAAGACTAGAAGCCGCTATATTACCAGTGATCAAACCAAAAATTTGGATTCGCTACGTAGACGACACCTTCGTCATCGTCAAAAAGAATGAACTAGAAAACACTTACAACCTGATCAACAACGTCTTCGATGACATCAAGTTCACCATGGAACAGGAGTCAAACAACCAACTAGCATTCTTGGATATATTGATCACTAGAACCGACACAGGGAAACTGGAAACTCAAGTATATAGAAAACCGACCCATACGGATCAAATTCACAACTACAATAGCAACAACCCCAGAGCTCACAAAATCAACTGCGTACACAATTTGTTCAAGAGGGCGAGGACGCACTGCAGCACACTGGCAGCACGAAGAAATGAAGAGAAATACCTAAAGGATGTATTCCAGAAGAACGGATACCCCATCAACTTCATCAAAAAATACCAACCGCACGCAGCATTAGAACTTAAGTCAAGCACAAAAATCAACAAAAGGATCACCCTACCATATATACAAGGAATATCAGAAACCGCGACGAGAATGCTGAAAACCTTAGGAATAGGTGTGGCACACAAACCGACAAAATCACTACAATCAATCTTATGCAAGCCAAAAGATGAAGTAACAAAGGAAAACAAATCAAACATCATCTACAAAATAAATTGTGCCAACTGCGAAAAACACTACATCGGACAAAGCGGACGCCCCCTTCACCTTCGCCTACATGAACATCAATTAGCAGTCAAACGGCATGATATCTCTTCACTTATATCAATACACGTGGACAACTGCGGACACTCATTCGATTGGAAAAATGTGGAAATCTTAGACAGAGGAAACTCCAAAAACACCAGAGAACTTTTAGAAGCATGGCACTCAGGTCAATCAGCAATCAACAAGCATATTGAAATCAATCCAATTTATTAACCAATCAGAAAAACCATGCACAAACATAAGAACAAAAATCAAAACAATGGGAGACACAACCAAAACAAAGAAATAAACGACAAATTTAAGGTCAATAAGAACCAATCAACGTCGAGGTGCACAGAACAAGCTTTGAGACACATATGGAGAAATTCAAACACTTCACTTCTATCTGAAGTTTGTGCTGATGATATCGTTCAGAAGAACGATGAAAGCTCCACGACTAAACCATCCAGCTCAGAGAACAAAACTCCACCAAAATAGAAGAAACATTTTTTAACATGGAGACCCCCTAATTCGTCCCAACGTTGGACCCAAATAGATCACATCGCTATCAGCCACCGATGAAGGGGCTCGATAGAAGACTATCGCTCATTCTTGAGCACATGCTTAGATTCAGATCATGCTCTAGTCCGACCGCGTATCTGTCTGCGTCTTACTGGATGGACGAAAGATGCTGCAAGGAAACCTCTTAGGGTCCTGTCTAATGGTAGTCAAACTAAGAGTATATTTGAAGAACAACTAAGAAAACAGTTAAGAAGTTATGTAGGTGATGCCCACCCCGAGGCAGCATGGAATGATATCCGAAAAGCTGTGGAAACAGCAGTGATATCCACTATTACGGTAAACCGTAAGGTTAGGGAGCAACACTGGATCTCAGCGGCATCCATCGCACTGATAGATGCTCGAAAACTTATTTCATCTGGATCTGAACATGACGAAGAGCGGAGTCAGCTTAAGTGCAAGCTTACAAGAAGCCTACGCAATGATCGTGAACAGTGGTGGGTAGCGAAAGAAAGAGAAATGGAAAAGGCAGCGGCAATAGGTGATAGCAGACAATTGTCCAAACTCGTTAAGGAAACTGGTATTAGAAACCCGACTGTTAGCGAAACAATCTTAGAGAAAGATGGACATATTATACATTCTCAATCCAGGAGATTAGATCGATGGGCAGAACACTTTAGGGATCAGTTCAACTGGCCTTCAGCCACACTTCGCTTTCCCACTATCCCCAGTCAACCTGAATGGCATGTTAATGTAGGTCCTCCGACTATTTACGAAGTTGAAAAAGCTATAGGAAATCTGAAACAAGGGAGAGCAGCAGGTCCTGACAGGTTTTCTCCTGAGATTCTTAAGGATGGTGGTCCAGTATTAGCAGCGAGATTAACTGAGGTCTGATTACTGTTTATACTCTTACCGCCTCTATCACTACGGGATTTGAACCGACAACTGCATCTTTGTGCTAATGTGGTTTGGCAACTCCAACTAATGTACGTACGTACAAAGTTCTACGTTGTTACTAACTGACTGAAGATATGCATTTAGGTGCCCCTTTGTATCCGTATTTGTGTCCTAATAAATTAAAAAGGGGTGTTATAACGACTAAGTTGGGTTGTTTATATAAGAACACATGTTGTTTAGGGGGTCCTAGGGTGCCAAAGAGCTGATTTGGGAATCTCGACAGACCCAACACATATTGGGAGCTGACGATATTGACAAATGGGTATAAAAAATCTCTCGACGTTTCCCGAGTTACACTATATACCATATGAGAAATCACTTGTTTGTAAAAGGGTGAGTACATTGGGCGGCTGTGATAGACGCGACATACTTCAGAAAAGGTGGAGCATATATGTTGCTAAAACCACAATTTCGCACATATAACTCGGTGAAGCTCTTAAACGAGTTTTAACAAAAACGTTTTGGAACATCTTAACTAATTATCTCAAGTAGTTACGTTAATCCGTTTTCAATTTTTAAGATAGGATTACATTTACTTTTGTTCACATAGCTAGTTGCCGATTTTGCGTAACTTTCAGTTTTCTAACAACGAAAGATTCAAGCATCATTGCTGTATAGACCAAGCTTTTGTCGTAAAGTGAAATCTAGCCATTTGAATACGTCTACATAACTGTTTGAAGGTAAGTGTTTGTCACACTGCTTGATCTAATATCAAGCATCACTGTGAACCACGACTTTACGAATACTTAGAATACAGATGACCTGATACATCTGAGCATCTGTTGAAACATTAAGCGACAGAAGTGGTACATGGATCTTATACATGTTAGGTCTTAGTAAAAGAGGATCAGGTCATCTGTTTGAAACACTAAATGTTTGTCACCACTGAAGGATTTTAGCCGATAAAGCAAACACGACAGCGAGGTTTCCCCTCGAAACTCGACAAATTCGACACCGAACAGCCCTGCCCTAAGGCGTCAATATGAAGACAATTCCGTCATATCCCCTTACCTCGAGATTGTTGTCCGAGTTTAAAGAGGAAAAATCAAAGACACACTTGGACTTACGAATGAACCATACAAAGCTAGTCTGGCGAAATGAAATTTGGGGCATGTATGGTACAAAAGTGTAGGGGGCAAAATCACCGTGCTGTATTATACCGCTTGTAAACCTCTTCATCCTAACAGACAAATACGTCTTGATAGTGAGACTACATCTAGGAGGGTACCCCTCTACGGTATACCACGAAAAAATATTTAGAAATACATAGGAACGTTTTTGTGAGGAATCTGTCAACTAGCCATTTCAGTGCAGGCGGCAACAGTAACGAAACCTCCACTTGATTTTTCCGAGGACCCAAAGGTTGTTATACTTTTAAGGTTTGGTTACTCGACAATACTTTCGATTATTGACTACATTCTTTATTACTTCACATTTCTGACTAAGACAAGAACGACACTTCTTCATAAATCAAAGACCACTGTTACAATACATCTCAAGGGACAAGTGGTTTGCGCTGACAATAGACTCAATTCAACTGGAGAATACAGGTAGATTCTGTGATCGAGTGCAGTACTGGTTTAACTTACAACGATGTGTCGGAAATAAAACTTTTCTACACAATCCTAAGACAGGTGATCAAGAAACTTTACCGTGATATTAATAACATGAGACCGGATATATTATCACGAGTTAGCAACGGAGTTTGCATGTCAAGTGAATCACTTACTCATGGGGCACGAATATTGTAATTACCCACTGAAACTTACTGTTAAGAATATTAACGCATGTCCACGGATAATTTACTAGCCAAACAATAAAGTAGGTAGGAACTGACATTGAACCTTGACCTTATATCCTTACACAAAAAATCTCGACGTTTCTTATATGTTTTGAGCCTGCTGGCATGAACTGATTCAGTTTTTCTAATCTAAATAACTAAGGAGAGTCATGATGTATTTTATTGATTTGACTCCTTTATTTAAACTGACGAAAAGAAGTAACTGAGAGCTGTGTTGGAGAAATATCAAACCACTACATAAGATTTACTATCACGACATATTACCCGAATGCTTTTAAATTAAGAGCACCTGTCATAAGGAATACATGCAGTAACGAAAAGACATGTTACCTTGATTTCAAATTCCTCAAGGACGCCGCAAATTCTTTCAAAATTTTAATATCCACATAATTCAAACATCAAACTCCGTCTAAGAGGTTGGCAGAACATTAGGCTGCTTTGTGTCTGCACAACGAATTTCAGAGACATTTCTTTTAAACACACAATGTTTTGGGTCCTCGGAGAACTCTTGTTTAATTGGTTTTTAAGTTTGAAAGCGAATACCTAAAATACTTTCAGATCCAGATTTGTGTAGTAAGGACAGAAGACCCAGGGCCTATGTTATTCTTTTTTTAATACGCTTATGTGAGTGTTCAGTCTTCTCTTGAAAGAGCCAATTGAGGGTGCAGACACCACTGCTTCGGGTAGCAGGTTCCAAGTATTGATGATTCGATGTGAGAATCTGTATACCACCGGTATTTTGTTCGGTCTTGGCTTTTCTACTAGCCTGGTATGTCCTTTGAGATGCCCCGATCTAGTGGGAAGAGAAAGAGAGAAGAAGTTGGGTTTGAAATCACTTTTTGAGTATTCTGCACATCAACATAAGATCTCTCCTTAGTTTTCGCTAGGACAGAGTAAAAAGGTTCAGCCTTTCAAGCCGCTCTTTGTATGGTAAACGCCGGAGTTCTGAAATCGTACGAGCAGCTGCCCTCTGTACTTTCTCTAGGATGTCCGAGTCACCTTTTGAACAAGGGATAACAGCCTGATCACAGTTCTCAAGCTTAGTTCTCACTAAGGTTGTGTATACTGTGGCGATCATGGTAATATCTAACTTAGTGAATGTTCGTTCTGAAGCCCATAGAGTTATAAACCCCATGGCTGCGACCTCCCAGCAATAGGCCGTCGTCTTAAGGTCATCACTCATAGTCACCCCTAGATCGTTATGAGACCAGACCACGGGTACTTGCACTTTTTCTAAGCTGTACCTAATAACATCTGTATCCACGAAGTAGGTGTAGACACACTTTGCAGCTTTATAGGCATCAGCCACTCTTCAGACCAGTTAATCATATTATTTATATCTGCCTGAAGAGCACATGCCTCTGTGTTTCCAATCATTACTCGCTAAATTTTCATATCATCAGCGTATAATAACATTGCGGACTTTACTATGCAGTCAAAAAGCAAAGGATGTAGGACAGAATCTTGAGGTACTCCACTAAGTACTGGACTCCAGATGGGGCACTTGAAATCTATTCTTACTTTCTGTTTATGACTTGCTGGGAAATTCTTAAGCCATTTCAAAAGTGGTCCGGCAATGCCAATGTTTTCGAATTTAAATAGAAGTCTATTAGTTGGCACCATGTCATCTGATCGTTCGAAGACGATCAGATGTCGTTCTCTGTCTACCAAGTTATTGGTTTCCATAAATGCCATAATGGTCCGTTTCACCATTATTCCCAATATATTCTAACTAAAACACTTGTGAGGCTTACAGGTGTGCAGTCAGACTGAAGTTATGCTGATCCTGATTTACATATGGCTGTGAAAAATGCATCCATCCATAACACATAAGACACATTAGTCATGTGATATGTGGAAAATAACAGTCATGGGAGGGCAGAAATATCTAATGAGACAAGTCGTAAGATATGTGATTAATGAGAAAAAGTCATATCATAGAATTTCAAATGTGAATGGAAGTGCACTTAGTGGTCGTCTCACCCTATCTCGTTTTTAATTTTTTAGCTATCCTCAAAAAAATTGATCTATGTTCAGGAACGGCACTCAAATAACTTCATGAGATAAGTTCAGACAATAATTATATAGAAAGGAAAAGGCAAAATGAGAATTATCTCATAAAATATATTAAGTACGCAATGCTTCATGAAGTGTACTAATCTTGAGATAAGACTGATGAATGAGGTGTTATTGAGTATCTTGGAGTGACGATCCGTCATTCGGCATTGTGTGATAGCTGCATGTCGAGTGAATCTAAATGCAGTAGAATCCATGTGACATGTTTTTCACTATTGTGTCGAATCACTCTGGATTATTATTCTACGGAATATCGACTACGATACTTAGGCTTCTTCGGTACTATTGAGATAACCTTTCCTATCAGTTAGTCACATAATTCATTTACAATATTTATTTCGATTACTTGTATTGTGAGGATGGTTGGAATTGATCATATACATGTGGTATTCACTACATACCTCTTGTGATTGAATATTCATATTCCGTCCTCAATTTTTCATAACTATTGTCGAAACACGGCTTTGATGATCAATCAGAAAACATCGTAAGCCATATAAAATACTATGAACTATCGTGAGAGATTCATTCTGTTTTGGACCTCGATGCTATGCGATCTACAAAATTGTTTTTTCTTTCATGAAGTAAGACGTGGAAGGTATGAGTAGACGATTTGGTTACGGTTTCCAAATCACATCCTAGAACTTTCAATTGTGACTGGAATTGCATTCTATGTGCCTACTTAGTCGTCGTCTCACTCTTTCTCGTGTTTTCTTTTTCAGCTGTCCTCAAGCAAACTGATCTAAGCTCAGGAATGGCACTCAAGTAACTTCATGAGTTATCTTCAGATAATAATTATATAGAACGGAAAAGGCACAATGAGAATTATCTCGTAAAATATATTAAGTATGCAATTCTTCATATCGTGTTTATATGCCATAACCCACGTACTTAGTGTTTATGCAGGACTTGTTCAGATCCCTACACTTGACTAAGTAGTAACTTCTTGAGAGATCTATATGACAATGAAGTCGGTTTCTCTGGAAATTTCTGATTCTTTAGCAGGTTAGTCAGTCAGGAATCGGAACATTTCTTACGTTACACAACAAATCACTTGGATTCGGACTGCTTGTTGGACGTCGTGACGGTCAACAGTGTTAACATGAATTAACTGACTTCACCCCATGAACCAGCGTATGTGGCAGTAGTGCTACAATGAACTTCTACAGCCTTTTCTTACAACACATTTCTTTATTGTGATCGAATTTGTTCTATGTATCCGTCAAAGTAGCTACAGTACTGAGAGATCACGAAAGGGTAATAAACTTTTGATATTAGCTGTGAGGTATGACGTCGAAATAAGCTCGGAGGTCACATCATTCCAGTCTAAACAGAGTGGACCTCGATCGCGTAACTAGATATCTACAATATTCATCTGCACACAATCTCAAGGCACTTCAAAACCGTACTCGTTTGCAAAACAAACAAAACCCTGAGTTCTGTAAGTGGTAATGCATAAACAGTAGTAATTCAAATGAAATAAAACAACATACAAAAATATTCTGTTAAGCCTGTAGGTTACCAAAGTTGACGATCGATTGAAGGTTCTAACTGGATATTGCCTAAGATGTAGATTACGAGTGAATCAATGTACTTCCATGTAACTATCAACATATACCACCAACACAAAAATAATATTTAAAAATTGAATGCATGAAACATCTGCACTGCATTGACTCAGTGAATAAATCATCATCAGTAATACAGTTTCAACGAGGAAATTACTACCAACCATCTACAGGGATTATAATTCAGACAACGGGTTGTTGTTTTATGAAGATATGAGATGTAATTGATCGACAACTGTATCAACTGAAATTCCAGTATTTGGTCCGAACTCATTGCTAGAGAGCCAATGTTTGTTTGTTTGACCATACTGCGTTTTTCTGTATAGCGTGCGAAGCGTTTTCAATTGACTCGCATTGAATTATATCCAAACACATACTCTGTGATCAATTTAGACAGTTCTAATTTAGAAAATAAAACAAATTATATCAAGAGTTTTAAATACCTCAAACAGTTCAGACTGTGCTGTACGGTCAAAGGTATATCCGGTAGAACATAACGTGCTAAACGGCAATGTGAATGGTCAACAAAAATAAATAGTCAGTACGTGAGGGTCAATAAGAGTATTTTCAACAAAATAGGATCAAATGTCTACATGCAAGGATTCGAGTAACCGTTCCCAGAAGTCATTCAATGGCCAATGATAATAAACTGAACCATGCTATACTATTGAGTTTAGTCAAACACGACCTTATTGTCAGTAACCTGGCAACATGCAACAGTAAAATGAAGTAGTGCAGGTAAATCTCTAATGAAAGTTGGGTCATCGAAGTCCGGAAAAAAAGGTGGTCACAAAAGACCTTAGTAAAAGTAAAAATACAAGACAGGAGATAAGAACGGAGAATTGTCATTACTGTTCAATAAAACACATTCGAGGTGTGTTCAACGTATTATTTCCGTTACAGTCGATTTGAAGCAAACAAACGGACCGATAGAAGAATAATCAAGTAAGAGACACCAAATTTGATTCTGACAGTTCTCTAACTAATATAAATAATATAGATCATTAGAAATCTCGAAAAGACGGATCAAAATTTTATTCAAATGATTTCCCTGATTACAGTGAGCATTGAGACAATACTAAAGTTCACGTAAATTAGGAAAATGGTAAACATAATGTCGAGTAATTGAGATAAAATAACAGACATAGAGTAGATGTTGTGGTAATGTTGGAATGGAAGTTGAAAATCAGGACTTACAAAAAAATCTAGTAACTGCTTACATGTCTAGTCACGCCTGTCGTTCAATTTATACAACAGTTAATGCAAAAGTCTCACACAAGTCATTAGAATGCAGGACGTTGGCAGAAAAGTAATGAAACCACTTGGTTATAAGTATTAGCAGACACAACCATAACGCACAATATACAAGGAAAATATAACTAATTCGAGCTTTAGTAGTAATTAAGAGTTGACCATCAAGGTGACTAAATCCCAAGTTCGCAGAGGGGAAATGTTTATTCGACTTTTACTTGATCCCTTTAGTAGTCATAGGAAAGATTCAACACGCCATAATATGAACATCGCTTGACGAATGCCGACAGTTCAAACCTTTCTAGTAACACTCACGTTGACCTGCAATACTCAGCTAAGTAGCATCAGGGACGCATGATTTGTGCAAATCAGTTAAAGTGTCAGCAAAGGTCAGATTAGTTTACTGCAACCAGAAACAACTGATGGAAACAACGATTGTAAGACTGATTGTTCGATGACAACTATAAATGCAACTGAGTGGTGAGTGTGACAACACCATCCAAAACCTACAGACTTCGTGACATTTTAAGTGAATAACAGCTTTTCATTTCCACGGTTGACAAGTGACACAACGATTATTTATCACTCGCCGTGTCAGCGACTACAGTCACAAACGAACACACGATTGCATATAACACGTTCAACAAAAACTCCATTAATGCATTTTATTAACATCTCACCAAATGTGATCACTCAGTCAGTTAGCTACCTAACTAATTGTAGTCAGAACTACTGTGAGACAAGTACAAATCGTCAAACTCACTAACATTGATGCTATCAACATGACGACGAAAATGTCCGAATCTAACAACATGTGTACAATCTCTATCCGACACGACAACAAATACGAGGAAATCAGTAGCCTGTTAAACATCCAATCAATGTGGAGGATATTGTGTAGGTGACATCTAATGAGCATGAAATCGGGTTACTTGTTATCACATCAAACCTACAACTAGGACAAAACACAGTCGAGACCTCCACATACTCAGTGTGATCAAGTCATAGATGATGGAAGACGATAGAAAGTAGGTAATGTGGGGTTAAGTATATTTAATGGTTAGACAAATAAGTAGAATAGTACAATTGGAGATGACATCGTGTGTGTAGATGGTGATGATATGAAGAGAGAGTTGAGGAAATCGGTGGTGATGAGACATGAGAAGTGTTCTGAGTCAGACACAGATCTATCTTTGTTCAATAGTTAATCAATTTTTCTGTCTACGGACTGAACGACGATTTCGTCGACACGAAACTCGATAGCAATTTCCGTATTTTCGTTTGCGACAACGCTGATGTGGGTAGTTCGGATGGTTACGATTGCGACGATCATAGTATCCACGGAGCAGTTGTGAGTTTAAACGGCGTGAATGTTTGTCATCCTCCAAGTGGAACTTATCTCCTTCGTCATCAGCATCATAGTCGATGTCGTAGTCGTCATAACCATCATCGTCGTCATCATGATGATCATCATGATCATCCACCCCAATACCGGTCTGGGAGATGTGCTTAGCGCCGTCTGAACCTACAGGACAAGAATGAATCACATTATTAGAGGAACGTTGAGGAACGCAATCTGTAAGTACACAGCTCAATTGGACTCCATCTGAATATGAATGTGCACGGTAGAACACAATTTGAACCACTTATCAACCGCACACTTGTTTACTGTAGGTCTATCCAGTGGGTAGTCGACTCTATGAACAGACGACTACTGATAATATTTGACCACTCATATTAAACGGATGTAATCTGAAACGGTAGTTCATTGGAGTAACCACAATCAACTACTAATGCTGCGAAACACTATGTCTCAGGGAACATTAAATTCAACTACACACTGGATGCTAGTTGTCTTCAACAAGTACCCTCATCTCGTTACCCATCTCTAGAGACATGAATCAGTCGATCACAATGGACATGTTCAATTACTAGGATAGACTGGGATATAGATGGACTGAAGTTGATGAGTTCACTGGACTTGTGCTTACCATCACGAGTTTCGGTGGAACACATACACATACCTTGATTAGCTTGAACGGCAGGGTACAATGGTATTGGCTCGGCCAGCAGTTGTTCGAGCAGGAACACACTGAGTAGCGGTAGGAAGACGAGTTTCATGACAGTTCTGCAAGGAGAAGAGGGATTCAGATTCGTGAACAACAGTTGTGTGTTGCGTGATTTATTCAAGTAAACTGAGTATTATGTGTGTAGTGATGTGTTGTGTTTCGTTGTGTAGTAGAGTGTTGTGTGGTGTAGTGTTCCGTGGTGTTGTAATGTGCTGTGTTTTAATATGGATAAAATACAATTCAGTACAAGTCGATAACTTACTTCACTCACTAATTGTCGTTCACTCGATCACTTTAATCGGAATACACCGTGTTCCACGTGTATTTATATGGTGATAGAAAGCTCGGAACATGGTAGTTCACAGTTGAAAATCACGCAACACAATCACTGAAGCGTAAGATCCTGACCACTGTAACAGTCACGTTGTGCACATGTTCCACTGTGCTGCAGTGACGCACAAATGTGACGATTGACAGTTGCTTAGGCTTTACGTAAGTAGGTTGTGATGAATAAATCCATGTTTCATGGCAATCAACACTGATCACATGGACAATGTGTGGATTGCTTGATTTGAAGATTGTCATGAGAAATGAGGTTGAATACATGAAGTGTACTAATCTTGAGATAAGACTGATGAATGAGGTGTTATTGAGTATCTCGGAGTGACGATCCGTCATTCGGCATTGTGTGATAGCTGCATGTCGAGTGAATCTAAATGCAGTAGAATCCATGTGACATGTTTTTCACTATTGTGTCGAATCACTCTGGATTATTATTCTACGGAATATCGACTACGATACTTAGGCTTCTTCGGTACTATTGAGATAACCTTTCCTATCAGTTAGTCACATAATTCATTTACAATATTTATTTCGATTACTTGTATTGTGAGGATGGTTGGAATTGATCATATACATGTGGTATTCACTACATACCTCTTGTGATTGAATATTCATATTCCGTCCTCAATTTTTCATAACTATTGTCGAAACACGGCTTTGATGATCAATCAGAAAACATCGTAAGCCATATAAAATACTATGAACTATCGTGAGAGATTCATTCTGTTTTGGACCTCGATGCTATGCGATCTACAAAATTGTTTTTTCTTTCATGAAGTAAGACGTGGAAGGTATGAGTAGACGATTTGGTTACGGTTTCCAAATCACATCCTAGAACTTTCAATTGTGACTGGAATTGCATTCTATGTGCCTACTTAGTCGTCGTCTCACTCTTTCTCGTGTTTTCTTTTTCAGCTGTCCTCAAGCAAACTGATCTAAGCTCAGGAATGGCACTCAAGTAACTTCATGAGTTATCTTCAGATAATAATTATATAGAACGGAAAAGGCACAATGAGAATTATCTCGTAAAATATATTAAGTATGCAATTCTTCATATCGTGTTTATATGCTATAACCCACGTACTTAGTGTTTATACAGGACCTGTTCAGATCCCTACCTAATATTAAAAAATATATAATCGTGTATGATAAATCACTATAAACACCAATTTATATAGTATCATTTACATTGTATTCGAATGCTATAATTCATTTAATTTCCCAAATTACCTGTATTATTCGGTCAGTCTGTCATAGCTCTTGGTCAGTATTTTAACCTGAAAAGCTGTTTCATATATTTGGTCATGAAGCATCATCGTAATTCTAGACGGTAATAATCTTTTAAACTACTTATTTCTGCACCCCTTACTCAATTGTGACCATCGCGGGCTTGCAGTTTATATATGTATCACATACCGTATCCGCTTTGATTGTTTGGTACTAAAAATCGACAGTTCAAGATAACTTCATTATATATGGCTATGTGTCAGTGTAATACATGTGTTAAGGCTTACACAATGTGCACATTATTGTTCTCATTTGCCTCCACACATGTACTGACATGCATACTACATCTGTACTACAATCTTCCTGCCACTTCGCCCTCTTGTTATTGACATCTTCACTGATTCTCACGACACATGTACCCTTGTTTCAAACACGGATTTTGACTTCAAAATTATCTTGAGCCCTCGGCCCTGAGTTTTTCACGCATTTCTATTTCCGACATTTTGTTCGATCCTTACGCTACTTACCACTTTCTTATCATGCCTCAAAAAACATCGAAAGCCACTACTCCTAGGCGTCAGACACGTTGAAGGCTCTTTTGGTAAACAATGATCCTAATCACAACAGCAACCATATGAATGATATAAGAAAGTTGCAGGTTGCCATGAACATTCCCAATCTGCTTAAGTGTCTCATCAATCCCAACCTCACAGAGACTCCAAATCAGATGAATGACATAAATAATTTCCTAGATCGTGTTGCTTCAGAGGTATTTGAAAGAATACGACGATCTAGCAATGTAATTGTGCTTAATACACCGGACATACTGCACTGTAGAAAGCTTATAACTCGGTTGCTTTCGATAATTTATGAATAGTAATGTAAAAGTTATTCCTGAGTTCATATGAATCCAGTAATGTCCTTCACATTGGCAAACCGGGATTTTAATAGACTACGCAGCATCTGAGCTTCGAGATTTACATAATTCAAACGAACAAACTCTGTCTCCAGTCTCTAGAGCTCGTGGATGTATTGGAGCTTGTTGAACGTAAATTCACTCTGAAGGAGTCCAAAATGATTATCTATAAAGTTTGTGTTCGGCCTCAACTTCCCAATCAGTTGCATGCATTTTCTAGACTGAAAGATTTGGAATGCACTGCATTACATCATGGAACTTTTAACTCCTGATCCATCTTATAAAGAAAGATGCGAAGCATGGAAACTGGGTCTCTTGTGACCTGAACTAACTGGCCTTGACCCCACCTTACGTTTCGGGATTATACATGATGAAACCGTGGTATATTATGGTACTTTAAAGTCTTTTAAAGACAGTAATAGCGACACTTGGAATCTAGACACTAAACTGAAAGTGCCGAGATCATCAAGCAACTCGAAATCCTCTTCCTACAATACAGGTCGCACTGATTCCTGGAATAGATTATGAAGGGACATCTCATCAAACAAGTCTTTCACAATTCAAATCGTCCTTAACCTGCCTCAAGGAACGATTTGGAGTTCTCCATATCTTATGTGCAGCTTACTTAATTCAGGCTACATCTAACTATGAGACGTCTTTCGAGATGGCTCCCGTAAGGCACAGCAAAGCCATTCTAATCACAACCCGATGGAGCTTTCTAGAATATCACTGTCGTATGCTATGATAAGACAATTGTATAAGCTTACCACTTAATGATTTTCTGGATTATGGTGATGTTACAGCTTAAACCAGAAACCACAAATACACCTGTTTACTTGTATGCTTCCCACACTCACTCAATGAACTCCCTCTCTTTCTACATTCGAAATATTTATACCAGCAATCAAGAGATCGTGAAGTTGAGTTTCCAATCCGTCTGGAAAATTGCATTTGGCAGCCTGGTTCCGTAGTTCAAGTATGAAGTCTTTAATTTTCCAATCACTTTGTTGCGTCATATTATGAACTTTTGATCTCTCTCTACATTCACAGCTAGCACACTGCACATGACTTAGTAGTAACTTCTATATGACAATGAAGTCGGTTTCTCTGGAAAGTTCTGATTCTTTAGCAGGTTAGTCAGTCAGGAATCGGAACATTTCTTACGTTACACAACAAATCACTTGGATTTGGACTGCTTGTTGGACGTCGTGACGGTCAACAGTGTTAACATGAATTAACTGACTTCACCCCATGAACCAGCGTATGTGGCAGTAGTGCTACAATGAACTTCTACAGCCTTTTCTTACAACACATTTCTTTATTGTGATCGAATTTGTTCTATGTATCCGTCAAAGTAGCTACAGTACTGAGAGATCACGAAAGGGTAATAAACTTTTGATATTAGCTGTGAGGTATGACGTCGAAATAAGCTCGGAGGTCACATCATTCCAGTCTAAACAGAGTGGACCTCGATCACGTAACTAGATATCTACAATATTCATCTGCACACAATCTCAAGGCACTTCAAAACCGTACTCGTTTGCAAAACAAACAAAACCCTGAGTTCTGTAAGTGGTAATGCATAAACAGTAGTAATTCAAATGAAATAAAACAACATACAAAAATATTCTGTTAAGCCTGTAGGTTACCAAAGTTGACGATCGATTGAAGGTTCTAACTGGATATTGCCTAAGATGTAGATTACGAGTGAATCAATGTACTTCCATGTAACTATCAACATATACCACCAACACAAAAATAATATTTAAAAATTGAATGCATGAAACATCTGCACTGCATTGACTCAGTGAATAAATCATCATCAGTAATACAGTTTCAACGAGGAAATTACTACCAACCATCTACAGGGATTATAATTCAGACAACGGGTTGTTGGTTTATGAAGATATGAGATGTAATTGATCGACAACTGTATCAACTGAAATTCCAGTATTTGGTCCGAACTCATTGCTAGAGAGCCAATGTTTGTTTGTTTGACCATACTGCGTTTTTCTGTATAGCGTGCGAAGCGTTTTCAATTGACTCGCATTGAATTATATCCAAACACATACTCTGTGATCAATTTAGACAGTTCTAATTTAGAAAATAAAACAAATTATATCAAGAGTTTTAAATACCTCAAACAGTTCAGACTGTGCTGTACGGTCAAAGGTATATCCGGTAGAACATAACGTGCTAAACGGCAATGTGAATGGTCAACAAAAATAAATAGTCAGTACGTGAGGGTCAATAAGAGTATTTTCAACAAAATAGGATCAAATGTCTACATGCAAGGATTCGAGTAACCGTTCCCAGAAGTCATTCAATGGCCAATGATAATAAACTGAACCATGCTATACTATTGAGTTTAGTCAAACACGACCTTATTGTCAGTAACCTGGCAACATGCAACAGTAAAATGAAGTAGTGCAGGTAAATCTCTAATGAAAGTTGGGTCATCGAAGTCCGGAAAAAAAGGTGGTCACAAAAGACCTTAGTAAAAGTAAAAATACAAGACAGGAGATAAGAACGGAGAATTGTCATTACTGTTCAATAAAACACATTCGAGGTGTGTTCAACGTATTATTTCCGTTACAGTCGATTTGAAGCAAACAAACGGACCGATAGAAGAATAATCAAGTAAGAGACACCAAATTTGATTCTGACAGTTCTCTAACTAATATAAATAATATAGATCATTAGAAATCTCGAAAAGACGGATCAAAATTTTATTCAAATGATTTCCCTGATTACAGTGAGCATTGAGACAATACTAAAGTTCACGTAAATTAGGAAAATGGTAAACATAATGTCGAGTAATTGAGATAAAATAACAGACATAGAGTAGATGTTGTGGTAATGTTGGAATGGAAGTTGAAAATCAGGACTTACAAAAAAATCTAGTAACTGCTTACATGTCTAGTCACGCCTGTCGTTCAATTTATACAACAGTTAATGCAAAAGTCTCACACAAGTCATTAGAATGCAGGACGTTGGCAGAAAAGTAATGAAACCACTTGGTTATAAGTATTAGCAGACACAACCATAACGCACAATATACAAGGAAAATATAACTAATTCGAGCTTTAGTAGTAATTGAGAGTTGACCATCAAGGTGACTTAATCCCAAGTTCGCAGAGGGGAAATGTTTATTCGACTTTTACTTGATCCCTTTAGTAGTCATAGGAAAGATTCAACACGCCATAATATGAACATCGCTTGACGAATGCCGACAGTTCAAACCTTTCTAGTAACACTCACGTTGACCTGCAATACTCAGCTAAGTAGCATCAGGGACGCATGATTTGTGCAAATCAGTTAAAGTGTCAGCAAAGGTCAGATTAGTTTACTGCAACCAGAAACAACTGATGGAAACAACGATTGTAAGACTGATTGTTCGATGACAACTATAAATGCAACTGAGTGGTGAGTGTGACAACACCATCCAAAACCTACAGACTTTGTGACATTTTAAGTGAATAACAGCTTTTCATTTCCACGGTTGACAAGTGACACAACGATTATTTATCACTCGCCGTGTCAGCGACTACAGTCACAAACGAACACACGATTGCATATAACACGTTCAACAAAAACTCCATTAATGCATTTTATTAACATCTCACCAAATGTGATCACTCAGTCAGTTAGCTACCTAACTAATTGTAGTCAGAACTACTGTGAGACAAGTACAAATCGTCAAACTCACTAACATTGATGCTATCAACATGACGACGAAAATGTCCGAATCTAACAACATGTGTACAATCTCTATCCGACACGACAACAAATACGAGGAAATCAGTAGCCTGTTAAACATCCAATCAATGTGGAGGATATTGTGTAGGTGACATCTAATGAGCATGAAATCGGGTTACTTGTTATCACATCAAACCTACAACTAGGACAAAACACAGTCGAGACCTCCACATACTCAGTGTGATCAAGTCATAGATGATGGAAGACGATAGAAAGTAGGTAATGTGGGGTTAAGTATATTTAATGGTTAGACAAATAAGTAGAATAGTACAATTGGAGATGACATCGTGTGTGTAGATGGTGATGATATGAAGAGAGAGTTGAGGAAATCGGTGGTGATGAGACATGAGAAGTGTTCTGAGTCAGACACAGATCTATCTTTGTTCAATAGTTAATCAATTTTTCTGTCTACGGACTGAACGACGATTTCGTCGACACGAAACTCGATAGCCATTTCCGTATTTTCGTTTGCGACAACGCTGATGTGGGTAGTTCGGATGGTTACGATTGCGACGATCATAGTATCCACGGAGCAGTTGTGAGTTTAAACGGCGTGAATGTTTGTCATCCTCCAAGTGGAACTTATCTCCTTCGTCATCAGCATCATAGTCGATGTCGTAGTCGTCATAACCATCATCGTCGTCATCATGATGATCATCATGATCATCCACCCCAATACCGGTCTGGGAGATGTGCTTAGCGCCGTCTGAACCTACAGGACAAGAATGAATCACATTATTAGAGGAACGTTGAGGAACGCAATCTGTAAGTACACAGCTCAATTGGACTCCATCTGAATATGAATGTGCACGGTAGAACACAATTTGAACCACTTATCAACCGCACACTTGTTTACTGTAGGTCTATCCAGTGGGTAGTCGACTCTATGAACAGACGACTACTGATAATATTTGACCACTCATATTAAACGGATGTAATCTGAAACGGTAGTTCATTGGAGTAACCACAATCAACTACTAATGCTGCGAAACACTATGTCTCAGGGAACATTAAATTCAACTACACACTGGATGCTAGTTGTCTTCAACAAGTACCCTCATCTCGTTACCCATCTCTAGAGACATGAATCAGTCGATCACAATGGACATGTTCAATTACTAGGATAGACTGGGATATAGATGGACTGAAGTTGATGAGTTCACTGGACTTGTGCTTACCATCACGAGTTTCGGTGGAACACATACACATACCTTGATTAGCTTGAACGGCAGGGTACAATGGTATTGGCTCGGCCAGCAGTTGTTCGAGCAGGAACACACTGAGTAGCGGTAGGAAGACGAGTTTCATGACAGTTCTGCAAGGAGAAGAGGGATTCAGATTCGTGAACAACAGTTGTGTGTTGCGTGATTTATTCAAGTAAACTGAGTATTATGTGTGTAGTGATGTGTTGTGTTTCGTTGTGTAGTAGAGTGTTGTGTGGTGTAGTGTTCCGTGGTGTTGTAATGTGCTGTGTTTTAATATGGATAAAATACAATTCAGTACAAGTCGATAACTTACTTCACTCACTAATTGTCGTTCACTTGATCACTTTAATCGGAATACACCGTGTTCCACGTGTATTTATATGGTGATAGAAAGCTCGGAACATGGTAGTTCACAGTTGAAAATCACGCAACACAATCACTGAAGCGTAAGATCCTGACCACTGTAACAGTCACGTTGTGCACATGTTCCACTGTGCTGCAGTGACGCACAAATGTGACGATTGACAGTTGCTTAGGCTTTACGTAAGTAGGTTGTGATGAATAAATCCATGTTTCATGGCAATCAACACTGATCACATGGACAATGTGTGGATTGCTTGATTTGAAGATTGTCATGAGAAATGAGGTTGAATACATGAAGTGTACTAATCTTGAGATAAGACTGATGAATGAGGTGTTATTGAGTATCTTGGAGTGACGATCCGTCATTCGGCATTGTGTGATAGCTGCATGTCGAGTGAATCTAAATGCAGTAGAATCCATGTGACATGTTTTTCACTATTGTGTCGAATCACTCTGGATTATTATTCTACGGAATATCGACTACGATACTTAGGCTTCTTCGGTACTATTGAGATAACCTTTCCTATCAGTTAGTCACATAATTCATTTACAATATTTATTTCGATTACTTGTATTGTGAGGATGGTTGGAATTGATCATATACATGTGGTATTCACTACATACCTCTTGTGATTGAATATTCATATTCCGTCCTCAATTTTTCATAACTATTGTCGAAACACGGCTTTGATGATCAATCAGAAAACATCGTAAGCCATATAAAATACTATGAACTATCGTGAGAGATTCATTCTGTTTTGGACCTCGATGCTATGCGATCTACAAAATTGTTTTTTCTTTCATGAAGTAAGACGTGGAAGGTATGAGTAGACGATTTGGTTACGGTTTCCAAATCACATCCTAGAACTTTCAATTGTGACTGGAATTGCATTCTATGTGCCTACTTAGTCGTCGTCTCACTCTTTCTCGTGTTTTCTTTTTCAGCTGTCCTCAAGCAAACTGATCTAAGCTCAGGAATGGCACTCAAGTAACTTCATGAGTTATCTTCAGATAATAATTATATAGAACGGAAAAGGCACAATGAGAATTATCTCGTAAAATATATTAAGTATGCAATTCTTCATATCGTGTTTATATGCTATAACCCACGTACTTAGTGTTTATACAGGACCTGTTCAGATCCCTACCTAATATTAAAAAATATATAATCGTGTATGATAAATCACTATAAACACCAATTTATATAGTATCATTTACATTGTATTCGAATGCTATAATTCATTTAATTTCCCAAATTACCTGTATTATTCGGTCAGTCTGTCATAGCTCTTGGTCAGTATTTTAACCTGAAAAGCTGTTTCATATATTTGGTCATGAAGCATCATCGTAATTCTAGACGGTAATAATCTTTTAAACTACTTATTTCTGCACCCCTTACTCAATTGTGACCATCGCGGGCTTGCAGTTTATATATGTATCACATACCGTATCCGCTTTGATTGTTTGGTACTAAAAATCGACAGTTCAAGATAACTTCATTATATATGGCTATGTGTCAGTGTAATACATGTGTTAAGGCTTACACAATGTGCACATTATTGTTCTCATTTGCCTCCACACATGTACTGACATGCATACTACATCTGTACTACAATCTTCCTGCCACTTCGCCCTCTTGTTATTGACATCTTCACTGATTCTCACGACACATGTACCCTTGTTTCAAACACGGATTTTGACTTCAAAATTATCTTGAGCCCTCGGCCCTGAGTTTTTCACGCATTTCTATTTCCGACATTTTGTTCGATCCTTACGCTACTTACCACTTTCTTATCATGCCTCAAAAAACATCGAAAGCCACTACTCCTAGGCGTCAGACACGTTGAAGGCTCTTTTGGTAAACAATGATCCTAATCACAACAGCAACCATATGAATGATATAAGAAAGTTGCAGGTTGCCATGAACATTCCCAATCTGCTTAAGTGTCTCATCAATCCCAACCTCACAGAGACTCCAAATCAGATGAATGACATAAATAATTTCCTAGATCGTGTTGCTTCAGAGGTATTTGAAAGAATACGACGATCTAGCAATGTAATTGTGCTTAATACACCGGACATACTGCACTGTAGAAAGCTTATAACTCGGTTGCTTTCGATAATTTATGAATAGTAATGTAAAAGTTATTCCTGAGTTCATATGAATCCAGTAATGTCCTTCACATTGGCAAACCGGGATTTTAATAGACTACGCAGCATCTGAGCTTCGAGATTTACATAATTCAAACGAACAAACTCTGTCTCCAGTCTCTAGAGCTCGTGGATGTATTGGAGCTTGTTGAACGTAAATTCACTCTGAAGGAGTCCAAAATGATTATCTATAAAGTTTGTGTTCGGCCTCAACTTCCCAATCAGTTGCATGCATTTTCTAGACTGAAAGATTTGGAATGCACTGCATTACATCATGGAACTTTTAACTCCTGATCCATCTTATAAAGAAAGATGCGAAGCATGGAAACTGGGTCTCTTGTGACCTGAACTAACTGGCCTTGACCCCACCTTACGTTTCGGGATTATACATGATGAAACCGTGGTATATTATGGTACTTTAAAGTCTTTTAAAGACAGTAATAGCGACACTTGGAATCTAGACACTAAACTGAAAGTGCCGAGATCATCAAGCAACTCGAAATCCTCTTCCTACAATACAGGTCGCACTGATTCCTGGAATAGATTATGAAGGGACATCTCATCAAACAAGTCTTTCACAATTCAAATCGTCCTTAACCTGCCTCAAGGAACGATTTGGAGTTCTCCATATCTTATGTGCAGCTTACTTAATTCAGGCTACATCTAACTATGAGACGTCTTTCGAGATGGCTCCCGTAAGGCACAGCAAAGCCATTCTAATCACAACCCGATGGAGCTTTCTAGAATATCACTGTCGTATGCTATGATAAGACAATTGTATAAGCTTACCACTTAATGATTTTCTGGATTATGGTGATGTTACAGCTTAAACCAGAAACCACAAATACACCTGTTTACTTGTATGCTTCCCACACTCACTCAATGAACTCCCTCTCTTTCTACATTCGAAATATTTATACCAGCAATCAAGAGATCGTGAAGTTGAGTTTCCAATCCGTCTGGAAAATTGCATTTGGCAGCCTGGTTCCGTAGTTCAAGTATGAAGTCTTTAATTTTCCAATCACTTTGTTGCGTCATTTTATGACCTTTTGATCTCTCTCTACATTCACAGCTAGCACACTGCACATGACTAAGTAGTAACTTCTATATGACAATGAAGTCGGTTTCTCTGGAAAGTTCTGATTCTTTAGCAGGTTAGTCAGTCAGGAATCGGAACATTTCTTACGTTACACAACAAATCACTTGGATTCGGACTGCTTGATGGACGTCGTGACGGTCAACAGTGTTAACATGAATTAACTGACTTCACCCCATGAACCAGCGTATGTGGCAGTAGTGCTACAATGAACTTCTACAGCCTTTTCTTACAACACATTTCTTTATTGTGATCGAATTTGTTCTATGTATCCGTCAAAGTAGCTACAGTACTGAGAGATCACGAAAGGGTAATAAACTTTTGATATTAGCTGTGAGGTATGACGTCGAAATAAGCTCGGAGGTCACATCATTCCAGTCTAAACAGAGTGGACCTCGATCACGTAACTAGATATCTACAATATTCATCTGCACACAATCTCAAGGCACTTCAAAACCGTACTCGTTTGCAAAACAAACAAAACCCTGAGTTCTGTAAGTGGTAATGCATAAACAGTAGTAATTCAAATGAAATAAAACAACATACAAAAATATTCTGTTAAGCCTGTAGGTTACCAAAGTTGACGATCGATTGAAGGTTCTAACTGGATATTGCCTAAGATGTAGATTACGAGTGAATCAATGTACTTCCATGTAACTATCAACATATACCACCAACACAAAAATAATATTTAAAAATTGAATGCATGAAACATCTGCACTGCATTGACTCAGTGAATAAATCATCATCAGTAATACAGTTTCAACGAGGAAATTACTACCAACCATCTACAGGGATTATAATTCAGACAACGGGTTGTTGGTTTATGAAGATATGAGATGTAATTGATCGACAACTGTATCAACTGAAATTCCAGTATTTGGTCCGAACTCATTGCTAGAGAGCCAATGTTTGTTTGTTTGACCATACTGCGTTTTTCTGTATAGCGTGCGAAGCGTTTTCAATTGACTCGCATTGAATTATATCCAAACACATACTCTGTGATCAATTTAGACAGTTCTAATTTAGAAAATAAAACAAATTATATCAAGAGTTTTAAATACCTCAAACAGTTCAGACTGTGCTGTACGGTCAAAGGTATATCCGGTAGAACATAACGTGCTAAACGGCAATGTGAATGGTCAACAAAAATAAATAGTCAGTACGTGAGGGTCAATAAGAGTATTTTCAACAAAATAGGATCAAATGTCTACATGCAAGGATTCGAGTAACCGTTCCCAGAAGTCATTCAATGGCCAATGATAATAAACTGAACCATGCTATACTATTGAGTTTAGTCAAACACGACCTTATTGTCAGTAACCTGGCAACATGCAACAGTAAAATGAAGTAGTGCAGGTAAATCTCTAATGAAAGTTGGGTCATCGAAGTCCGGAAAAAAAGGTGGTCACAAAAGACCTTAGTAAAAGTAAAAATACAAGACAGGAGATAAGAACGGAGAATTGTCATTACTGTTCAATAAAACACATTCGAGGTGTGTTCAACGTATTATTTCCGTTACAGTCGATTTGAAGCAAACAAACGGACCGATAGAAGAATAATCAAGTAAGAGACACCAAATTTGATTCTGACAGTTCTCTAACTAATATAAATAATATAGATCATTAGAAATCTCGAAAAGACGGATCAAAATTTTATTCAAATGATTTCCCTGATTACAGTGAGCATTGAGACAATACTAAAGTTCACGTAAATTAGGAAAATGGTAAACATAATGTCGAGTAATTGAGATAAAATAACAGACATAGAGTAGATGTTGTGGTAATGTTGGAATGGAAGTTGAAAATCAGGACTTACAAAAAAATCTAGTAACTGCTTACATGTCCAGTCACGCCTGTCGTTCAATTTATACAACAGTTAATGCAAAAGTCTCACACAAGTCATTAGAATGCAGGACGTTGGCAGAAAAGTAATGAAACCACTTGGTTATAAGTATTAGCAGACACAACCATAACGCACAATATACAAGGAAAATATAACTAATTCGAGCTTTAGTAGTAATTGAGAGTTGACCATCAAGGTGACTTAATCCCAAGTTCGCAGAGAGGAAATATTTATTCGACTTTTACTTGATCCCTTTAGTAGTCATAGGAAAGATTCAACACGCCATAATATGAACATCGCTTGACGAATGCCGACAGTTCAAACCTTTCTAGTAACACTCACGTTGACCTGCAATACTCAGCTAAGTAGCATCAGGGACGCATGATTTGTGCAAATCAGTTAAAGTGTCAGCAAAGGTCAGATTAGTTTACTGCAACCAGAAACAACTGATGGAAACAACGATTGTAAGACTGATTGTTCGATGACAACTATAAATGCAACTGAGTGGTGAGTGTGACAACACCATCCAAAACCTACAGACTTTGTGACATTTTAAGTGAATAACAGCTTTTCATTTCCACGGTTGACAAGTGACACAACGATTATTTATCACTCGCCGTGTCAGCGACTACAGTCACAAACGAACACACGATTGCATATAACACGTTCAACAAAAACTCCATTAATGCATTTTATTAACATCTCACCAAATGTGATCACTCAGTCAGTTAGCTACCTAACTAATTGTAGTCAGAACTACTGTGAGACAAGTACAAATCGTCAAACTCACTAACATTGATGCTATCAACATGACGACGAAAATGTCCGAATCTAACAACATGTGTACAATCTCTATCCGACACGACAACAAATACGAGGAAATCAGTAGCCTGTTAAACATCCAATCAATGTGGAGGATATTGTGTAGGTGACATCTAATGAGCATGAAATCGGGTTACTTGTTATCACATCAAACCTACAACTAGGACAAAACACAGTCGAGACCTCCACATACTCAGTGTGATCAAGTCATAGATGATGGAAGACGATAGAAAGTAGGTAATGTGGGGTTAAGTATATTTAATGGTTAGACAAATAAGTAGAATAGTACAATTGGAGATGACATCGTGTGTGTAGATGGTGATGATATGAAGAGAGAGTTGAGGAAATCGGTGGTGATGAGACATGAGAAGTGTTCTGAGTCAGACACAGATCTATCTTTGTTCAATAGTTAATCAATTTTTCTGTCTACGGACTGAACGACGATTTCGTCGACACGAAACTCGATAGCCATTTCCGTATTTTCGTTTGCGACAACGCTGATGTGGGTAGTTCGGATGGTTACGATTGCGACGATCATAGTATCCACGGAGCAGTTGTGAGTTTAAACGGCGTGAATGTTTGTCATCCTCCAAGTGGAACTTATCTCCTTCGTCATCAGCATCATAGTCGATGTCGTAGTCGTCATAACCATCATCGTCGTCATCATGATGATCATGATGATCATCCACCCCAATACCGGTCTGGGAGATGTGCTTAGCGCCGTCTGAACCTACAGGACAAGAATGAATCACATTATTAGAGGAACGTTGAGGAACGCAATCTGTAAGTACACAGCTCAATTGGACTCCATCTGAATATGAATGTGCACGGTAGAACACAATTTGAACCACTTATCAACCGCACACTTGTTTACTGTAGGTCTATCCAGTGGGTAGTCGACTCTATGAACAGACGACTACTGATAATATTTGACCACTCATATTAAACGGATGTAATCTGAAACGGTAGTTCATTGGAGTAACCACAATCAACTACTAATGCTGCGAAACACTATGTCTCAGGGAACATTAAATTCAACTACACACTGGATGCTAGTTGTCTTCAACAAGTACCCTCATCTCGTTACCCATCTCTAGAGACATGAATCAGTCGATCACAATGGACATGTTCAATTACTAGGATAGACTGGGATATAGATGGACTGAAGTTGATGAGTTCACTGGACTTGTGCTTACCATCACGAGTTTCGGTGGAACACATACACATACCTTGATTAGCTTGAACGGCAGGGTACAATGGTATTGGCTCGGCCAGCAGTTGTTCGAGCAGGAACACACTGAGTAGCGGTAGGAAGACGAGTTTCATGACAGTTCTGCAAGGAGAAGAGGGATTCAGATTCGTGAACAACAGTTGTGTGTTGCGTGATTTATTCAAGTAAACTGAGTATTATGTGTGTAGTGATGTGTTGTGTTTCGTTGTGTAGTAGAGTGTTGTGTGGTGTAGTGTTCCGTGGTGTTGTAATGTGCTGTGTTTTAATATGGATAAAATACAATTCAGTACAAGTCGATAACTTACTTCACTCACTAATTGTCGTTCACTCGATCACTTTAATCGGAATACACCGTGTTCCACGTGTATTTATATGGTGATAGAAAGCTCGGAACATGGTAGTTCACAGTTGAAAATCACGCAACACAATCACTGAAGCGTAAGATCCTGACCACTGTAACAGTCACGTTGTGCACATGTTCCACTGTGCTGCAGTGACGCACAAATGTGACGATTGACAGTTGCTTAGGCTTTACGTAAGTAGGTTGTGATGAATAAATCCATGTTTCATGGCAATCAACACTGATCACATGGACAATGTGTGGATTGCTTGATTTGAAGATTGTCATGAGAAATGAGGTTGAATACATGAAGTGTACTAATCTTGAGATAAGACTGATGAATGAGGTGTTATTGAGTATCTCGGAGTGACGATCCGTCATTCGGCATTGTGTGATAGCTGCATGTCGAGTGAATCTAAATGCAGTAGAATCCATGTGACATGTTTTTCACTATTGTGTCGAATCACTCTGGATTATTATTCTACGGAATATCGACTACGATACTTAGGCTTCTTCGGTACTATTGAGATAACCTTTCCTATCAGTTAGTCACATAATTCATTTACAATATTTATTTCGATTACTTGTATTGTGAGGATGGTTGGAATTGATCATATACATGTGGTATTCACTACATACCTCTTGTGATTGAATATTCATATTCCGTCCTCAATTTTTCATAACTATTGTCGAAACACGGCTTTGATGATCAATCAGAAAACATCGTAAGCCATATAAAATACTATGAACTATCGTGAGAGATTCATTCTGTTTTGGACCTCGATGCTATGCGATCTACAAAATTGTCTTTTCTTTCATGAAGTAAGACGTGGAAGGTATGAGTAGACGATTTGGTTACGGTTTCCAAATCACATCCTAGAACTTTCAATTGTGACTGGAATTGCATTCTATGTGCCTACTTAGTCGTCGTCTCACTCTTTCTCGTGTTTTCTTTTTCAGCTGTCCTCAAGCAAACTGATCTAAGCTCAGGAATGGCACTCAAGTAACTTCATGAGTTATCTTCAGATAATAATTATATAGAACGGAAAAAGCACAATGAGAATTATCTCGTAAAATATATTAAGTATGCAATTCTTCATATCGTGTTTATATGCTATAACCCACGTACTTAGTGTCTATACAGGACCTGTTCAGATCCCTACCTAATATTAAAAAATATATAATCGTGTATGATAAATCACTATAAACACCAATTTATATAGTATCATTTACATTGTATTCGAATGCTATAATTCATTTAATTTCCCAAATTACCTGTATTATTCGGTCAGTCTGTCATAGCTCTTGGTCAGTATTTTAACCTGAAAAGCTGTTTCATATATTTGGTCATGAAGCATCATCGTAATTCTAGACGGTAATAATCTTTTAAACTACTTATTTCTGCACCCCTTACTCAATTGTGACCATCGCGGGCTTGCAGTTTATATATGTATCACATACCGTATCCGCTTTGATTGTTTGGTACTAAAAATCGACAGTTCAAGATAACTTCATTATATATGGCTATGTGTCAGTGTAATACATGTGTTAAGGCTTACACAATGTGCACATTATTGTTCTCATTTGCCTCCACACATGTACTGACATGCATACTACATCTGTACTACAATCTTCCTGCCACTTCGCCCTCTTGTTATTGACATCTTCACTGATTCTCACGACACATGTACCCTTGTTTCAAACACGGATTTTGACTTCAAAATTATCTTGAGCCCTCGGCCCTGAGTTTTTCACGCATTTCTATTTCCGACATTTTGTTCGATCCTTACGCTACTTACCACTTTCTTATCATGCCTCAAAAAACATCGAAAGCCACTACTCCTAGGCGTCAGACACGTTGAAGGCTCTTTTGGTAAACAATGATCCTAATCACAACAGCAACCATATGAATGATATAAGAAAGTTGCAGGTTGCCATGAACATTCCCAATCTGCTTAAGTGTCTCATCAATCCCAACCTCACAGAGACTCCAAATCAGATGAATGACATAAATAATTTCCTAGATCGTGTTGCTTCAGAGGTATTTGAAAGAATACGACGATCTATCAATGCTATTTTTTCAATCTCGTGTGTACCCACTTTCAATATTGTCTTGGCTAATTTTCTTTGCGACATCGATTTGAAAAATTTCTCTTTTATTTGCAGAGGTTTAAAACAAGTTCTTCAATATGTGCAGTGATTTATTTTTTTTATATTCAGTACGTTTATGGGGGTTAGTGAGTTTCCAACTTCCTTATTTTGATGAATCAGGAACATATTTTTGATGGGATTTTGATTCTGACGCATAGATCATCGTACCACCAAAAAACAATAAAATGCGATAACATCCTAGTATTGTCAAACTCTCAAATACTTCATAAACCTGATTTCCATTAAATATATCCGAATCTAAGTAGACCTTTGAAATTACAAATATTCCTGATGATCTCTCAAATCGCTTTGAGTTGAACATTTAAAAGAAAGTAACCTCAATGTAGGTGATGTCCTTCCTCCTAAGAATGTTGACTCAGATCCTAAGTATTCCTACTTATTACCGGTCAGATAACACGGTTCAAACTCATGTCATTGCAGCACCCATTTATAGTAATTGTGAAATGGCTAACAAGAAAGAGATTCATTACATTTTTACAACTGACCACATGCTGAACTTCAATATATTTTAACCTTGAAAATCATCGCAAATATGTTTAAAAATTCTCGATTCTCCTCAAATTGTGAAGGAAGTAAAACAAATCACAAACCTTGGTAATAAACATCTGCAACATGTTACATACACTTCTGGAGTATTACGTATTGCGAATTATCAACGGCCACTTATTCGCATACATACACAAGATAGCCATGTTTGTCAGGTTCTCAAAATGTCATGACCAATAGCAATCACGAAATGTTTTTGTATTTCCGCCGGTAAATATATTAAAAACAATGACAAAGTTACTGACTCTACTCTCTCTCACAGCGCAATGTTTACCTTAACTCGTCGTACGAATATTCATGGAACTACCGATTGTTATCTGTACTCTAACCTGCTTCATCATAATACCTCCTAGTTTTTTATCCTTTCGTTCAATGCCCGCTCACTGTCCAATAAAATTACTCTTCTCAAAACCCTTTTATTCCTTGTAAATCCAACCATTGTCCTTGTAATGGAAACGTGGTGCAAATCATTCGCATCTGACCACTCATTGCACGTAGTTCACTGCCTTTTCTTTTGAGCCGATAGACCTCGAGGAGTAGAGGGCGTGTCAATTTTGAATGTCTTTTCGGAAATCAAACGCCTAAATCTGAGAATTAATGTCTCGATGCTATATGTGACCACTTCATTTACTGTAAATAATGGGTCACAAAATTAACAACTGATGGAATGCATATACAGACCACCTCATGCGTATATGCACTTTGTTAAATTACTAGCAGACCAGTTTTTCATTATTTCTCACCAACTGAATAATATACGTGACTTATAATTGCAAACAACACAGACTCGATTTCAGTTCACGCTAGTCTTTAATTTTTTATGTGTGATCATGGAGTCATATTGAGTATTATTCATTATCTTGTAGCCTGGCGTCGAGTCGCGATTAACTGTAAACACCACTACAAAGGAACGCGTGCCAGGATATCCATAAAATCTTCCGGAAGCCAAATATCAGAAGGCTATTAATGGACCAAGTCGAGATATATTTGTCGGCGATCTCGTGGTATCGAAAGGATACCGAGATCGTGCCAGGATACAAGTTTGGTTACAGAACGTAACCGAATTCGAGCGAGGTCACAATTGAAGTGTGAGAATAATGAATGCTTTTTAACGCAGTTAAACACAAGCACATTAAAACAGTCACTGGTACGATTGGTTATAATAAAAATTGTTTTCAATAAACCAATCATGTTTTCGTGATAAAAGTGAGTCACTACAATTACAACACTATAGAATTGAACGCTAAAGCTGCGAAAATGTACCAGAGCAGGCAGTTTGATCAACAAACCTGGAAGCGCACTGGAACGTTTATCTGATACTTACCATGAGAATCCCATTTCACTGCAAATAATATTGACGCTGCGTTTTCCTATTTATACCACAACCTGACATATTAACTTGGCTGCATTGCTCTAATTATTGCCCTTATAGCTTATAGCGTTAATGGGGGTCAGAATATTTTAAAACCATCAAGGGAAAGCTGAGAATATTGAAAAACCGCTACCACAAGTATCATGACGTGTATCCACTTCAGAGTATAGGCAACATGATCGACAGAAATTATTAATCTAAACGCAAGTAGCTTAGACCATAGAAAATAAAGCCCTAGGAAGTAAAAGCTTAGAGTTACCAATAATAAGGCTATTCAAATCTCATATGAAGTTTAATTCTCTTGGCACAACCAAGTTCTTCATAGTTAACGGAGGCATTGTTGACGACCCTTATACTATTTCTCACAATGCTACAACACTGAAACTAAAACTTATATCACTAAGTTGCCAATGTTGATATCTAAACATCTATCCAAATTTGATTTCGCGTCCACCAACATCAAGCAGGCCATAGCTACCCTGAAAAAGTAAAAATAATGACATTGTCAATAGATGATAATGGTCAGTCAAATACCTTGAGTTCCTTATGAAACAACCACTACTTTATTTTAGAAGAGTGAAAAGCTTTGAGCGACACTGGCATACCAGTGACAGTCGAGGTAGTTGGTCTTCACTTAATATTTTCGAGTATTTTTAAAGATGACATGCTTTTTGAATGGTTGGAAAACCGGATCCAGATTCTGGAGTTGGGTTACTGTGGTGTTTGTATAAACTAATGATTCTTTTGTACTTTTTGAATGCTTGTTTTCGAATTTCAAATACACTACATTCGTTCGTGCTTATCTAGTACTTCATGATTCAATTCTTTCATTTCTGGGATTCTTAGTTTGCACTGTAATTCAAATACTCCTAATTATCATAGTTTCTACAAATAGATTAACTAACGAACAGTCGTCAGTATGTGTATGCATAAGGTCAAGACCTCTGGATTTTCCGTCAGGGAACCGCTGTAGGGTTCGTTCATTTTATCTTATAGTAGTAATAATAATAATTTATTCTCAAATAACAGTTTGTTACATGGGGCATGCCAGTTTACAGGCAAGATCAAATTGTTACAAATGATACAATATCCACCGTAGTAAACTACTCAGCTGGGTTGATAATTCATAAGATATGAAATGTAAATGGTTGTAGTCAGCATAATAGTTGGCAAGCTTCATGAAAGTGGCGTTGCGACGTGCAACTGATGGTCAAAAATAGATCCATTGAAGGTGGGAGCTTCTAGAAATTTCAATCTTATATCGCTTTGGAATATCTGGGGCTTCAAGGATGGTGCAGGATGAAGTCACCCATTGCATAACTCAAGGGGGCTGAAAAAGGGAGCAGGTAAAAGAAGGAGCAAGGGGCAGAGCGGACAATGTTCATGAAAGGAAATTTGAGGTATGGCTACTCAGTCTAAGTTTCTTTTATTAGAGTATTTACTAAGCAAGAGCATTCTAATAGGATAACGAAGATAAGTGTGGGCAATGCATAGTTGAATAAGCAGCTGACAAACGGAGGTGGTTCAGAAAGGAGCTGAGAGTATGGGATTATGTGTAGTTATAAAATATAGTGCTAAAAACAGTATTGTGATACACAATTGGCTATCTCCCTTTTTTCGAAGGTATCGGAGCTTTTTTATTTATATTTTAGTTGTTTTTTCCAGATTTTCTAGGATCTTGAGTACGCTTCGTATTTTAGTGAATTGTCTAGTTTGTTTGTAATAGGATTAATGGGTAGGAAGTGAAACCAATTCAACGTTCTAAATACGACTTAATGAGGTATTTTGCATGATAAATCAGCATCAAAATATCATGAGTTTGTGACACCCCACTAAACATTAAGGAGCCATAATTAAACAAAATGTTCTGCCATACAGATATAGGTGGATTGAAGTTATCTCCCCACCATCATGTTTGCTAGTCAGTAACGCCACCCTCCCTCCTTTTGTGATGTTAGGCTCTTTTACGTTTGTGGTAAGTATGTATACTGCTTTAATCAAAACCCATTGTTGGAATACACTGTCTCTACTAGGTCCATGTTACATGCAAATCAGATAGTTGAAAAGTCTATTTTATGCGTTAGATTTCCACATAGTATATCACACTGCTATGTAAATAACTAATGGTTTAAAGAAGTAAGGACTAACAGGGAATCAAAGGATATGAGAGAGTATAAAATTGTAGAAAAGGAAAAACATTTTAGGGTAACAAAAATAAAACATTGAGCAACTTACAAGACTATATGACAAATTTTGAGCTTCGTATGACCGGCCTTAGTAGATGAGCATCCATAGAAAAAAAGGCGTGACAATTAGGGAGAATAATGTATATTTAACCTGCTGAGATTATTGGGACCTGAAAGTGGGAGTTAGGAGCATAGGGCCATGATTAATAAACAATCAATAATAGGAAGAGATAAGCCATATGTTTTGTAATTTGGTTATATTCATATTAATTACAGTCGGGCTTGTTATATTCTTGTTCTTTCTAGATATCAGGCGGTCTATAATAAAGTGCCTCATTGGTGGGCGGGAGTTCAAGGAAAGGTTGAAGCTCTTTAGAGTCTAGAAACAGGGTTATAAGCCTTTTGAATCTGCTAACTGTGTCACAAGTACGGATAGGTTTTGGCAGCCTGTTCCACAATAAACTATACCGTACTGTAAAAAACTTACAACGCATTTGTTTTTAGTGTTTTACGGTAAGTAGTGTATACGCGTTGATTCTAAGTCTGGGTCGTGGGTCATAGTCGGACAGGTGGTTAGAAAGGAGAGCCCATATATCGCTTTGTAGAGAAATATTAAATTGTTCTTTAGCCTACGGTGCCATAAAGGTTCTAAAGATAGATGCTTACATATATCCGTGTAATCGAGATTCGAGTTACATTGTAGTGGCATTGGACCATAACCACACAATCCTCAAAGCTGAATACGAGATTACTCAGAAAATAGATATTCAATATTTAACGCGAAGAAATACCTAACGATGGAGAAGGCGCGACTAACCAATTGAATAGACTAGAGTTGGTCGAACGGCATGGCTCGGCCATGCAGGCGTGGTCTCTGCTGAATGTTACCTTATATCTTCTTTTCATATTAAATATATTGTTCTTTCTCTAGCCTAACCTTGTTCTACATCATGTATTGGTAATTGATACGATACAGTGAGTTGGTGTAGTCGATGGTGTGACTTCCACGTAAGATCTTATAGATTAGGCAGTCATATCATGACAAATCTACAAGTTTAGGATTAGGTCTATTATTAGAGCAGTACTAATATCATAGTAGACCATAAGTCATACAACATCATAGTAGTTGACGTGAGAAACGTCTTTGAAAATCTTCTACTCTTATCTTGTCTGTGATATTCATATTAGAGAAGGCAAATGAGCAGTATTCAAGGGAGGGTCGTACACATATTTTGTAGAGAGTAAGTCTATCCTCTGTTGTGAAAAAGTTTTTCGTTATGAAACCAATTAGCCGTCTAGATTTAGAAATAATAGAGGAGGCATGTTCTTCAAAGTTCAGGCTTCCTGTGTACTTAATTCTTAAATCGTGTACTGATTCTAGTGTTTGGACCCTACTTTTACTTAACTGAAGTTGCGGTTTATAGGGATGCTTTCCAAAGTGCATGATCCCGCAGTTGTTGAAGTTAAATGGTAATTGCCATTTTTCACTCCATATCGTTAAGTTATTGAGGTCCTTTTTGATCTGGGATACACTTTCGCTTAGTGTCTCAGGCTTATAGCTGTATACTATTTTGAGATCAGCATATAAGTATTGTTTCTCAAATTTTATGTTGTTACCTATATCGTTTATATACATGAGTAACAAAAGTGGACCTAAGACGCTTCCCTGAATGACTCCACTGGTGATTGGTCTAGGGACGAGAGACAGTCATTGTACTTTACCATCTGTTTACGTTCTGTTAAGAACGAAGCAAACCATAAGCACAGTTGGTTGTGTATTCCGAAGGACTTTAGTTTGACGAGTAGCCTTTTGTGTGGGACCTTATCAAAAGCTTTCTTAAAGTCTAGGAATAGGACTGATACAAGAAGTTGGTTGTCTCGTTTCAGGTAGTCTACTAGGCATGTATCGCACGATCTGAACCTAAGAAATTCATGCTGGGAAGTCGATGTTGGACTACACCCGCCTTAACTACTTTTTCCATCACTCTAGATACCACTGAAGTTATGTTTATGGGCCGGTAATTGTCAACATTTGCTTCAGGTCCTGTTTTAATTTTGGGAACGATATGCGTAGTTTTCCAGGCAGTAGGGTAACACTCTGTAAAGGGTGATATCGCGAATAGTTTGAGAAGCAAAGAAAACATATATCATCACGTTTTAGCATGCTAGCTGCAATACCATCTGGTCCATCAATGTAAGAGTGTTTCAATGTATTAATTGCATTGGAGATATTTTGTACATTGAAGTCTACATTAGTAATTTCACAGGGAGACAATCCGATTGATTCTGAATCATTAGGCGGTTTTTCGTTAGTTATTGAGAAACAAGTGTGTTCATCAAATAATTGCGTAAAAAGTTTAGGATCTTCATATACTTGTTTGTCTTTAATGAGTATGCTCCCTCTCGATTTAGAACGTTTAAGTTTGTTTTTAAGGAGTATGGTGAGTGCAGAGGAGTAATTATTAAGTTCGAATGCTCGTTTTTCCTGTGCGACTGCTTTTTGTGTACTGATTGCCTCTGTTTGGACAGTTATTTCTATCATCGTTACTAAAGAGAAAAAGTCATCAAAGTTGTGGAATCGAGTACAATGTCTTTGAAGACGTCTTCTTGTACTGACCGGTACATAGAGATTATTATTATTATTATTCACAAACATCTTATGGGTACATAAGTGTTGTGAAGAAACCATTTCGGGTTTCTTCAGAAAATGCAATAATACACAATTTTCAATAATGTTAGCATTATACTTGCCATATTTAAAAAATAAAATAAAATATTTAAAAAAAATGTAGAATATTAATAGTAGAATATTAATAATAATAATAAATCGGGCTGTGTAATTGAGAAGAATATTGAATTGAGTTTAAAGAAGGAAATGGAGAAAATAAGGGAATAGAAATAAAGGAGACGTGAAATAAGCAAACAGTCTAATAGGCGTGTCTTTAGAGAACGTATGACTACTGTGTTCTAAAGGTGCGATGTTGTTGACGATACTTTTGATGTTGTGATAAAATATTTTGGTTAATGTGTCGGTATTGTTTGCAGTAAAGAAAGTTCTCAAATCAGTGCTTACCAGTTAATTGTGGAAGTTGTTCCAATCAACCTTGTGGTAGTTTCTACGAGGTATTACGGTTTTACGTCTACCGGTTGTTGTTTTTGTATGAAGGCTGCATATGGCAATGTATGATCATCATCTGGAAGTCTTTTTCTAGTATACACAGTATTAGGGGTTAGGCCACTGGCAAAGACTAAGTACAAGGTATTTTGATTTCTGGTTGGACTATTGACATACTGAGTCCATTGTCAAAGCACTAGATATTCAATAAATGATTCATAACGTCTCGGCGCTTCGACTGGGAGCCAAGAAATTTCTGGCACGTTGAAGTGCCCTGAACGAGATATACTCTGTACTTGAAGGAGTACAAAGTCAACACAATAAGCATAAACAGGTAGAGGAACGTACTGCGCTCACTGCTGTATCTAAAGCCCAAGCCCTATGTCGTCTCCTTACGAAGCGCATAAGGAAGAACACAGACCACAACATTCACTCATTACTGTAAGATGGAGTGACGCATAATGATCAAACCGTCATATGTGAACTATTAAGTGAATGGTTTCCCCACAATGGGAATACATTTCATGCTCCAGATATCGACATTAAGTGCATCGGCCAAAGCTATCTTAGTACCATAAACTTCGACATTAGGAGTATACATACCGCCATTAAAACGCTTAATCCAAATGCGAGTTCTGGTGCCGATGACATCCCTTCAATCTTTTATAAATTGTCAGGGCCGGATATACAGACGCTACTACTCAAAATATACACATTATCTTTAGAGACAGGTACATACCCGGAAACCTGGAAGGTAACGTATGTTATTCCCAAACACAAATCTGAACCGAGAAACTTGGTTGAAAACTACAGACCTATAAATATCACTCCGGTCATATCACGCATAATGGAAAAAGTGATACAAAATCAACTACCTGATTACCTACTTAAGGAAGATCTAATAGACCCATCACAATACGGCTTCATTAGGACAAGTTCGTGCAGCACATGCCTGATAGACTTCTTTAACGAGGTTACTCGTATACGCGACCAGAAGAAACTAGTTATTATACTATACTTCGATATTAAAAAAGCCTTTGATAAAGTACCTCATAATCTTCTAATCAACAGAATTAAGTCAGTTGGAATTATAAATCACCTTTTGCAATGGATCAAGTCATTTCTTACGAACAGATATCAAATAACCAAGATTAACTGTAATACATCTATACCTCGACCAGTAACCAGTGGTGTTGTGCAGGGTAGTGTCTTGGGTCCATTGCTCTTTATGATATACATCAACAATATATGCAAGTGCTTTAGCACAGGTAAGGTATACCTCTATGCCGATGACTTAAACGTCATCTATAAAACTGACATTTGCGATTCAAATATTGTTATGCAAACAATGCAACATGAACTCAACATTGTAGACGACTGGTGCGAACGCTGGGGGTTAGAGCTCAACAAAGAGAAATGCGGCCGGTTATGTATAGGAGACACGTCTCTTAAAACGAAACTAACACTTAGCAATCACACACTGCCCAGACTAGCATCAGTAACTGACCTAGGGGTACATTACTCACACAGTCTTAATTTCTCTGAACACATGTCAGACAAAGCTTCTCAAATGCGGAAATTGCTTGTTTTCGTTCTCCGCAATTTGTATCAAAATGAATCTAAAATCCTCCTTTATAAAGTTTGTTTAAGACCTATCGTTGAATACTGCTCGTTCTTATTTTCCAACCTACGCCTATCTGATATACTAAGAGTGGAAGGAGTACAACGATACTTCACTTGCAAAGTACTTAAGACTGACTCAGTCATTGACTACAGTACCCGATGCCAAGTGGCTGAAATATTTTCGCGACAATAGAATACTCCTTTAAAGTAATATATTTTGCAACGTTGTGAGTTGTAAAAGGCGATTTCAAGCTCGACATACTCATCAAGTATCGATTGAGCTGTTCACAACCTGAAACCATAGATTTATAAAAATAGGTAAATCAATGTTACCGTCCAGCATCTTCTGCATGAATGGGTCAACGATCAAGTTATGATGTTTCAATAGACCCATACCAGTGGTCGACTATGTTGGTAGACAGCAGTCGTTATTGACGCGAGCCAGCTGGTGCGTCATCAGGTTTGAGGGTTGGCAAACTACAAGGCTTAATGAAGTGTTTGAAATATTTGTCATGGAAATTGTGGTGTTGTAAGGCCAGTGAAGTGTCACAGCCTTAGCTATCTCATCCAGCAGTTGGGTCACTGAATATCGAATAGATCATTGATCACTGCCAAGGTCAAGGACAAACGACGCGCACAAGTTCATTGTACGCCATGGACTGGCCCTTCGCTTGTATCTACTTTAACTAATATACTTCAGTAATAACGTCCTTTGTGTTGTACAGTCTTCAAAGCATCTGTCATACCTTGACACGTCGATGGGATATTCCACCTAAGGTGCTGACCACGAGGTGTGACTTGGACGTTAGCTAGTTTGTCACACTATTCACGTCTAACTCGAGTAGGCCTCTAATCATTTCGACATAGATCATCTACGTTGGTGATGCACAGTGTCAACACCAATAAAATTATTCGTTTCTCGCTGTCTGGAAACTGATCTTCATTTTAGCGGGATTCTACGGTTATTTATCAACCGTCTACGGTCTGCGGCCTGCTTGAGCATTTGGGCTACCTGTTCCTGCCATCTAGATATTTCAACAAGTTATCTATTTTTGTTTGTTTTAATGTATCGTTATGTCTATTAATCGCATAACCTATTCTGCTGCGTTTCTGAAAAGTGCACAACCTTTCCCTGTCAAAGTTACAAAAAACTCAATAAGAGACAATGTGGTTGCTGGCAATATACAGCGAAAAGAATGCACATTATTCGGATGTTCATTTACTGGACTGTTAACATCTAACTGGCGATCACTCAATATTTATCGTCAGGACCGACCAAGAAGAAAGAAACGGAAACTTGTTAAAATACTTTACGCTGAAAATTCTATATTGTACCGAAAATGTAATATTGAATAGAGCTAATAATAATAATTCTAAATCCTTAGAATATAAGTGAGGTTGACACAGAGTTCTCTACCTTTAAGGCTAGACTGTTCCAAAGATTCCTAGTGTATTGAAGCATCGTCTATATGTGCAGTAGGTCTAGCGTACCTGATAAACAATCGCGGTAGTATCTTTGTTATTGTGAAGAAATACTGAGGAGAGTCGGTGACGCCATGCTTATGATAATGAGCTTCTGAATGGGAGAACCAGACTTATCCAGCGAGCGTGGCATTCTTTATAGAGTGAAAGAAAAAGGATCCTAATTATTTCAGAGTTCAATGCGTTTTTGGACAAAAAGATGAAAAGATATATCAATAGGCGATAAACGATCGAAGAACACAGAAATTTTACATGTAAACGTGATAGTGGACAAACTAGCAGTTTACGGTATGATATTCGTAACTACATTGACGTTCAGTGATGAAATTTGGCAGGCACATAATAATTTTGTAATCAGAGATAAACAATATGGCGTATAAAAGTGTGATTTCGTGTGGATGTTTGTCCGCGAGGCCTCATTTGGTGGCGTGTCTAGTAAAACTAATAATGATAACTTCACTGTCCAAGATTTACGAAGTTATCTTGAGATTTACTCGCCACTTCAAGGATTATCGATGTAGCTACATATAAACCTTGCTTAATTAGCAAACAAGAAGATAATAAAGGAATTCGGAGACGCAATGTTGGTTGTAGTTTTTCTTAAAAATGAGTTGAGGCATTACGTTTGTTTAAATCCTTAAAGAAAACCTGAAGGTCACGAATCTTTTGTAAACTTTTCAAAAGACATAACTTGTTATCAATCTCAAAAACAGTTCATGAACTTCAAGATCAATGATGAGCCTGAACCTATATGAGGCGTCACGAATTAAAAACCGTTCAGGTCAGTATTTTACATCTCACGCGCTCGTTTTTCGAATCTTCTTATTCATATAAGTACTGGAGGTTCGAAGTAATTTTTAGCTTTTTGGTTTATCATTATTTTTTGAAATTCTGTGATCAAGAACCAAATTTCAGCTTATAAGAAGCGTCAAATGTTGACGCATGTCGTATCGAGGCGGTAGAAAATATATTATCTGAATTACTGTTTTTTGAAACCATTATGTAAAACTGAATCATTATACACGTATAAAGATATGCTGTAAATGTTTTGTAGGAGCGATTGTCATAGCAACTCATTTGTTTCGCCGAATTACGCACAAGCAAATGACGAACTTCAATTTTACCTTTGCAATGGAAGTTGATAACCTGTAGATTAGTTTTAGTAATTGATAATCATTTTGAATAACAAAAGCTTAAATGCAAATTTTCATACTCACAGTGCAACTTTAAAAGGGCTTACATAAATGTTTTGTGGCAGAATTTACTGCACGAGCAATGAACATAGTAGGACCGAAATTATATTGTACTACGCCACTAACTAAATTAAATATCAGTTTGTGAACTTTATATCTCTGCTGTCTAGAACTTCTGTATTCTTAATCTACAATTAATCGATTGCATAAGTAAAGTTTTTGAGTTCCTTTTTGCTTTTTTATTATTTAGAGACCTATCTGTTTGTCATTTTGAAGTTTCACGAAGCTCATTGAATGCGATATAAAATATGTATATTGATTTCTGAGGGATATCACTAAGGTTTATAGTTAGCACAGGCCTGAACAAATTCCATAAAAAAAGTGAATTCTCGTTATTTTTCTATGATCATGGTTAGCAGGATAAAAGTTACAGTAGCTTTATTTGGAATCGTTCCATAGCTGTCAGTAGTTATTCATCCTTTTTAAGACTTATTAGTCCACTTTTCAGATAATGAATGTATTCACAAAATGCCCGTAAACAGGACAAGTCGCGTTGTAAAACATTTTTGTCTGGCTAAATACTGATTTTAAGTTAGACCGAAATTAGATATTGTTACCATTTACGAATAGAAGCAAATAGTAGCCATCAAATAATTCATGTACTGTCAAACTTTAGACGTCGTCTATGGAAAAGGCGAATTAGGTTTAGAACAAATATTAATATAACTTAACATGGAAAGTTCCTATGTTGTTTTATTGAAAGCTCAAGGGCTTTATAAAAGTACTGCGATCGCACTAATATCATCCATTTGAACCACATGCCGTGATAAAAGTGTTCATACGGCGTCAAGTGAACCACGTAAATACTAGGAATGATTTGCGTTTGATAAAACGTTATTCAATACTCAGATTTTTACTTCCCGTTAACACTGACAACCTTGACTTACACAATTTATTAACATGATGTAAATTAAAATGAAATGGATAGATCTATTAAACTTCACAGCATATGTATCTACGATTGTTGGTACAATAAAACGTACACAAACTTGTAGGTCGACTACGCTTATGTAATTATTATTCAAATTAAATAAGAAAGCGTTGGGCAACAGAAATAATACAGTACTTACAAATAAAATAAAGTCCCTGATTTAAGAATACTTAATGGATAGAATGACAAAAATGAAGTAAAGGACGGTGAAAATCGGTGGTCGTAAATCGAGTTCTTTGTGCACTTGAAATATTTGTGATAATGTTAACCTTAAAAACTTATTTGTCTTCTCCTCACTGGGCGTTTTGCTATACTTTAGATACACGTGGAGAATATTTAACGCAAATGTTTGCTCAGAATGTTTCAATATGGTGAGAATTCCCATTTTGACATATGGTAAATAAATAAGGAACGAATTGAGCAAAGAAGGAGCGATTACACCAAGGCCGCATGGCCTGCCAAGCATACGTAAAAGTGGCTTGCCCCTTCGACCAGTTTTAGATATGAATAACTCAGCCCATCATACCATAACAAAATGGTTAGTGCAAATTCTCAAACCATTACACAAAAAATTGTTAAGCATATTGTTAAGGATTCCATGAATTTGTTGAGAATGTAAAATATCTATCGGTCAAGAATAACTTCATGATATCATTAGTTGTATCGTCCTTGTTCACTAACATTCCGCTACTTTTAATGGTAGATTTTATTTGCAATGAACCAACAGTGCGGCGTATAGAAACCACCATTCTCACATCCACAATAAAATATTTAATTCTTAGATGCACGATGAATGTGCAGTTCTGATTTGACAACGAACACTATAAACAACTAGATGGGTAGCCATGCGGTATATTTTAATAAGGTAACTTTAAGTCATGAAAATACTGAAATGGCAGATCTTGTCATTTTATTTAAACACATAAATATTGGTACAAGGGGGCATTAGTTATATATACGCCACTCAAAACAATTTCGACGGAAAGAGAAAAAACAAGGTAATGTGCGTATAAAAAAAATGTGTCGTATAAAAACAATAACGACCACAGATTAGTGTAAGGTAGTGTAGTAATAGTAATAATGATAATAACGACGGAAACGGAAGGGTACAATCAGGAGAATTCTTTCAGTTAAGCAAGACACAACTAATTTTTATGAAGAAAGTAAAAGAAATTTACAGCAGGACCGCCACTGGCTTCTGTTCTAAGCCATACCTGATAACGTCTCTAGCCACTGTGTAACACCACCTCTCAGACCCCAGCCGGGGAGTCGTGAAGGACCACCAGAAGCAAGCCCTTTGCAGCTTTCTTTCTTACCCCCGACACCATGTCATACACTAACAACCTCTCCGCTTCTTTCAACCATTCCCAGCGTCGGCAAATAATGCACGACGTGGAATTATCTGGGACGACATTCCTAGAACATGTCCAAGCCACCGAAGTCGGTGTTTCAAGATGGTGACACTAATCGCATTATCGTCTCTGTGCCCGAACACACGATACCAAACCTTTGCATCACCAACATGGTGTTGCCACTGGATGTCGGCAACCCTTCGGAGACAACGATGATCAAACACAGAGAGTCGTCTAACGTCCTTAACTCGTAGAGATCAGGTTTCACAAGCATAGAGCAAAACTGCTCTTACCAAGATGGCAGATATTATTTGTAACTTATAATGCGCATGTTGAAAGTGTTGTAATATCTGAGCTAGGTGGAATGATTGTAAAGCTCTTGTTATTTTGCACGATACCACTAGCAAACAATCCAAGGTTAAGTGAGCAACTGGAATTTATCCATAATTGACCAACGGTTTGTTCTATTGACCTGAAATCTTATTGATTGCTATTCATAGCAGTTTTGTCTCCACTTATATGTTTCTTTTAGTCACTTTTGTTTCCGATTCAAACTTTGACGTTATCTTCGTTATTACTTACCCTTGTTAACTAACAAATTCGGTTTGATTCTTATGTGTCCATTGATTGATACCTGAATAAAGTGCCAGGCTTTCACGAATTTCTTGACTTTCTCGGTGTTTATTCCATTCAATATTCCGAAATCTTCCCAATAGGACTCATGTCTGCAAATCTCAACATGGATTAATCTGAGTGAAGCTATATCGTGTCATTTTGTAGCCAACTGATATACATGCAGACCCAGACAAAAAGGGCAGATATTTTTTGCTATATAGTGTTTATTGCAGTTGCTGGCACTTAGTTTTTAGTTGACGTTTGGTTTACCTTCTGTTTGCGGGGCTTTGTTTAACCTATGGGCTACACGTGTTACTAGCAGTTTTAATTATCTGTTTGTAATATTAAAGACCATCTTTATATGGGGCGAAACTATTTATTTGCTGATGTTTATCGTTGATTGTGCATTTAATCGTCGGTATTTTAGGACTGTTTTGATGAAATTTTGGAGACAGTTAAGTTTCAAAAATATATCCACTAAATGTATTTTGTAACGTCAGCACTATTATGTATTTATATGCTTTCAAACAGTGCTTGTTGATTTATCTGGCCTGCAGTTGACCAGAGTAACTCAAGCGGTTGGACAAATGAATTTTGCTTTGGACTCTTTATCCAAATACCTATTACGTCAGGCATTTGAAGGGCTCCGACTCTGACAGATTTAAGCAATATGTTAATGTTAACAACTGATTCATACTAGCTGTATGACTCAGTCAAATTAAATGGGCTGTAGAATATGTTAAACAATTATAATTACACTTTTGCTTAGCCCTCCTGGGAAATAATTATGGGCACAAAAATGCGAATTCTTTGAACGTCTGTCAACGCAGCTTGCTCCACAATAGTAGTTAGATTTAAGAATGCAAAACAAGCTGTCAGCTGTAGAACAATCATTCGTTAGTCGTAAAATCTCTATTTGATGAGTAGAAAGTGTTTGTGGTAATTTTAGTGCCTTGAATGCCCTTTGAATTATTTTGCGTAACCTCAACACTAACATTTTGGTTGGTATATCACTTACAAACAGGTATCGTACATACAGTCATTTTTATATTGTTATTTATGATTCCTTACGCCATATTTTCATAGTTGTGGATTGTTTATTAACGTCTTCAAAAGCTCATTTTCCCTTGAAGTGTCGTGCAAGTCGTTTGGTTTTTTCGTAACTGTATTCGGAGAGCGAATTACTTTCATTCTATGTTGAAAATCTTTTCCGGACTTTTTTTGATAATGTAGAAAAACAAAACCTAGAAGGTATTTGTGTTGACCAGTCTGAGTACTTTTTATTGTTTAGGTTCGTTTTTTATAGTCCATCTACTCTCTTCTTATTAAAACATCTAGAAAGGCTGTTTTATATCCATTTTTCTCTCATATGAATTTAACAAATCGGCCAACTTCACTAGCTATTTGTTAAAGACCAAGCAAAATTGGTCAGCTATTTTGTTTACAATCAAACATTATTGTAAACTGAAGTTTCTGAATGGTTTTATTTCAAGAGTGACCTGAAACCCTTTTTTATTAAAAAAGGTTCTATAACACTAGGTGTAATTTGAATAGTTGATGTTTTAGCATGCAAGTTCCCTGTAGTAGCATGGAGTGATTCTCAACATATAAATAGTCTGATGTTTCATTTATCGATACTTATAAACTTTGCAAGTTCAGTTCTTTGAGAGGGGGAAAGTTATTTCAGTGTTTTTTCATTCTCACACAACTAACTTTATAGGCGATTTATCTATGATATAGATATAGAAATCTGGGCATCAAATACTTATTTTATCTCGTTTTTATATGATTTCTGTTTTTACTTTATTTATTTTAACATATAGATATTGGTACAAGGAGGCACCAAATACATATGCGCCACACAAATCTCATTCGATATGTGTGAGGGCTGTGATATTGCCCGGGTTCCCAAACCGAAGCAAGTGGTTTTCTTAGGGGGCCGCACTCGGAGCCTCCGACCTGAAGGTCTAACCCACAAGGCAGTGGAGCATCGTAAAGAAGATGCAGTCCCATGATAATCGGTGGCCAACGATTGGTTCATACACCATTTGTTCCCGCAGGACACTGGAGCCCATGTGCACCATTGGTTCGAAATCCGGTTAAAGTGCCGGACATTCGCCTTTCGTCCTCTCATTTTCGTAAACAACACCCCCGCCACGAGAACGTAGTGAATAGGACTTGCCTGGCAGAGGCTATATACGCGTGGCCATGTGAAAGCATTTAGAGAGGGAGAGTGGACTTTCTCCACTCTCGGCCGTACCAGGGCATTGTGTACAGCAATCATTTATGTCATTAAACCTGTCAGCTAACATAAGTAAAATAAATGTGATTATAGAAATTCATTGGATAAAAGTAGTTCTATAATCAAAAAATATTGTCAGCTAACAAATTAAAAATACTTCTAAAATGATGTAAATAACCATGAAATAGCCGGTTATTCTTTCTAAATTTACGTTTTGGTGTTTTAACTTACGAAATATTTTTATTTCATTTAACACCTTTCTAATTTATCAGTGAGGCATACTTGAAGGTAGATTAATCTGCTTTCATCAAATCATTTTTAATATTAACACTGACAAGTTAATTGTATAGCAACATCATTAAAATGTTACTGTATACATCATCCCCAAAGGTAACAGAATGGGCTTCATTTAATTGATCACTTTCTATATTATCTTATTTTCTTTAACGTTTTCCAAGTTCAGTAACTCAGGTCCCATTCTGAGCCACAAAATCACTACTATCAATCTTAGGCGATAAATAAAAGAAACAGTCTAAATGAACATTTTTCTCTATTTTTCAACCTAGTTGTTTTTTTGTTCAGTAAACTGATTTTAATTTTCATGTGTTTAACGGGTATGTACGCTAATAAATGGACACCGGGTTTAAATAATTTTTTTTAGGCAAATACAGTCTCAATTATACAATAGCTGGAACAGTATGGTTCCAATAAACTTTCCTTCATAAAGTTGGATAAATTTAAATACACTAACTGAAGGCATTTTATCAGAATGGGTTTTGTGGAGATTTTAAAAAGATTCACTTGTTGAAATCATGAGTCAATTGAGGCTAGACAACCATGGAAAACCTGGAAGCACTGGACGACCGTTTCGTCCCAGTATAGGACTCCTCAGCAGTGCACATTCACGATCCCGCACCCCGCGAGATTCAAACCCAGGACCTACCCGTCCCGTCCCGCGCTTAACCAACTAGACCACTGAGCTGGCAGGCATCCAACAGAGTTAGTGTCTAACTTCAAACAATCCATGAAGTTGCGCCATCATACACCATTATCTTCAGTGAGTTCCTATCTCACAAGAGACCTGGTTGAACTCCACTGGTAATGACTTCTCACTAGAACTCTAGAAGTATCTCCTGAATGCATTTTAGTTAGTTGTTTAGTTGTACAACATAAAACACTTGTCAGCTAAACTAATTTCCATTAAATTTAGATCCAAATAAATAAACATTATCCCTTTGCAAAAACATTGATGTTCTACAATGTAATAATTTCACTAACGATATTTACTACACAAGAAATGTAAAGCATTAAGCCATGTAACAAACTGATAATCATTAGTTTTACTTCGAAAATAAAAAATCAAACAAACAAACAATCAAGAAATTTATCATCTAATTAACTTGGCTATTTGGAAAAACAAAAAAAAAACAAAATTAAGAATTACAAGTATAATTATCTAATGTGTACTTATGTTAGTGAATAGGTTGAAAGGTATCTTGTAAGTAGAACTATTATATATAGATATATACTGAAACAAAGAAACACTACAAATCGATGATACGGATTACCTAATGAAGATCACCTAAATGTATCATTACTTATTTCCCTTTTTTACTCGGTAAGATTTATAAATCATGATACCTTTTTTAAATAAACAGATGTTCATGATTATCATAAATCATAAAGTCTGTGTTTTTTTTTTTTTAGAGATTAGTTTAATTTGTTGATATCAGTTAAGAAATAAATGAAAATTATTGAGCATTGAGTAACTGTTTAGTTTGAGTAAAGAATCTATCAGCCAATATGAAAATAAAGGAGCATATTCCGGAACTCGAGTTAAAATTTCATGATCTACATTCTTAAAACTTAAATAAGTTATAATGTGGTACAAAATTCATACAACAATTTTGGCAGATAACCAATTTATTAGACACTTCCGGTCATAAATAAATACCGTATTACCACCCTGAAGTCACTGTCTAGTGAGAGTTCAACTATAGTTTGATGTGGTTTTGATCAGTGGTTAATTAATCTTGAAGACGGTTTTCACCATAGACTAATATCAGCTGTAGGATTATCATAAACCAAATACCTCTGAACGATTATAAGAACTAGTGAGTTCAGTGATTTGATAGGATAATAAAACTATCTCAAGCAGTTTAGTTTGACTCAATATATACTCACCACTTACAAAATGTGATAAGATCCTTCTACGCATTGATTACATTTTATCCTTTACAATCTAACTTTCAGTTAGATTCTATGCTATCCCATTCTTGACATTTTACATTTAAAAAGAAGTCTCATTGTGCATCTGGCGACATTACACCTTCTTATTAGTAGGATATGTTTTACTTAATACACCTATAGTTTGTCACAGGCAACATAAATAATCCTTATTCTCTTAACTGCAATTCTTCATAGTTTTCAGTGTAATGTCATAATTGCCAAGGTAAGATTAAGATTTGAATAAGCTAGTTCTGCTTCAGAAGATGCATGTGTGCTTTAGTTAAGCCTATTACATTGACATATGCTCGATGATAAACATTTTACAAAAAAATTTCGACCTTCTAAAATTAGTGAGCGATGGTCTGATTAGTAATAAATGTTTACTAAGAAACTATTAATAGATGCAGTCAATCTAAAGAAAACAATTTTTTAGTTTTTGCGTAGTTAATCATGAAGCTTGTTTTCAGGAAATGAATTCGAGTGCACGCTATATCGTGATGTATGCAAATTCATTATTGGTATGACAGATCATTCATTCTTGAAAGTATCTTCCATTCTCAAAAGTAAATGAATACTATAAGCAAAAATGGATAGTGGCCACCAGTGGAATCCAGGACGCGCATTTCGTTTCATTTGGGACTCGTCAGCTGGATGTGCCTGTATCTCAGGAATGATGTTCAGTCTGAGATGGACTCAGACCCAGTACCGTTTGCTTCAAATGCCATCGTGTAATAACACTTAGCTACTGAGTCCCGATAGCCACTTACTTGTACATGGGATGAGAAAAGCTTTAAATGGAAACTGAATCAAAAATCAGTCTGCGTAGTTTTAACTTTATTTTGAAAGCTGTAAATAAAAACCTGGTCTCTTTAATCGATTGCCATTTCACCGTTATTCTGCTCGTACTGGTAAAAGAGAATACAATTAAGCTATAAATAAGATAATATACTTACTTTCTTGCTTACTTACTTACTTACTTACTTACTTACTTACTTACTTGCGCCTGTTACTCCTCGTGGAAATATTGTGTCTACTGTGACTAATTTGTCGAATGCACACAGATTTGCAAATCTTTCTCCATTTTCGTTTCTCTCACCCAGTCCATGTCGTCTCCTGATATCTTCATATCCGGTGTTGTCTATCCCGACTCTGGCATTTAGATCTCCAATCAGAATGGTGAGGTTCTTTCTTGGGCACTTCTATATGATTGACTGCAGCCGCTCGTAAAATTTATCTTTAATGTCGTCGTTGCTATCATTGATGGGGGCATAACATTGGATAATATTCATTGTGATCCCCTCCTTCTTTGTTTTGAATGATGCTTTGATGATTCAAGATCCGTGAGATTCCCATCCTCCAAGTGCATTTCGTGCTACTTTGGACAGCATTAGAGCAACTCCCTGAGTGTGTGGAGCATTTTCCCTCTTAGTGGACGAAGTATAGTAGCATCTCTCCAGTATTTAGCCTTTGTTGTCCAGCTTGAGTCCAATGGGTTTCTGTGATTTCCAATACTGTCAAGTTGTATCTCCTCATTTCCATTGCTATTTGATTGGTCTTCCTGGTCTCCCACATTGTTCGGACATCGCATGTACCTATAAAAATTGGTGTTCTGGTTGTTAGAAGAGGCATTGGCCTCGTGGCTTCCGAAGGAACTCGGCTTTCATCATGAAGCGTCATAATTCTTCTAGATGAAGACCTTCTAACTCCCATGTCAGAGTTTAAATGGTTTGAATTATTTGATCTGGTTGGCATTTTTTAGCGAGTTAGTTTTCTACGGTTTGGGGTCGCTAAACCCATGCCCAACCCTCCTCGTTTACCTGGGCTTGGGACAGGCCGTTACTCTAGAAGAGCTACAGGCGGAATTAAGATAATATACTATTGAAATTGTATTTGTGGTTGGTATAAAGTAGACAAGCATATTTATTCTGCTTTACATTCTACGCTAATATATTTTGGAGTGTTCGTTTTCAAAAAAAATAACAGCTGATGTCTACAAGTATCAAAAGATAGTGAAATTAAACATTTTGTAAACAGTAAATTATGAACATTTTCGAAAATAGTAATCACATTTCTGTCTAAATGGTGTTTGGAGGTAGTCGACAGGAAACCCTGGACCCGGATCACAAATGATTTATCACTGGGTGGTGATCAATGTCATGCGTGTCTAGTCCTTATTAGTGCAGATCGAATGCTATCGACCATGATGCAATGTGGCCACCAGTCTAGGTGACTCGATACTGCGGGCATTATATATTGAGATTAGATGGTGGTTGGAGGTAGTCGACAGGAAACACTGGAGCCGGGTTTCGTGCTACATGGCACAAATATCAAAAAATAGTAAAATTAAACTCTTTGTAAACAGTAAATTGTAAACATTTTTGGAAATAGTAATTACATTTCTGTCTATTGCACAAATATATATGGGTTCATATAAGCATTAAAAAAGAGTATTAATTTAGTAGTTAGATTCATGGGTTAGTTGAAGCTAGACCACCATAGAAAACTTGGAAGCACTGGACGACTGTTTCGTTCTAGTATGAGACTCCTAAGAAGTGCGTGTCCACCTCGCGGGATTCGAGATCAGGACTTTCGGTATCGCGTGGGTACACTTAATCTCTAAACCACTGAGCCGGCATCCTACGGTGTTAATGTCCAACTTCAACCACTGCTGAGGAGTCCCATACTAGGATGAAATGGCCCTCCAGAGCTTCCAGGTTTTTTCATGGTGGTTTAGATTCAACTTACCCATGAATTCAATGACTAAATTATTATAATATCCACAAACCCTTTCTTTGGAATATATTAATTGATAGCATTGTGGCTTACTTAGATTGGTATTTAATTAAAATAGGTCATCAGTAGATAAACCGTAGTTGACATTATTCTAATTAATTATTTCGTATTTATAGTTGATTTCGTCAACAATTTTCAAAAGGGTTCGACGAACATAACTATATGTTCGCTACATTGACAAAGCACTCTCATCCCAATGCTTAGGTTGGTATTTAATTTCATCTCTGTTAACTAATATATATATATATATATATATATATATATATATATATATATATATATATATATATATATATATATATATATATATATATTAACTATATATTTAAAAAAGTCAATGGAATTATTTATTTAATAACAGTAACGATAATAATAATACTTACTTACTTACGCCTGTTACTCCTCGTGAAGAAGCGTAGACCACTCATTAGCATTCTCCATCCAACCCTGTCCCAAGCAATCCTTTCTAGCTCCTTCCAGTTGTTATTCATCCTTTTCATATCTGCTTCTATTTCCCGACGTAATGTGTTCTTTGACCTTCCTCTTTTTCGCTTCCCTTCAGGATTCCAAATTAGGGCTTGTCTCGTGATGCAGTTTGACGATTTGCGTAGTGTATGTCCTATTCATTTCCACCGTCTTTTCTTAATTTCCAATTAAGCTGGAAGCTGGTTTTTTCTCTCCCTCCTTCCTCAATAATAATAATAATAACGAACTGACATATAGAATTCTTTGATAATTTCATTATTATAAGGAGGAATACAAATAGTTCTAGAAATCTTTTGAAAATTGATCTTTTACAGATTATTTTCCAAATAGAAAGTTTTTGTTTAATGGTAGACGAGGAACTTTTATTAAACTGTAGAAAGTTACTTCGTATACAAGTATAAAGATTAACTAAAGTTTTGTAATGAACATATCTAAGTATTTGATTAACTATTCACAATGAATTATTTCAGTTATTCAAATGCTCAATTATGAAATAGGTCATTTTTCTTTGATCCGATCAAGTTTATCTGAAATAACATTACGTGCTTTACAATTAGACAGTCTCATTCAATAAATACGAGGTATATCAGTTCATAATTGAAAAAGAATTATGCAGATACTTTGGGAAATTAAACTCTATACTTATAGAGGATGAAACATGATTTTTTTTAAACATCGTAACATTAAATTGTTTTTTTTTTTACCTACTGGGAGATTTCTTGCATTGATGGATAACAAATACGCTTAGATATATTACCTAATAAAGTTGTAAGTAGATCTAGTGTGAAACAATTGTCTACTATTGTACTACTATCTACATTGGTTTCTTAACAGATGCAATATGTAAGGAAAATTAACTGTACATTCGATTGATTGTCTGAAAATATCCTAATTGAAGTATTCATTTGAAAGTGTAAATATATCGTTTTCAAGTTAGCTGACATAAGCGATAAGACCGTTGAATTGAACATAATAACTTATTTATGACAATCAATGATGAGTTGCTTATAAATACAAAATCAGTTGTCGAAAAAATAGTTTTCATCCTGTTTATTTATTTATCTATTATCATTTTTTTACTTCTCAATATGCTGAATGAATTAGATTAGATAGTAGTTGGAGGTAATCAATAAGAAACCCTGAACTTAGATTCTGTCTTACCTGGTACTCGTTAACAAGATGTACCTGTAATCTTGAAGGTGTTGATGCTTCCTGACAGATTCAATCCTGTCACCTAGACTGGCAGTCACATTGTAACTTGATCAATAGGATTCGATGTGAACTAAAAAAAGACCTTACATAGATCACCACCTAGTGATTCATCCATCAATTGTAAATGAATTAGATGAATCTAAATTAACTTGTTTAAAGAGAAAATATTCATCTCTCTCTCTCTCTTTCTCTTTATGAAAAATGTTAATACAATTACTAATAACGTAACAATGAATCTGTTTAGCAAACAAAACAAAAAAAAAACAAAAAAAAATTATTTAAGCCAAATAGGGAATCTTTTTTGTTGAAATTTTCTTTTATTTTAAATAAAAAATAATAAATTTTCTTTTTGTATTCAGCAAATAATTAATTTTCATCGTTTCAATTTAATTCGATTTGCCAATATTTTTTTTTCTTTCTTTTTCTTTCTTTTTTGTTAAATTAAGCTTGAATCCTTGTCATTTGTGTGTGTGTGTGTTGTAGACTTTGTTTTTTTCTTCTTTTTTTCTTTTTTTTTCTTTTTTTCAAAATGCATTTATGATGTTTATTATTTATATGAGTGAAATTCACGTGTTACTTACTTATTGTCTAAAAATAACAGGTTTTTTGAGTTCATTGTTCATGAGGAAACATAAAGCACATTGTTGTTGTTGTTTTTACAATCTAGTGATTCTATTTAAAAAAATATATAAATATTGTTTTAATAAAAACGTTGAAAATATTATTATCAGAAGGGATTTATGGAGATTTGTAGAAATTTCACAGATTGAAATCATGAATCAATTGAAGCTAGACCATCATGGAAAACCTAGAAACACTGTTTGATGGACGTTATGCACTGCTGAGGAGTCCCATACTAGGATGAAACGGCCGTTCAGTGCTTCGAGGTTTCCCATGGTGGTCTAGCTTCAATTGACTCATGATTTCAACTTGTGAAATTTTTTAATTGTTTAGATTAGAAAAACAATTGAATATGAAATGCTTATGGTATAGATTATTGTACCTTAATTTACTATGATGATATAATAACAATAATAGTAGTAATTATTTAGTTATACAGACTGCGATCGGTCAGTCCTTTTCGGTATATAACCATCTATAACGGATTGTTTCAGTATTGCTATCAGTGATAAGCATTTTTTAAAAGCAGAAATGGATAGTGCTTAATATTAGAATCTATAATGCCCGTTTTGTCTTTTTTGAGACTCATCAGCTAGATATGCCTGTATCTCAGTGTTGATTTTCCCTCAGAGATTTGAACCCAGTGTGTTGTGCTTCATACTAACTTGCTATCTACTTTGCTACTGAGTTCAGATAATTATTGATCGTAAAATATATCAGGTGAACAACTTCTCAATTTAAGGTTTATTTTTTTTTAATCGTAGTAAATTTTTTTTCTTTGACTAATCATCAGCAGATGTCAGTAAAATCATATAAATAAATACGTTTTGATCACTGGGTCATATTGGTATCCGAAGAGTAAAATTGGCTCCTAGAATCACCTTTGTTTTTAAATTGTATTGTGAGAATCTCATGATTTCCTGTAGTAGTAGTACAGGTTTTGTATGGCTTTAACACCTTTTTTACACAGTGATGTTTTATCTTTGAGATGAGGAAAGGTGTCTTTATTTGTTAAGTTTGGCGGCTCCATTTCTTGACCATGATGGAACGTGTTCTTGAGATTGTAATATGAAAATCAATTCAGTCATTTTCTAGGTTTTCAAACAATTCCAATATTATATGATCTTAGTTGTATATCAACTTTTTAGTGCTGAGAAGAATGCGAAATCCAGTTATGAATCTTGTTACAAAAAATGAATTTAAAGTCAACATATTTTTGTTTACATGTTATTTTTTCGACTACATATCAAAGTCAGTAGGGATAAATATTAAAACATGCGTTTTGTCTAGATTTCATACTAAGCATACATGTATCGTAAGCAATACTTTAAACTATGTGTGCAAAGGTAATGTGATTTTTTTCAGCAACAAGAACTATTATTATAATTATAAGCTTTATTTAATATCATATATTATTGGTGCAATATAGAATTCTCAGCACAAAGTATTTGAACAAGTTTCCGTTTCTTACTTCTTGGTCGATCCTGGCGATAAATATTGAGTGATTGCCAGTTAGATGTTAGCAGTTCAGTAAATGAACATCTGAATAATGTGCATTCTTTTCGTTGTATATTGCCAGCAACCACATTATCTCTTATTGAGTTTTTTGTAACTTTGACAAGGAAAGGTTGTACACTTTTCAGAAACGCAGCAGAATAGGTTATGAGATTAATTAACATAATGATATATTAAAACAAACAAAAATAGATAACTTGCTGAAATATCTCGATGGCAGGAACAGGTAGCTCAGATGCTCAAGCATTTAAACAATTGAATAAGAAAAAGAGAATTCAGCTGAATTCTGTTTATCTTATTCAATAACACTATGGATTATTTCAATTATCTAAACAATTATTCTTTGGTATTTAACTTGATTTGTCCATTCCGTTAAGTTGTACAAATATAATTATAAAAAAAATTTTTTTCACTACACAGATGAACGTGATCATATACAAAAATGTTTGTTTACCAATTGGATTAATGCTCAATTAGATGGAGTGTTTTCATCGGAATTTCTCACTTATCTATCTTATCCAAATGATCTACATAACAGTTGGGCATATCATAATAGTTCAATGAATAGATTACCACATTCACCATCATGGGAATCATCACCATCTACACATAGATCATATGCTATTGGACATACTTATTTAGTGAAAGAACTATATCATGATTTACGTGATGGAAGAATTTTACTTCGTTTATTAGAATTATTATCAGGAAGGCAATTTGTAAGTTCCAATAAAAATTATTGATACATTTTTTTGTTTGCCATGATACATCGTTTAAAGGATCATTTTGATGATGATGATGATGATGATGATGATGATGATGATGATGATGATGATGATGATGATTTGGATGATGATGTTGATGATGATGAGAATCCAGATCACTGATCATTGAAATAACGATGGATAGATAACAATTATTGATTATTTTGTGTGTAATATAATCGAACAAAAAATGTATTGATTTGAAGATAATTATTACATTTCTGAAATATTATGATATTGGATAGATTGACTTATAGGTTTTATATAATAAAAATTAAACATTATTTGATGTATCATCAAGGAATTAAGAATAAACTAAGTGGTCATAAGAATCGTTTTAAATTAATGGAATTAGCTTTATTGAAATTGTGGTTCAAATGTACTAAAAAGATCTGCACAGTAGACAGTCTAAGTCAGGAGCTTGAATTCATCAACAACTCACTGACCGAGATCGGCTACTCCAGTGCTTTCATTAAGAAGTACATGTATTACATAATAAAGAATTCAGAGATTTCGACTGTTCGTAAGAAACCTTTATATATGAAACTATAATTCAACGGAGATGTGGCCAGTGATACCCTGAAATATAGGTTAACGAAATTAATCATCAGGACATTCTACGCAGCCAATTTTGCATTGACTTTCTCTTGTCGACCAGCGATGTCTACTCAAACGAAGGATAAGTTACCTGAGTTGGCCTCTTCAATGTGCATCTACAAATTTAGCTGCTCCTGTGAAGATAGCTATATTGAGCATACTACCAGGCAACTTAATCAACGAATGAGTGAACATCTACCAGCGTGGTTTATAAAGGGTCAGATAAAAACAATTCTCAGTTGTATTTTGGCACATCTCATTGATAGCGGTCATGCTGTAGATAAATCGAAATCGTTTCGAGTGATCTATCGTATACCTCCATTATTTCTTAATGGAGTTTGTTCTCGCCTCCTACATATAGTTGAAGCCATAGGAATTGGTACATATAACCCCAATGTATGTATACAGAATAAATTCGTAACCCCCTATCCCTCCCATGGCCAGTTACAACTTAATTAACGATTTTTTCTCTTTTTTTTCCTCTCTTTTATTATTATTATTATCTAGTTACTTTATTCTGTTTTTATTATCATTAGCCTTATTTTCACATTTGGGATTTGTTTGTAACCTTTCGCCTTTTTCCGTTTGTATTCTTTACTATCTAATTATTTACACACTTCTTATTACGTAATGATTTTAATGTTTTGTGATGACTATTCCAAGTCTATTTACCCATGTTTATTTGACCTTCTATTTCCAACGTTTAATTATTGATAAGAGTTTTGTTATTGTATTTTATTATTCTCACTATTATCAGTTCACCGGTCTTCCTGCTATCAACTTGTATTTTTACTTACTATGTGTGGTGACTTATTCTATTTCATTGTGATTATTGACTCATGTTGCCTTGATTGCTTTCAACGTTTTCGTATAAATATTCATATATATTAGAGAAAAGCCTGATGACGATCTAATTGAAAACAATATTGTTCGTTTTTATGTGTTGCTCTAATTTATTATTCGGTTCGTAGGAAATCAATCTATTCAAGGAGTCATATTTTCGAAAATACTTCATGTTAAAAGATTCAAGACACAATTGATAGATAAACTGTAATCATTGTAATCTATTTTAAATGAGCAAGTTGAGCCTATATATAAGGAGATAATTAAGTTGACTTTTATTGTTTTAAAACTTTTGACAGTTACTATACTTTAGGATTACAGTCAGATCCTCAAATTATTATGTATAGCTGTGTGAAAAAAAAAGTGAGCTATATAGTCATATGAACCACCATTACATTGTCCCTTTTGAAACAAAAAAGTCGAATATATATATATATATATATATATATATATATATATATATATATATATATATATATATATATATATATATATATATATATATATATATATATAAGTGATTGGTAGTTTTAAGAGGTAAGAATTGGTAACACTTGAAAACAGATCAGCATACATTAAAATGAAGAAAAACCCAAGAAACTATTCATTTTGGGATTTAAAATATGTGAACGAAACCTACAAAATTCTCACTAATTTATGACAAAATTATCTATAGTTAATGACAATGGCAGGGAATAGAAATGATTATTTCGTTTGAGCATATGTGAAGTTAAAATGAACCATTACTAATTAGCTGATGATGTATGTGAAATTCAATCAAAATTTAGTTATTTCAATAGTAGGATGTGATTTGTTATGCATATTTAAAAACAAAGTTTCAGTTTGGCAAAATAATAATAATAAATTATGGTGTTCCCCTAAAAGTGTTCAAACTTCTCCGATATTGAATTATTAGTCATTTAAAGGGTAAATGTTTTGTTATTAAGAAATTTGAAAGTGAATTTACTAATAATAGTCAGTATAGGGGTTGTGGAGATTATTAAGTTTTTTTTATTGAGATCATGGATCAATTGATGTTAGACACTAGCACCATTGGATGCAGGCCAGCTCAGTGGTCTAGTTGGTTAAGCGCCTGATGCGAGACTGATAGGTCCTGGGTCCGAATCTCGCGGGGTGCGGAATAGTGGGTGAGCACTGCTAGTACGAAACAGCCGTCCAGTGCTTCCATGTTTTCCAGCTTCAATTGACTCATGATTTCAACCAGTTAAAATTATTATTATTATTATAACTGTTGAATGTTTATTGAAGTAAAATTACATTTGTTTTTGTTTTGTTTTTATTGTTTAAATTCATAAATAACACTTGACTATTGTTTATTTAAACAATCGCTAAAAAAGAAAGTAGATTAAATTTCATTCAATAGAAAATACAGATTTATTATATAATACGAATCAGTGATTGTCTCGATGCCTAATTACTAAGTGGACTAATTAAGTTTTTTTAAAGACTTCGCCGTGCGTTCAAATCTTTTGACGAGGAAATGTTTGGAATTTTATATCCCACCTACATAAGACCACATTTAGAGTACTGTATCCAAGCAGCTAGCCCATGTCTAGTAAAGGATACTAACTCACTTGAGCGTGTCCAGCGTGTGGGAACGAAATTAGTGAAGGGTCTAACTAAACTTCCTTACGATGAGCGTTTAAAACGCCTAAATCTTTTCCCCTTGTCGTATTGTAAGACGCGAGGTGACCTTATACTGGCATTTCGTATCTTTAATTATGATTTGGGTGTTAATATATCTTATCTTTTTGCTCCCTCCGAGGTCATAGCAAGAAGGTTCATGAACCGCGATCTAATAAATTTAAAGTGGGGTCCCAATTTTCGCATCGAGTAGTCAATGATTGGAACGCCTTACCCGAACAAGTGGTATCAGCCCCATCAGTGAATATTTTCAAGGAGAAACTGGACCTTCACTGGAATTCAATCTGTCAGGATTAACACATGTTCACTAACCCACTATCCTTATTACTGAAGACTGAAGACTGAATATTCTTTTCAATAAATTCTCTACAGGTTCTACAATTATATAACTAAGTGAATAATCGGAAAAATGGTCAGGTTAATGGTAAAGTACATAGTTTAAAGTGTTATACCTTGTGATTTTAAGACAATTAAACAAAACAGAATAGAATCCTACAAGAGGCGGGATCGTGGATGCGCACTGCTGAGAAGTCCCAAACTAGGACGACACGACTGTCCAGTGCTTCCAGGTTTTCCATAGCGGTCTAACATCAATTGATTCATGATCTCAATAAAAAAATACTAATAATAATCTTTGATTCTCTGAAAAATCTTAAGAAACACAAAAAGATCTACACACTGAATTTTTACTTGTATAACTTATTACAGTAGATCTTAAAAGTTAAGCAAATAGTTAAATGTGCATAGGGTTTTGGACATGAAATGAAAATATAACCGTCGCATACCATTTACTGTTTTTGAAGGTCAGTACATGTATATAGACATAATTTTAATTATCAGAATGGGTTTTGTGGAGATTTTTAGTAATTTCACAGGTGTAAATCATGAGTCAATTTAACCTAGACCACTATGGAAAACATGGAAGCACTGGATGGCCGTTTCGTTCTAGAATGGGACTCCTCAGCAGTGCGCATCCACGATCCCGCGTCCCGAAACATTCGAACCCAGGACCTATCAGTCTCGCACCAGGCGCTCGACCATCTAAATCACTGAGCCAGCCGGCATCCATCGGTGTTAATGTCTGACTTCAACCAATACACGAAGTTGAGCTGCCGTACACCATTGCCTTCAGTGAACTGATATCTCACAACAGACCTAGTTGAACTCCACTGGTAACGGCTTCTCACTAGAACTCCAGGAGTATCTCCTGAAGTCAGTTTCTACTGAGCAGTATAACGTAAATATTAAAATATTTAAGATATTTGTATGCAGTTAGATTTCATCTTGATTATTATTAAAATGAAAGTAATAATAAACATTTATTCATTTCATATTGCTTCTTATCAACCTTTCAATCAGCTAAACTCTAAGGTAGTTAGAGATTATAGTATAAGTAGGCTGAATTCATGTTTTATCGGAATAGATACATTCACTTATACAACATGTTAACCTCCTTGTACTTTATTATTAAATTATACTTATTAAAACAATTTGTTGAGCTTATTCCATTGTTAATTAATCTAATTAGATTGGCAGTGAAAATGAGGTATAACTTAAAATGATAATATCTAGAGATTTATTAGTCTAAGGGAAAGAAACGAATTAGTCCAAATGATATGCTGGAATAGTGTTATAAGAAATACTAAACTACTACTAAACTACTTATTTGAAAGTAAATTATTTAATTGTATAAATAAAAGTTTTGATCATTGAATAGAAAGTATACTTCATCAATCTTATACAATACCAGTCAGTCAGTCAGCTACAACGTAGGACCAGGCACATATATGCATCGATCCAAGTTACCATACCTCATTAACACAACAAGGTGAGCATCGGATTCATGAAAGTAGTTAATTCAGAGGTGGTAATATATAAGGATATAATACAGGAAGAAAGAATTAATTCGTAGAAAGAAAGATATGAGGCAATTTTAATCTCTTAGTTTAAGGGAAGACAGAGAATGTATACAATATCTGTTGACATATTTCTAAGTGTTAGCTGAATACACGTTTTCTGAGTATATGAAGAGGTGAGATTGCGAACTCTATGTATACGGATCCATAAATATACCTGAAGTATTATAACAGATCACGTGAAATTGAGTTTGTTCACAATTAATTCAATCAAGTCATTTTATTAACTTATTAACGAACTGAATCATCCTAACAACAACTTATCTATATCATTGTATCTTTATTACTATTGCGAATGTATGAACATGTATGCTTGAATATTGCTGACGGCCCTCGCATTTATGCACTATGCTAGTCTTACTACTAACCATTTATTTGATTCGATGAATCATTCATTTCACTATGTATATATAGTGTCCATATTATTCATATTCATTGCTCTTGCTCGCTTAATTGTACGCGCTTGATCGTATTCATATTCGCTCACTTGCTTTTCGACACAACTCTTCTATTCTTGTTTAACGCATCTGTAATTTTGGATATCTATGTGTGTGGTCCCGTAATAAAAGTAATCAACGATTTGTATTCGCCTTCTGATTAATATACCATTGGAGCGTTATATAGGACGGTTATCCAGACGAACTGTATACGAAGTTTAAGGATTATATGGAATACCGACCACCACATTATGAAAAAAAGTATCCCAGTAAACAGTGAAATGAATGGCTTATGAACTTGTCAAATCAAAAATAAAACGGGATAGAAAACTTAATATAAAAAAAATAAAAGTCATCAAATCTGTCAAAACCATTTATGTTAAGTAGATTTGTGAATTATACATTAAACTGATTGGTTTTATTCGTATTTGTTGTTTTCCATAAACTGATTGATACAATTTATCAAATGACTTTAAGTATAGTTACAATTTATATAAGAATTTGTTGCTATGTATTTTACCGATGCAAAATAGCTTAATCATTATTGATTTTAATCTACCTGAAGTTTGTACTGATAACGTCTTCAGTAGAATGATGAAATTTCTACAATCAAACCATCCAACTCAAAGAACAAAACTTCATCAAAATCACTCAGCTGAGCTACAAATCTTCTTCACCATGTTCAAAAAGTTCTAAAATACGAAACATTGTTTCTAAGCTAAACTAAGGAAGTTCGATTATGTGAATGACCAATATTTTGAAATGAAGTTCAAAATTCTAGAATATTTCTGTAGATTATTTCTTCTAACTGAGAATCAATGATTATTTGGTTTGAATAATTTTTTCTGGTTAGCGTTTTTTTCTAGCGAGTTAGTTTTCTACGGGATGGGGTCGCTAACCTCATGCCCAATCCTCCTCCTTTATCCGGGCTTGGGACTGGCAGTAGCTCCTGGAGGTACTCCAGGCGGAGTTAATGATTTTTTGACATAAGGAATGTTCAGATCGATTGTATTATGTTTCATAGTTTTGATATTTGAAATAATGTTCATTGATCTTAACAATAAATACAAGAAGTGCGCTACAAAATCTCATGAAACAGAAATGAAACAGAAATTCATGAAATGTTAAGCAAATAGTTTTCCTTGAATGGATCGTCAGTTTTGTTTATTACATGAAGAATTGGAAGATGTAAGGTCATGATGACCAGTAAAAACTAATGAGTTAATGAAAATATCAAGCACATGAAGTTTCGTATGCTGTCAGATAATCGACTGACTGTCCATTTTATTTTTGTTCACCTGAATTTAAGGAACTCTTCTGACCACGCAATATTAGTGAGACCTGTGCTGACTATCCAGTTGAAGTGTCTAATTTCAGGAAAATATGACGTAAAAGGAGTAGGATATATGTGTGCTGCTGCAAATAAAAAAGTAGTTGAAAAAGAAAAGAAAATGATTAATCTCATCTTTTACTTTGTTTTAATAATGTCAGTTCACCTGTTTATTGTATAGACTACATATATTATCTGAAATAGAGTCTGCTATTCTATCTAGGCATACAGGACATAAAGATCATCGGTGAACTTTTCTCTTGAAAATACTTCTCAAAAACACCTTTCCAATATAAACTTATCACCGAATTACTAAGCACGCAACAAAATGTATTAACCAAGTATGTTCACAAATGTTTACAAACCTAATAAAAACACAGTTTAAAGGGGTTAGTATTTTTGGTATGTTTAGTTTTATAGACGTAATTCATAATAAAGATTTTCGTGAAAGTGAGCTACTTTTGAACTAAGAATCGTTCACTTTCTCTAATTACCAAAATATATCGATATTATTCAAATTTCTAAATAGTTTATCCATGTAAATAAATACAAGGTAAAGTAACAGAAATGATAATTGCTTTATCTGGCTATATTTTCGTTAAATGCTGAATATCTTTAAATTACTATTTACAATGGATTGTATTTAGTAAAGTATGTAGTAAATAATGTTGTACTACTAGTATCTAATAATTATTTATGTTAAACTGATTATCTTATTACTACAATCTCCACAAAACCCTTTCTGATGCTAATTTTAGATGCTGTTCTAAGTAATCTCATACAACTGTACGTTTCTGAAGAGCCCATGGAGCGGGACGAAGCAGTGGTTAGCTTTTACATAACTTTTGGTTGACTTTTACTTAATAAAGACGTTTAAAACTACTACGTTATCAGCAATTTGATTAGGCTTATAGTCTACAGATAAAGATTGACTAAAATTAGAATTGTTCAGTTATAGTTCCTTGAAGAGGAGCTTAGCATCATCGTTATGGAAACTTTGTATTTTCAGTGAAGTTGAATCCATAGTGGTGTGTGAGATGTATGTTCCTGTCCTCATAAAGTGCAAATGCCTTAACGCTTTTTCTCAAATATCTAACCAACCACAATTAAATAATTATAGTTTCATTTGATTTTTATCATGGGTTTGTTAAATGCTTCCCTGAACGCTAACCAGTTACTGAAGTCGAAAATGTGTCACTATTTCTTCTAGTCAGCTAATATATGATGAGGAATACCTTTTTGACTTATTGTGTCATCTATTGTGATATACTGTGATTTTAACTGTAGAGATAACGATAATCTAATCTTCAACGGTTAATGCAGTTGAAAATCGTGTATCCCGTACCTGAGAAACAAAACTGTTGCAAACATTTACTACCGATTTATGAACTACGGACTGATAATTTTACAGTAATTGACTTTCTATTACAGACAAGAATTAATCATAGCAGAATGAGAATTCATCAATTGGAGAACATCAATAAGGCACTTGATTTTCTTTATGAAGAAGGAGCACATCTTGAAAATGTCGGTGCACAAGATATTGTCGATGGTAACCCAAGAATTACATTAGGTCTAATATGGACAATTATATTACATTATCAGGCAAGTCAATTTTGAAAGACTGTATGTTTATGTCGTAATGAAATGTTGAATTGCATTAATTGTTTACGTAGTGTGTTGCATTCCATCATCTTAGATCATTTTCATGTTGTCAGTGAGGAGAATTATCAGAAAATCTGATGAGGTGTCTTTTTTATGAGTATAATTTACTCATATATCTGCCTGATATGTTGGGCAGGAACAAAGCTGAGGGGTCAGGTCTTATTCCATTGCCAAGTGAATGGTCGATTAACTGATATCTATCAAATGTTTATGACATTTAAGTGAGTAAATTTTCGCTTCTGAAATTCATGTAAAAGCATATAACTGCTAACACGAAAAAGTGATTTTGCTAGCTCAATTTGTTGTCTTATGGATGTCCTATCCTGGGCTTTTGTTAGTTTTTAAATCACGTGAGTAGTTATCACTTAGTCACTTGATACGATTAAATATTATCTATATTCATCTACTATAAAATTCAAAATATATCCATCATCATCTTGGACATTGATTTTCTTGAAAGATTTTGGCACTTCAATGATCAGGTGAGTTATGTGATAGTGGACTACTAAAATTACAATGCCGTTTTATGTAAATCTTTTGGCTCTTATTACATTAACTTGAAAACGTGCAACTTGAGGAACAGAAAAATTAAAACTGACTCCTGTAAATCAACCTCAGTAGATGTGAATCAGAATCACAGGATGAAAAATTCTTTACATTGACTATTTTCTGAAATTAAAGTACATCTTTTTTTCAATCAGTTAAACGAATAAGTATTTTCTTTTGTGTTTTTGGCGAACAAAGAAGGAGTCTACACATCTAGTATATCTAGAATATCTGCAAATGCACAGTGATTGAACGACAACTGTTCACATTGCAGTGCGTGTTCTTCATCAAAGCTTTTAGATTACCTGAAAAGATATGAATTTAAACAGCATTACGGTGTAACCAATTGGGGTTTTACACTAAGTTGCAATATCTCAAATCTTATTTCGATGATTGAAATATACAGATAATTTATAGTTCTAATAGTAACATCTGAACAGCAAATTCCTCATGATAGCATAGTTGTCTTTGTAAGTTAAGTTGAATAATAACCAAGAAAAGAACAATAATTGTCGAATGTCATATTTCTGACTGATGTCAAACGACTACTATTATTGTAGTTTTTATGTTGAGCTTATTTGAAATAGTACAATGGTTCAAAAATAAAAAGAAAGAGATATAATTATTTGCAGCTGGTATTTATTTGGTACATTTACATATTCACATATAAAATAATTCATCTTATGAACAAAGATGGATTGTGGCTGGCAGTGGAATCCAGGACGCGCATTTTGTCCTATTCGGGACATCCATCTGACAAGTCCCAAATAGGACGAAACACACGTTCTGGATTCCACTACTAGCCACTATCCATGTTTGCTTAGAATGCTTGGAAATTAAGGCAATATCAAAGCAATACGTACAGTATGCATATATGCCACTAACAAACTGATCAACTGCAGTACTATTCATCAATGGGACAATTCAAGTAAAAAATACCAAGTGAATTTATTCATCTTATTGTTATAAATAAGTGTGATAAGATTAATGAGAAAAAAAACTATAAGCGAAAGTTTATGTAGTACACTAAATTCAATAATCTACTTCTTCATCTTTCTATCTATCTCATGTAATCTATAATTATTATGAATAACTTTCATTCTATGATCTATTATAATCTGTTTTAGGTTCAGGATATCGTTGTAAAAGAATCAGATGAAACTGGTGAAGTTAGACATGCAAGAGATGCTTTGCTACTTTGGTGCCAGCTTAAAACAGCTGGATATCCTCAAGTAATAAACATTGATTATTATTGTAATCATCAGTTAATTCATAAGTATAATCAGTATTTTTATAACTAACGTCTAATAAAAAAATGATGTGTGTCACAAATAACTAGTACTCAGTTTAATTAAATATTTCTTTTCCATTCAAATCATTCACAAATGAGTTTCCATAATTGATTGGTCAGTAGGTGGTGATCAATGTCATATGATTCAAGTCCTTATTTAGTGCAAATCGAATGCTATCGATCATGTTGCAATGTGGCCACCAGTCTAGGTGACTCGACACTGCGGGCACTATGTATTGAGATTTTAGATGGTGGTTGGAGGTAGTCGACAGGAAACCCTGGACCCGGGTTTCGTGCTACTTGGCACTTGTCAGCAAGGTGTAGCTGTAACCTTGAGGGAACTGGTGCTCCCTGGCGGATTCGATCTTGTGTCACCCAGCTTCACAGTTGGAGACGTTACCACTGAGCTATCCGAGCCGTGACTAACCTCCTGTAGGACTGAGATGTAATCACAATTGATTGATCACTGGATGGTGATCAATGTTATGTTTGTCAAGTCCTTATTTTGTTTTAGTGGATGATGTTATGATAGAACAAAAATTATCAAAATATTGAATCATATAGAAAAATAATTATTTTGTAATCTAAGATAATTTCAGTGTTCTGTCTTTGAACTGCACTACGAGTTACTCAAATTAGAACAAGCTGACTGAAAAAATTCACTAGGTATCTCGACTAATGTTTAAATAATCACATCAGTCAGTATCACATCTCATTATAAAATTATTTGTTGTTCCTTTTAGTGAGAAGAATAATGTTCTGGCATAAAAGCCATAGATAAATTGTAACAATATATGACGTCATTGGTTTTGAAGGCTAATAGTTATTAGAATTTATCACCTTGCTGAAAAAAAAAGATCCATGTAGAATTCAGATATCCCATATAGTAAACTAAAGATATCTTCCTTTACCACTCAGTGAAACAGCAATTGTTTTCTTCCCATGTTGGTGTTCGTTTAGCCGGAATTTAATACGTCAGTCTAAGATATTCCTTCTGAACTACATTATATAAACTTATTTCGCAATGTTCGTTCTCGTTAATTCGACTTTTTTATATATTTCTGTTCTCTTATTGTGTTGTTTAGTATGAGAATAGGAAATGAATCATATCCGTATCGTTATTTTTATTGTCCATGACTGAATAAAAGTTACTCTTGGATTTAAAGCCTACAAAAGGAACTCAATTTCGCACACACGAATATCATAAGCTTGACTAATAATACTGCTCCATCAAGTCATATTGTGGGACAATATTTCTATAAAACTACTTGTGAGCTACTTAAGATAACGTATATGAGCACATGAATCTGAAATGTTTTCAAGTTTTAATTGATACACTGACAGACCTGTGTTAGCTCTGATGATGATGATTTCCAAATTAATCCTACCATTTTCAAAATATGGCTAAAGAAGTTATTACTTATTGTAACAAAGAGTACCACTCTTTGAAGAGTTTATGAAAAGTCAGCTGGACGTTGTTGATGGTTTAGTGCACATGAATATTTTTTATGTGCTGGAGCAAGCTAATCTTCCCAATATGACAGAAAATAAAACTGACATCTAAAATATAATATCGTTAATGATAGATTCGAAGATTATGGTTAAGTAACTTTCACTTCTCTGTACGGTTAGAGGAATAGATTTAATTTAATTAGTCGATGCTCATATAAGAACTTAAATACTTTAGGGCTTACTGTAGTGACAATTCTTTGAACTTTAATCAGCCGTTAACTATAATTTTGTAAACAAGATGTAACTACTTATTTACAGTATTCCACTTCTGAGTTAACATATCCTGTCCAGTATCAAAAATTATTTAGAGTTTAATTAATTTAATGCTCCGTATCTTTTACGAGATGTCCTAAAACCTTCGTCAGCTACCACTTGGTAGAGTAGTTCGATTCATGAGTCTTGGCTGCTGTTATTAAAATCAAAAATATTCAAGGTTCTAGGCTTGTACTGTTCGAAGAGGGTGTTTATGAGTGTATTTATCTTATTTTTAGTATTGTTTACAGTCTTTTGTATACGCATTTGTAATATAATTAAAAAGCAATTGATTCCTCAATTTTTAAGGTTGAGGTTGTTGATTTTACAAAAAGTTGGCGAGACAGTTTAGCATTTGCAGCTTTACTACATCGACATTATCCAGATTTGATTGATTATGAACGAATACGTCATATTGATAGTTTACAAGTACGGCTAGAAATTATCTTTCAACGAGCCTATCTACATTTAGGCATACCAATACTAATCGAATCAAAAGATTTTACTCAAACATGTTGGCTAGAAGAACGTTGTGTAATGACTGTTGTTGCGACTTGGTATCGTTATTTAACCAGTTCACATAATACAAAATTATCATCGGAACGTGTTAGTAAAGTGATTCAACACAGCTTAATCATAAGTCACAAAATATTTGATTACATTAAACAAGCAAAACGATGGCTTAAATGGTCCAATGTAAATATTAACCAGATTAACCAGTTGCTAATTAAGCTACAAGAATCGAATCAAATTAGAAATGAATTGGATGTAAAGCAAGAATTACAGAATTTAATGATTTGGCGCCGAAAGGAAAAAGCAGAAAAAATGTCTGAACTAGTCCAATTAGAAGTGAGTGTACTATTTGTTTTTAACTTAACTATAAGTTTTTAATTCAGTACTTAAGGCTTAAAAAAACATTATCTGACCTTTTTGTCTAATAAGTACAAATAGGCTTTGTTGACTTCATACATAGACATCATTTTTAAGGTGTAAAACGTTGAATATTATTCCCCTATGTAAGAGTTGTTATTGTCTACTATTGGTTCAAAAGAGATTACTTGGTATTTTATGTACCAAATTAATACCCATTTGTCTATTGTGATTGGATACTCAGACGAAGATCCAGTTAATTATTTTCAGTAAGGACCTTTTTTAACATTTAAAACCCTACAAAGTTCCGCCACTTTATGAAACAAAATTGTTTATGAAAGATTATAAATGGAATACTAAATAAAAGAAGCCAATTTACTAGCTTGAATGATTCATCATCATATCTTATTAAAAGCACGATCTGCCTAAGAATAACATTGGAATTTGTTGACAAAGCAAAAATGATAATAGTAACAGACGAATATGAATTCTCTCTTCATTTGATTAAGTGTGAGAAAACGTTCAGGTTCTTTGACCTGTAAGTCTTACGTTTGATCTTTTATAAAGGCTCACACTAGAATGAGAAACTTCCATAGGGCTTCTTTGTTTTAAATAGTTGTCTATCTCCATACAATCCCTCTTGTAAACTATTTTCCACCAAATCATTCATGGTAATAAACCATATTACGTTCATCATAGTAGAATTGAATTTTCAACCTTTTCAAATGGCATAAATATTAATATCACTGAAATGTTGATTAATTCATCAGTTAAAATCTCTCCCGCTCTCTCTCTCATTTTCATCGTTTTTACTTTAACAAACAATCTCACTACCACCACTACTATTAAGTTCATGATTCAATGACAGTAAAATTAAATAAATAAATAGTTGTCATAGTAAATTAAAAATATTTATAATGAAGCAATTCATATCGGTTGATTGTGTTGATGATGGTTGAAATAAATGAAACCAACTATTACAACTACTAATAATAATCATATCACTCAGTACTATATATTTAGCCAGGTGGAGTTTCCAACTTATTCGCCTTCTCTAATAGTATTTATACTACAATGTATATATATGTATATAATGAGAATTAACTTATTTACTTAATTAATTACTTACGCCTGTTACTCATCGTGAAGGAGCATAGGCCGCTCACCAGCATTATCACTCCAACCCTGTCCCAAGCAATCCTTTCTAGCTCCTTCCAGTTGTTATTCATCCTTTTCATATCTGCTTCTGTCTCCCGACGTAATGTGTTCTTAGGCCTTCCTCTTTTCCGCTTCCCTTCAGGATTCCAAATTAGGGCTTGTCTCGTGATGCAGTTTGATGATTTACGTAATGTATGTCCTATCCATTTCCATCGTCTTTGCCTAATTTCTTCTTCAGCTGGAAGCTGATTTGTTCTCTCACAGAGAAGGCTGTTGCTAATGGTATCCGGTCAATGGATGTTGGGTATCTTGCCTAGACAGCTATTTATAAATACTTGCACCTTCTTGATGGTGGTTGTTGTAGTTCTCCAAGTTTCAGCTCCATACAGTAGAACTGCCTTGACGCTTACAAGAAAAAATTATTCCAACCATTTTGAATTTAAGCATTTTACTCAGTGATGCTTCACGTGAATTAATTTTTAACGATTCTTAATTCTTATTAACTCCGCATGTAGCTCTTCTAGGGTTACTGCCTGTTTCAAGCCCGGGTAAACGAGGAGGGTTGCGCATGGGGTTAGCGACCACAAACCGTAGAAAACTAACTCGCTAAAAAAATCCTAACCAGATCAAATAATTCAAACCATTTAAACTCTGAACTGGGAGTTAGAAGGTCTTCATCTAGAAGATTTATGACGCTTCATGATGAAAGCCGAGTTCCTTCGGAAGCCACGAGGCCGATGCCTCTTATAACAACCAGAACACCAATTTTTATAGGTACATGCAACGTCCGAACAATGTGGGAGACCAGGAACAACAGTCAAATTGCAACGGAAATGAGGAGGTACAACTTGGCAGTATTGGAAATCAGCGAAACCCATTGGACTCAAGCTGGACAACAAAGGCTAAATACTGGAGAGATGCTACTATACTTCGTCCACTAAGAGGGAAATGCTCCACACACTCAGGGAGTTGCTCTAATGCTGTCCAAAGTAGCACGAAATGCACTTGGAGGATGGGAATCTCACGGATCTAGAATCATCAAAGCATCATTCAAAACAAAGAAGGAGGGGATCACAATGAATATTATCCAATGTTATGCACCCATCAATGATAGCAACGATGACATTAAAGATCAATTCTACGAGCGGCTGCAGTCAATCATATAGAAGTGCCCAAGAAAGAACCTCACCATTCTGATTGGAGATTTAAATGCCAGAGTCGGGATAGAAAACACCGGATATGAAGATATCAGGAGATGACATGGACTGGGTGAGAGAAACGAAAATGGAGAAAGATTTGCGAATCTGTGTGCATTCGACAAATCGGTCATAGGAGGCACAATATTTCTACACCAACGTATACACAAAGCTACGTGGATCTCACCGGACCACACTACAGAGAACCAAATATATCATATTTGTATCAATAAAAAATTCCGAAGGACTATGGAAGATGTGAGAACCAGGAGAGGAGCTGATATAGCTTCAGATCACCACCTAAATGTGGCCAATTTAAAACTGAAGCTAAAGAAAAACTGGAGAACTGGACAGACGGCACTATAAAGGTTCAATACAGTCTTTCTTCGAGATACTAAAAGACTTAACAATTTCAAGATAGCTCTAAACAACAGGTTCCAAGCTTTACAGGATCTACTGAAGGAAGAAGAAACTACTATGGAGGACCACTGGAAAAGTATCAAAGAAGCATTAACTTCAACGTGTCAAGATGTTCTGGGCCTCAAGAAGCATCATCATAAGGAATGGATATCTATAGAAACACTGGACAAGATCAAAGAAAGGAAGAACAATTAACAGCAGCAGAACACGAACAGAGAAAATTCAAGCACAAGCTGAATACATAGAAACAAACAAGCAAGTGAAGAAGAGCACTAGAGCCGACAAGAAGAAGTACGTGGAAGAGCTAGCAACGACGGCTGAAAAAGCTGCAAGAGAAGGAAATATGAAACAGCTTCACGATACAACGAAGAAACTAGCAGGGAAATACAGTAAACCAGAGAGACCGGTCAAGGACAAAGAAGGCAGGCCAATTACTGAAATTCAACAACAGCGGAACAGATGGGTAGAATACTTCGAGAAACTCCTGAATAGACCGGTTCCAGCGAATCTATTGGAAATCGAAGCAGCGCAGACAGATCTTCCACCAACGACGAAAGAAATCGAAATGGCCGTCAGACAAATCAAGAGAGTGAAAGCAGCGGGACCCGACAATATACCAGCTGAAGCACTGAAGTGACATCGAAGTAGCTACAAACATGCTTCACCTTCTATTCAAAAAGATTTGGGAGGAGGAACAAGCGCCAATGGACTGGAAAGAAGGACACCTCATCATGATTCCAAAGAAAGGAGACCTGAGCAAATGTGAAAACTACAGAGGAATCACACTACTGTCAGTACCATGAAAAGTCTTTAACAAATTGTCGCTGAACCGGATGAAAGATGCAGTAGACGCCCAACTTCGAGATAAACAAGCTGGATTCCGTAAGGATCGGTCGTGCAAAGACCAAATTGCAACACCACGGATCATCGTCGAACAATCATTTGAGTGAAACTCAACACTGTACATCAACTTCGTTGATTATGAAAAGGTATTTGACAGTGTAGACAGGAGGACGTTATGGAAACTTCTTCGACACTACAGAGTTCCTGAGAAGATTGTCAATATTATCCGGAGCTCATATGATGGACTACAGTGCAAGGTCGTGCATGGAGGACAGCTGACAGATTCATTCCAAGTAAGGACCGGACTAAGACAAGACTGTTTACTCTCTCCCTTCCTTTTTATTCTGGTGGTTGACTGGATTATGAAGACCTCGACATTTGAGGGAAAACACGGCATACAGTGGACAGCTCATAATCAATTAGACGATTTGGACGTCGCAGATGACCTAGCCCTCCTATCTCATACACACGAATAGATGCAGACAAAGACAGCCAGTGTAGCAGCAGTCTCTGCATCAGTAGGTCTCAGCATAAACAAGGGGAAAACCAAGATCTTCAAATTCAAAACGAAGAACAGCAATCCAATCACTCTTGATGGCGAAACTCGGGAAAATGTAGAGTCCTTAACATACCTGGGAAGCATCATCGATGAACAAGGAGGTTCAGATGCAGACGTAAAGGCAAGGATTGGCAAAGCAAGGGTCGCATTCCTACAATTGAAGAACATATGGAACTCAAAACAACTTTCAACTAATATCAAAGTCAGAATCTTCAATACGAGTGTCAAGGCAGTTCTACTGTATGGAGCTGAAACTTGGAGAACTACAACAACCACCATCAAGAAGGTGCAAGTATTTATAAATAGCTGTCTAGGCAAGATACCCAACATCCATTGACCGGATACCATTAGCAACAGCCTTCTCTGTGAGAGAACAAATCAGCTTCCAGCTGAAGAAGAAATTAGGCAAAGACGATGGAAATGGATAGGACATACATTACGTAAATCATCAAACTGCATCACGAGACAAGCCCTAATTTGGAATCCTGAAGGGAAGCGGAAAAGAGGAAGGCCTAAGAACACATTACGTCGGGAGACAGAAGCAGATATGAAAAGGATGAATAACAACTGGAAGGAGCTGGAAAGGATTGCTTGGGACAGGGTTGGAGTGATAATGCTGGTGAGCGGCCTATGCTCCTTCACGATGAGTAACAAGCGTAAGTAATTAATTAATTAAGTAAGTTAAATGCAAAAGGGTTTTGAATTAGTCCTGGTATTATAAATTCTTTTATACGAAAATATATCTGGGAAATCAGTTATTAGAATAATGTTGTATTTTCTATTTTCAAATGGATATAATAGTGTATGTATGTTGTATCCTTCCAAACATGGATAAAACTGCAGATGGTTTGTATTTAGTAAAACAACAAGGATTCATATCAACATCATCATCTGAAAATATACTTTTAATGAAGTCAAGTAATACTTCGCTGACACTACTAACGGTTACCAACAGCATGTCGTATACAGAACAGTGTATTTTTGCAAATGATACTAAAGAAATAGTGGGGAATAATGCACACGGACCGATAACATACATAATTTAAAAAACACAAACGTAAATCTAAATGATGTTAAAATACATAGTTTACCTTACAATGAATTGAACGAACTCACATTTATTCGATCTTGAAAGAGCACCAGGAAATTATACGAGATTAAAAGAAAAGCTTACACTTAGATTGATAAAAAAAGACGTGATTTTTATAATTAGGTCAACACTGATATAAGAGTCATTCGAATTCAGGTAGATGCTTTTATCCTCTTCGTGTCTCAATCTGAATGTGACAGATTAACAAGAGGTTCTGAGGGAAACATTTACATACAGACAAACATTAACATTATTTGAATTAAAACAACACGTTTACGTGAATGATAGTGTATTCAATAAAATTTCCATCAGGCCTGATTCTCACATGCAGTGATATTTGTGTGCATACATGTGTTAGCGAGTGCCATCCTTCTTAGTTTTGAAAGAGAGAAGAATAAATCAACTTACATCTTCCTTTCATCACATTCTGTTGATGGTAGTCGTGCATCGAATAGAGCAAAAGCATTCAGAGTAATGTATCAAAACGCTCCAATTTTTACGAAACTTGATCTTGTTACCTGTTCATAGTAAAATACATAGTGAATTGATGTCTACAACTTTAGTTTTTGCATTCAAAACGATCTGTGGTACCTCTGTCTCCTCCATGACACGATAAGACATAATGGATGAATTAACCTTGTTTTGGATTTTTTGCCATGATGTTCATTTCTCCTCACTCATTATACTTAGTCTGACTAATTATCCTCGTACTTCTTATTACGCAATTTTGATGATGATTATTTTAATAAGTTTATTTATCCATGTTTTGATCTACTTCCGAAGTTATTAGAACTATTATTATTTGTATCATTGTTAGCATACCTTTCATTTTCCTATTAATGCGTATTTACTGCTTATAACAGTCAGTTACGTAGTCCACTTTATTCATATCATTAGCTCACAAACTATCTTGTTTAATTCAACGTTTATCTTGTCTTCAAATAGATATTACTGTATATTAGAGTAAAACCTGATGAAAGTCTAATTGAAACAGTACTGTTCATTAATATATGTTCTAACTTAAAATTACCATTAAGAATGTTTTACAATCTTTTTCTAAAAAAAAAACTTCAATAGACCCTGTTAACTGAAATTCACACTAGTCAGTTGGCTGAATCACATCGATTATTCAAACCGCCAAATGGTTTCAGTCTCAATGACTTAGAAGAATCTTGGAAATGTTTAATCAAAGTTGAACATAACTGTCATTTGGGTATTGTAGATGAATTAATTCGCCGAGTAAGTTCAATTTAAATTCATTTTTAGTTTCAATGTATACAAATGAATCATGGACATATTCAAGTTCCTCTCATATAATTAGTATTAATCAAGGAGATTTTGAGGGTCATCGAATGAATGTGCTGTAAACCATTCATTACGTATCGAATATCAAGTTTTAAAATAGCAATGATTAAGCCAACGACTATACTGTAATATGCCCAATCCGTTAAACTACTAGGTTATAAAAAATGTTCATATAACAATTACTAAAATATGGTTTATTAGTAACTGTACAAATAATGTGTAAGCACTTACAAACATGTACAGAGCTTTTTCAATTTATCAGTTTTTTTGAGGGGGGAATGAAGTCTTAGTAATTGAGCTATTCCGCTTGTAGACATCAAATACACTGCTATAATACCGGGATTATACAGCAGCTTATTAAAATGAGAGATGATTAGTGTACGTTACAGTTTAATATATGCTGATGAACATCTAATCATTTGGCTAGATAGCTTCTCAAATGAAATACTAGGCTCTCAATAACATATTCAACACTAATCATAAAATTCAGCTATCATGTTGACTGACGCTGTTGACATTTAGATAGTCCTATATTGTTCTACAAAATTTATTTTCTAAGATTCAAGAGAAAGCAAATCAAATAGTTTCTGTAATCTAATTTTAATCGAGTTATATAACCAGGCAGAACCACTTAGTATTTCAATTTTTCATTTTAAAAAGTAGCTTGTTTTTTAAATATATTAGTCAATCACAGTATTGACACCTTTTGTTAGTCTGAAAATATTTTGGATAGTATTACCGATGACCATGAATTCAAAGCAAATTCATGGACATTACTGCATCGTTTAGATGAAGTTTTCAGTGAATAATGACATTTCCATGACGATATTTATGATAATAGGAACCAAAGACAATCTCATTATTGGGCAATAAAAGCGTTGAGTAGCCATATCATACTGTTAGAACCATAGAACTTTTATATCTCGTAATTTAAAGCTTAATAACTACTGGTATTGTATATATTTGCTGAACTTTTGTCTAGCATTAGTAATTACATATCTTCACTTACAAACTAATCAAAATATATTGACCACTTCAAAATCCAAATTTGGAAACGAGATTGTTTAATGAAGGTCTTACTGAAATTCATGTCTACTTCTACCGATATCTCAAAATAAATAAGTTCATGATAGAGCGAATCACTTATTTGTTTTTGGTTTTAAGTTGTACTTGAACTGACATTATTACGATGACGAAGATCCCGAACAAGCAAAACTAGCCTAAAACAAAATTTCTAGGTTAACATAATACAGTTTCGCGACAAAATGTTTCTCTCAGAAACATATACACTACTTTCTTGAATATCCTCAGCAGAATGTAGTCCATAACAGAGTTGAACATGTCCCAACTGGGACGTTACACACGTCTTGGATTCCACTACTAGCTATATTTGACCTATTCTACACATTTATGACATACTGTTGTATTCAGTATCTTTTGATTGAATGTAGCTAAAAATGCTTGTGACTCGATGGGAATATCGTGTGACAATCTGCACATGATACACATATGCCTAAAAGTGACTGATAGATTGTGATCCATGATCGTTTAACAACTTTCAATGGTTTTTTTTTGTTTTCTAATTCCAGGAAAATGTAAATTTATTAGGCATAAAATATGAACGTAAAATTGAATTATGCTTAAATTGGTTACAAGAGAATATACAAATTATTAATTTAGCAACACAAACTGAAGATATGAAATTATTAGAACAAATGAATTTATTTAAAGTATATTTGATTCATTTAACTACTACTACTACTACTACTACTCATGAACAATCACAGGAATGTCAATCATTTCCAATTCATCATTTAATCATTACTCGTCATCAAATTACATCATCACAACAGAAACATTCCGCTTTTATGAATGATACCGAAACTTATATTCATTTAAAATTATATAAATTAAATGAATTATTACAAAAGTTAACAGTATCATCTATACCTCAATTACAATGGGATAAATATCAAAACCATTGGGATCATTTATTAATGATGAATAATCGATTACAAATTAAATTATATAATCGTGCAAATGATTTAAAATTTTATCAAGAATGGTTAGATTATTTATTACAATTCAATAATCAATTCGAGATCATGAATAATCAATTTAAACAATTCAATCAATTGATAAAAGAAAATAAAACCAATTCAGTGGATACCTATTTAGATCAATTACAAATGGATATTAATCAATTAGTGATATGGATTGAATCTGTAAAAACTTTATTGAATAGAATAGATCATTCTGAAGTAAAACATCTTGATGATGATGATAATAATAATAATAATCAATCAAGATCATATTTACAAATCAATATTAGACATAGTTTAGAATCTATTCAATTGTATCATTCAAATCTTGAAAAGATTTTATTAGATATAAGTCAATGGAATACAACAATAAAAAATGTATATCGTTTATTAAATGAAATGAATGAAGAATTATTATGGATAAAAGTTAGTTGATTGTTGTTGAAATGATGATAATAATGAACTTTTACTCATTGATATATATACAACACAATAATATGAACGAAGAATATTCTTTTCAATGAATTTCTTATCAATGATGGATGGTAGCTAGTACTGGAATCCAGTTTGATGCACATTTTGTCCTATTTATGACACGAACCCACTAGCATTCGCTTCAAACGCCATCGCGTTATCCACTTAGCTACTGAGTCCTGATAGCCACTTGCCTGTGCAATGGGGTGAATTTGAATTCACTTGTTTGGCTTGTATCTTCCTATTGATATTTAAGACTGCAATTGATCAGTCTGTTATTAGCATATGTGCATACTGTGCGTATGCCTCCATATTACCTTAATTTACAAGCATTATAAGCAATGATGGATAGTGGCTAGAAGTGGAATCCAGGACGTGCGTTCCATTCTCCTTGGGACTCGTCAGCTGGATGTACCTGCATCTCAGCGTTGATGTTCACTCTGGGACTCGAACTCAGTACCATTCGCTTCAAACGCCATTGCATTATCCACTCAGCTACTGAGTCCTGATAGCCACTTGCTTGTGCAACGGGGTGAAATTAAATTCACTTGGTATTTTTCGGCTTTGGAATTTCTTATCAGCTTCTGCAATTATAAATCCAAATGAATAATCCATAAAATTTGCCAGATTTAAGGTAGAGTACATCATTTGTAAATTGTTTATATGTGAATCAAGAATATAAAATCCAATAAGCCTCTCCTTTTACTTTGGCCAACTTCTAGGGTCAACTAGTTAATAATAAATTTTGTAATATGGTAACGTCATTTGATTAATGTTCATTTTTATGTCCCAAACTGATCTTTTTATTATTATCTTTACCATTATTATTATTATTTTTATTTATTCGGCATCCATCTCCTAAATCTACGATATCTGATCTAATTCATATTCTTCTACAGCCGCTCAGATAGCTCAGTGGTAACGTCTCTGTCCGTGAAGCTGGGTGACACGGGATCGAGTCTGTCAGAGAGCACCAGTTCCCTGAAGATTACAGGTACACCTTACTGACGAGTGCCAAGTAGCACGAAACCCGGGTCCAGGGTTTCCTGTCGACTACGTCCTACCACGATCTAACTCCATATTAGTCAACCACAACATTAACGATTTGATTTGGTTTTATATGACAAAAACAACAATCCTTAATTCACATATAAACAATTTTAAATCAAATGCTCTGCCCTAAATTTGGCAAATTTTATGGATTATTAATTTGGATTTATAATTGTAGAGGCTGATAAGAAATTCATTGAAAAGAATATTCTTCGTTTATATCATTGTGTTTTGATATAATGGGAATTTTTCAGGATCAGGCACATATATGCATCGGTTCAATTTGCCATGCATCATTAGCATAGCAAGACGAACACATGATTCATCGTAGTTAACTCATTGGTTGTAATATATAAAAGAAAGATTGTAATAAGGATATAATACAGGAAGAAAGATATGAAATAATTTTACTCTCACAGTTTAAGAGAAGACAGAGAGTATGTACACCGACGCCATTCTGATTGATTCTGAGCCATGTTACCCATAGTCTCCAACCATTGATTACGATAGTTACGTGGACTCCAACCAAGTAGTCTGCATCTACCGGCATGGCTAAGACTAGGAGTCAATGACTTCAGGCACTGATGCCACATTTTGGTTTGGCAGCCCCTAACTTTCTTCCAATCATCCCCAACTAGTCGGCATTGCACATCGTGGTAAACGGTGTTCAGGCATACGTACCACGTCGTCCAACCACCTCAGTGTATGAAGATTGACAACCTCATCAACTGGTTCACCATCATTCCCTAATACCCTGCGTCTAACCTCACTATTACTTACTCGATGGTTCCAGCAAATGCGAGCAATATTTTTAAGGGATCTGTGGTCACATACTAGTAGCTTCCGAATATATTCAATTCTTAATGGTCACGTTTCGCAGCCGTAAAAGTAAAACAGAATGAACTGCCGCGCAATACACTCGTCCCTAAATTGATGGTCGGATATCTCACCTTCACCATAGGTGACGTAAGTCAACAAAATCCAAGCGAGCTTTTCGAATCCGTGCTGAGATTTCGTCAGATACCAACCCATTAGGGCTGATTAGACTTCCAGGATAAGTGAAGTTTTCAATGCGTTCGACTACTTCACTCCCTATCCTTAGTTCAGGTGTTGACGCAGGCCTGTCCTGGAGCAACAACTTGCATTTAGAGGTGGAGAAGCGCACCCCAAACATTCTGGCATTGTTTCTCAGTGCTATCAAAAGACACTACATTCTATCAGTGTCTTCACCAAACAGGACTATATCATCTGAGTATTCTAAGTCGATAAGTGGACCTCCTGGAAGGAGATCAATACCCGAGAATCCAGTCGATAAGAAAGTTATTTCCATCAGTATGTTTATGGTGAAGTTAAACGAAAATGGAGAAAGTGGACAGCCTTGACGGACACCACTTGAGGTCGCAAAGACAGATGACTGCTCGTCAGTAGCGTTCGAGTAACGAGCCTTCACAAAGTTATGTACTTCTGAGGTACGCCTTTCAATAACAGACACTCCCACAAAACCTCTCGACCAACAAAGTCAAGTGCTGATTTTAATCAAAAAAGACTATCATTGTCGGACGCCGTTGAGCTTGCCTGTGTTCTAGAACCTGACGAATGGTGAATAAGTGGTCGATGTAGCCACGACCAGGTCTCAAGCCAGCTTGATTCTCTCGTGATTTCAGTTCACGAGTCTTAGTTAGGCGTCTTATAATTATCGAGGCTAGTACTTTAGATACTATATTGCATAAACTAATCCCTCTGTGGTTGTCACAAGATGATTTTAACCCTCTCTTATATATTGGGACGATAAGTGATTGTGACCAGTCAGATGGAATGACGTCTAACTCCCAGATCTTAGTTAAAATATTAGTCAACCTAATCGCTAAAATTGGACCACCATCCTAAAAGAACTCTGGAGCCAATCCATCTGGATCAGCTGTTCTTCCTCGTTTCAGAGCAAGTACAGCCTTTTGAACTTCAGCTAGAGTTAGGAGGCATACTTCAATGTTCCATTCACACTGTCTGGGAATAGATGGTAGTTGTAGAGTAGCTGAGGGCTAGCTGAACTGTGCTCTGAAATGTTCCGCCCATCGTTCTAAACGTCTGAACTGGGAGCAGATGAGTGTCGTCTATTTCCGAAATAATCTCACTTACACTTGACTTATTAATTCCAGTTTCTTTTATTAGTCTGTAGAGCTGTCTTGTTTTCCCTATAGCCGCCGCCTTTTACATCTCTTATGCCTTCGTTGCCCACCACTGCTCACGGTCGTTTCTCAGATTTTTGGTTAACCTAGACCTGATTTCTTTAGGCTCTTCATCGTGTTCAGAACTTGATGGGATGAGTTTGTGAGAATCCATCAATGCAATAGACCTTGAAGAAATCCATTGGTTCTTTGTAACCCTGTAGTTTAAATCACTAATAGATATCACTGATGTTTCCACAGCCGCTTGTATATCTTTCCAAGCTACATCTGGGTCAGCCTCGTTTACAGAACTACGTAATTGTGATCTCAGTTGTTCCTGGAACCTACTTTTGATTTTCTCGCTACTCAATTAAGTTCTAATGGGTCTTTTTAGTGTGGCATTTTTGCGTCCAGTGAGGCGCAAGCAGATGCGTGCCCATATTAAGGCATAGTTGGAGTCCAAGCAGGTACACCAGAATGAGCGACAATCTTGTACCGAACCTCTCCAACGATGACTGATGGCAATATGGTCTATTTGAGTCTATCGTTGGTTTGGTGTAGGGAGTCACCATTTTAGACGATGTCTCCCCTTATGCCTAAAATTTTTGTTTGCTAAAAATAAACGATTTTCTGAGCACAGTTGCAGCAGACGATCACTATTGTCTGTTCGTTGTGCCGGAATACTAAAATACTCACCTAAATGCCTTTCTGTTTGGTTTAAACTACCTATCCGGGCATTAAAGTCACCTGCTACGAGTACTATGTATGAACGTTTAGCTTCCTGAAGAAGTTCAAATAGCTTTCTGTAAAATTCATCTTTCACTTCATCTGAGCTGCATTCGGTGGGAGCGTAGGCAGAAACGACAAGGAGGCAACGACAATGTCCCTATCCTTCCGAGTTCTTACGGAGCCGTGTAGTCGAACAGCACATAAACCACTGTTAACGGGAATCCACCCTAACAGTGATTGTCCCGCCCTCATGCTTAGTGCTATCCCTACTCCTGCCAGTCCACGATAACTGGCCGTCGGATCACCAGATACACGGAGGGTGTATCTCGTTGGCCCTCTGTTTTGCCGAGGTGAGGTCAAGTGAATGACCACACTAGGATCCTGAATTCCTGTTTCGGAGACACAGCATACATCAGTGTCACGAGATTTTAGGGCCTTAGCCAAGGAGACCTGCTGGCCGATTTGACATAGGGTGCGTACGTTGAAGGCTCCAATGTGTAGTTTGGAGCGAGGTTTCAGTAGACCTGGGACAGAATCGTTGGTTATGGTAACACTCAAGCAGGAAGCCAAAAGAGAAATTTTAGTGTTGAAAGTCGATGTGGGGGATATAATAGGAACTGGAGTAGGAGGTTCATTATGAATACAGTGGTTTTGAGTGCTGTTAGAGGTATGAGGGAGGTTATGACTTCCCGGTTGTGCACACCATGGAAAGGTTCTTCTGGAGGTATCTGAAAAGGAAATTGGATTAGAGATGGTCTTAGTGACCTGAGAGCGTGAACGCAGTTAAAGATAGTTAACGTCACAGACTGACTTTGAATTAATAACCATTCAGAACTAGGAAGGATTGGACACACTCTACCTTATTTTTGGATTAATAAACAGTATGGACTGAGAAACATTGATCAATCGCTATCCTATTCATCAATGGGAAGTTTCAAGTAAACAATACCAAGTGAAGTTAATATTTATCTAAGTTTTGTAACTAGTAAAAATTTCTTCTTTGAAAGTACTAAATGTACAGTTTTTCTTTTCTCTTCATATGTACTTAGGATCAAAATGATTCAATTAAACCCCTTGAATTTCTTAAAGAGGAACTCGTTGAAAATTTCGGTCAGGTTGGTATACAGACTCATCATTTGCAAAATAGATTACATCTACTTAATAATGAACTTCATTTAAGATACGGAATTAATTATTATAATCATCATTTAACTTCATCAAATCAAACATTATATGAAGAATTACAACAAATTACAACTAAGTTGAACTCTATAAATTTCAACCAACTAACTATGAATGATATTTCTTTAATGAGTATTCTTAATAATATACATCTTGATGAATACAAATCAAATGAAACTGAAGTATATAATGGAAATGAATTGATTGAGGATTTGAAAAAATGCTCATTAATACGAATATATGAAGATATTATAATCTATTTAGGAAATATGCATCTATTCAATTTTCCACTGGATAATTCAACATTTCATAACTATCAGTATATTCAACATGAAGAACGTTGTACAAAAGTTGTTGAATTTGTTAAATTGTTACAAAGACAATGGAATAAATTATTGATTGCAATTAATGACATAAATATTAAATTGGCAAGACATAATCAATATTTAAATGGATTATATAGCTTAGTGATACTTAATAGTAAAATTGAAGAAACTAATTTAAGAATATGTGAAACATATAATAGTGTTCAATTGATATCAATGCTTGCCGACTATCATGAACCGGTTAGAGATAAATCAATGCAGAATGAAGTCATTGATACATATAAAACAAGAATAAAATCAATGACAATTACTAATACACTGGGAGAACAAAAAGCTTTAACAATTAATAAAGAAATTGTGATTAATTCAACATTAAGGCAAATGGATCATGTAAGTAACAAGCCTATAGTGACTATGTTGAAATGAATGTTCATTAAATTTGATAGTAACATTTTATTGATTTATCTTTAATAAGCAAAAAAAAACTAGAAATGTCATTTTATTTTATTTTATTCTTTAATAAACCTAAAAAATTGCATAATAAATCCTACCTATTACCAGATATTTGGTCCACCAGGGTGCTTGGTACCTGTGTGGTTGTGACACAGGATTGTAGCGTTAAAGCCTATATGGTGTCTGGTTCTCCTGTGAAGCGGGGTTGAGCTGTATTGTTTGGGTTGTCACGTGAAAGTTCGGATGGTGTCTGGTTCTCCTGAAAACTAATGTAAAATTACCCTGGCCCACAAGGGTATATTATATAACTGTGAATTACCAGATACCATTAATTGGATTAATATTTGACAGTGATAACGTGCAATTATAACAAGATTATATCGTTCAATCAAGTACGAAATTTTTACTATGATATATATAAAATGGAAAGAATTGAATTTAATGGCGAATGTTTTAATCACTTCAAGAAGATTTTGATAATATCAATGTCTGATCATAACTACGACCTAGTTCTTATGGCGTTGAAAAACAATAGAACTTCTGCGATAATCTAAAAGTTCATAAGAAGCGGAATCAATAGGTCATCGGACATCGTTTATCTTAATCAAGAAATAATCAATAAATAAAAAAAACGTTTTATGCCCATTTCTATATATTTTTCTTCAAGCACATATATGACAAAAGGAGGGCTGTGATACTGTCCGGGTGCTCAAATCGAAGCAAGTGGTTTTCTTAGAGGGCCACTCCCCGAGCCTTCAACCTGAAAGTCTGATCCACAAGGCAGTGGAGCATCGTAAGGAGATGCAGTTCCATGGAAGCCGGTGACCAACAATTGGTTCATACCCTGTTTGTTCCCTCAGGATACTGGAGCCCATGTGCACCATTGGTTTGGAAGCGCCGGACATTCGCTTTTCATCCTCTCATTTTCGTAAACAACACCCCTGGTGAAAGGAGGCATGGAGTAGGACTTCCCTGGCAGAGGCTATACACGCGTAGCCATGTGAGAGCATTTGGAGAGGGAGAGCGAACTCTCCCCACACTGAGCAGTACCGGGGCATTTGGGGGCCCTACACAGATCTCTTATATACTGAAATGAATTATTCATAATTCACTTATTTCAATGATACATAGATACCGAAAATTTAATATTAGGTTAAATAATTGATGAATAGGTATATTTTCACAGATTTAAATCATGAGTCAGTTGAAGCTAGACCACCATTGAAAACCTGGAAGCACCGGACGGCCGTTTCGGCTCAGTGGTCTAATGGTTAAGTGCTCGCGCGCGAAGTCAGTAGGTCCTGGGTTCGAGCCCCGCGTGGTGCGGGATCGTGGATGCGCACTGCTGGGGAGTCCCATACTAGGACGAAACGGCCGTCCAGTGCTTCCAGGTTTTCAATGGTGGTCTAGCTTCAACTGACTCATGATTTAAATCTGTGAAAATTTCTAAAATCTCCACAAACCCCTTCTGAGAATAGGTATATATAAAAATTTTATTTTTGAATAAGAGTATCCACTCATGTAAAACTAAAAACATTCAATTCCAATGTCCAAGTGAGTAGTTAGTATTTTGAGTTTCGTAATATTAATTTCTAGTTCTAGGGAATAGGCTGAACAGAAAATGAATGTAATCGAAATTCTCTTTGATCAACTAGCTGAATTTAGTATTATCGATTATATTGTAAGAGACATAATTCTTTATTACATTTTTTTGTTTGTTGAGAATGCTACATTTACAGATTATACAATACTGAGAATATTGTCAATTTAGTTTATTATTTTTCTTTACTCTGTTTCATTTGCTTGTTAATCAGAATGATTGAGCACATTAGTCATTCAAATATTTTTGCACGTTTTTCAATGATATTTCTCTAGGGATATCAAATGCTGGTACAAACAATGTTAGCAATAATAGTAGTAATAGTAGTAGTCATATCTGGTCAAGTTGTATGAGCTACTTAGAATGAAACCAGTAACTAAACCAGTTATTATTAGCATATATATATATATATATATATATATATATATATATATATATATATATATATATATATATATATATATATATATATATATTCAACTGAAATAAACGGAGCGAGTAAAAAAGGATAAAATGAGATAGGCAAAAGTAAACATTTAAAAAGATGCTTAAGCTTAGACAAGAAATATAATTATGTAAAGATTATTGCTTCAATAGTTTTTTTTTCTTTATTTATTTTAACAATCCTTTAATTACCGAATCACCTTATACTAACCTCAATACTTATTCACCCTATCTGATCATAACAAATGGTGCTTAATATTTTGATATGAGTACAGTTTTCACTATTTAAAATTAAATTCCAATTATATTGTTTTGTTTTCAGATAATTGAACAGTTGAAATTATTTACTACTCATTTAAATCGACTACGAAATGAAGTATATGCTTTTCTACCAGCCAGATCTGTTCTAAATGAAAATGATTATTCAGAATTTCATCTCTTGAAAACCAAATTAAATAATCTTTATAGATCTAGAAAATCTCATGTGGAAGTAACATTTCAATCTGCTAAACAACAAAACACTAATAATGAAGACAATTATAGTAGTGATCATAGTGATGAAGTTTCACTAACCGGTCTACGAACAGTTGGCTCATCATTTCAAGAGGATATAGATTCCGTTATTTCTAAATCCAGTCTTGAAGATGATAAAGAAGAGAAGATAGACAAAAATCAACTCTCAAGAACAACCACATTGCATGAAACACTGAATTTACAACAAACTGATTGTGAAATGACTTTGGCTGCTACTGAGTCCGAGAATAGTCTACAGGAATTGTTGTTTACATCAACAAAATCTATCATGAGTAGTACTGAAGGAAATGAGGATAATAAATATTCTGAACAAAATTATAGAACTCCGATGAATTCTCCTGAAGCACATGAATTACACATATTATTACTTCCAAATGTTTCAATGATTGCTCATCATTTATTAAATAGGTTAAGTTTTATTCATATGCATTTCATAGATTGTTTAGAAAACAGTTTAAAAATAAGAGATAAATTGGAACTTCGACGTAATGTTTTGCGTCTTGTTGACAATATTGTATCAATGGGAAATTGGATTGAAGAAAAGTAAGCTGACATTTATTCTTTTTTTTACACCATATTAATTTTGCTTAGTTTTAAGTTGAGAAGTTTGATTTCCCTCCCCCACCCCATTTTTAACTGAAATTTATAAAGAAATCATCGACAATTTAGTAGCACCTAAGACTAAAAACAACCAGTTTATTTGGTTGATATAGGACTTAAAGTTTAGTAGGCTCAAATTTGTTCATCGCTACTTATGGATCTGATCTCATTTTTCTAATAATTTGACCAGAAATGAATTTAACAGCCAAGTACACTTAGCGATGGAATATAACATTCGGTTGATAAAACAGTGTCTAGTTGTATACAAGTGATTATATGTTTAGTGATGATATGTAACTAATCTTTACAAAGTAGAATATAAGTTACTGGATAGTCCAAAGGGTAATGAAAAACAATTAAGTAAAACTAATTTATAAATAAGAGATATTAAAATAAATATTCACTTGACGAATGTAAAAACGATAAGGAAACGATCATTAATCTGATAAAATGTTGCATAATCAAAAAGATTGTTGGAATCATTATAAAATGAGGGATTAGGTATCTCACTTTTGAACTCACAGAAACATTTTCTAATACAAATGGTTTTTTTGAGCCATTTCATTTGTATGTTTTTTGCACACATATGAATGGTTGTTGTGGTGGAGTTTTGGCATTTTTAAATGATGCTGTTTACCAAGTTGCGTTCAGTTTTAGATGATGAGACAGGCTAATCTCAGAGATTAGTTCAAAGTGAGCATGACCTTTCAGATCCATATAACTAGCTACATATTAGCACTTGAGTTGATTGGTACAAAGTAATGCCTTTCTTAATGAAGTTATGCTTTTATGTTAAGTAGCATGAAGTCTGATAATTTAGTTTCAGTCAACAGGAACTATTTTATTTTGCGTGAAAAATCCTTGTTTCATTTCTATATGTTCTTTCCTGTTTTTATTTTCAAAAAAGGGAGAGAATTCTGTTAACATTCAATCCTATAATATATCCTTCGATGGAGTTTTTAAAATCTTTACCAATACCATATCCTATTACTGTTACGGAAGATATTATTCATGCTATATCACAACTCTCTATACAAGCTTATCGTTTTAAAACATTTGAACATGAACTAATAAGTCATGCAAATTTAAGATTAAGTGAAATTGGAATGCTTAATGAAGGATTATCGGAAAATTTAAAGAAGCTTGACAAAGAAAGGGATTTTAGTATTCTTCAATTTATTCAGTCTACTATAAAACTTAATTTATCAGTCGAGGATTATGCGGATGATGATGAAGATGATGTTGATGATGGTGATAATGAAGAGGCACAGGAGGATGAGGATAGTAGTGAAGCCATAGATAAACCATATGAAATTAGTGTGGATAAAGAAAGTAGTCAAGAATTTGTTGAAACTAACCATGAAAATAAAATGTTTTACCGACGTACATCGAAAAACTTTAGTTATGAACAAACTGACGACAATAATGTTGACGAACCAAAATATTCAAAATTATTAGATTATATTAACAAGAAATGGCAACGTTTGAAGCTTTTACTCAATGCACGTCATGAACGGTTTGAATTAGCTGCATATTTATCAAAATACCATACTTTATGTCAAAGTACAAAGGAATGGATAATACGTAAAAGAGAATTACTCATCTCAACTGATGATTTAGGTACAGATTTAAATAGTGTTATGCAATTACAAAGAAGATTACTAGGTTGGGAAAAAGATTTTATTGCATTACAAAGTGAAATCCAAAGTCTCAATGTAGAAGGTGAAAGATTATTGAAAGCTCTAATAGAGGAAGCTCCACAAAGAAGAGATTTATATCTTATCTCCGGAGAATTGTATGCTTCAAAAGAAGTCAATCATTTAAGATTAGAATTGAATCAGGAATGGGAACTTTTACAAGTAGAGTTAAAAAGTCGTCAAGACAAATTATTAGCTTCAGCTGAGTTGCAACAATTTTTTCAGGTGATAATTATTTAGACAATCTTATGATTAATATGTGGGTTTTTGTTAATCTATGCAAGAATATTCAAAGAAAAAACATTATTATTTATATACGAAAGATTGCATGTTTAAAGTAGTTAAGGGTAAAATCTATTCGATAAACATGATGCCCTATACTATTCTCTATGTATCATTTTTCTTTCGTCAAACGGAGATAAGAATAAATTCAAGTATAGATGATTTTTATAAAGTCAATTAGTCAATAAATAATTTTCCTGCGGGGGGTGGGATCGTGGATGCGCACTGATGAGGAGTCTCATACCAGGACGAAACGGCCATTCAGTGCTTCCAAGTTTTCCATGAATTAAGTGTAAAATCACTTTATCATAATCACGCTACAGAAAATTAAAGATTAATTTCTTTCGAATTCGTATTATCTAAGCGTTGAGTTCATGAGTCAATTAAGGCTAGACCATCATGAAAAACCTAGAATCACGGGATGGCCTTTTCGTCCTAGTGTGAGAATCTTCATTAGTGCGCGTCCACAATCCCGCCTCATGAGGTTCGAACCCGGGATCTATCAATCTCACGTGCAAGCGCTTAACCACTAGACCACTGAGCGGACATCCAGTGATGTTAATGTCTAACTTCAACCAATCCACGTAATTGCACCACTGTCCACCATTGTCTTCAGTGAGTTAATATGTCACAACAGACTAGGTTGAACTCCATTGGTAACTGCTTCTCAATAGAGCTCCGGGTATTACCTCTTGAAGGCAGTAACTAATGAGCATATGATATTGTTGTATTATAGTTAATTAGTACTGCGTCATTTAAAGATTATGTTGGATACATATTACTAGATTGAGTAGTATAAATGTTAAATATAACATTTAATTTATAAACAGCGGAATTTGTGTTAACTTTAGAGTTGACCTGAAAATTTCATTATGGGTTCGAATCTCATGGAGTGCTGGATCGTGGATGCGCACTGCTGAAGAGTCCCAGTGCTTCCAGGTTTTCCGTGATGGTCTAGCTTCAATTAACTCATGATTTCAATAAGTGAAATTGCTAAAACCTCCAAAAAAAACCCTCTGATACTTATTTTTAATCATCAATAATGTGATGAAGATTAATTTTAGTTTTTTATATAAAAGGCAGAAAATACTGACACAATTTTTGTTGTTGTTGCGTAACCACTAAAAATGTTTATACTAGAAGTTAAAATTAAGATTTATTTAATATGAATACCGGATATTCTTTTATTTACATGACAATTAAAGCAAAATTACACAAACAAAATTGTCAATTCTTTCTTTTGCTTAGGGTTTAGATGATAATCAATTGTGGTTACGTAATATTGAAATTCGTGTAGCAACACATCAATTGCCATTGTCTGTTGAAGAAGCCAAAGCTGAAATTGATATGCATAAAGAATTAGGTGAACAGATTTTAGCTCGTAAAGATGAATATAGTGATTTAATAAGTTATGGACGATGTATTACAGCTGGTGAAACAGATGCACATTACATACAACTTGACCAACGTTTAGATAGATTAGAAAATGGTTGGTCAGAATTAATGCAAATGTGGACATATGAACAAAAACTTTTACAACAGAATTTAAACTTCCAGGTGGGTTAAAGAAAAAAGTTGAAATTTATTATAAACCATTTGTTATACTTAAACATATGGGCAATTTTTAATGAAGTTGTATCTGTACCATTTTGAAAGTATCAGTCCGTAGTTGTTGGAATATGATCTTTTGGTTTTTCGAATTAGAAAACGTTGTGAATGGATACACTGTAGAACCCTGAAGTATTTCCTTTACTGCAACTAAACATTTTTGAATATAACTAACATGGTGTTTCACGTCATCATTGTTTGTAAAGACTTAAAACATAATTCAAATTCACCCCATTGCACAAGCAAGTGGCTATCAGGACTCGGTAGCTGAGTGGATAATGCGACGGTGTTTGAAGCGAATGGTAGTGGGTTCGAGTCCCAGAGTGAACATCAACTCTGAGATGCAGGTACATCCAGCTGACGACGATTCCCAAATAGGACGAAACGCGCGTCCTGGATTCCACTTCTAGCCACTATCCATCATTGCTTACAAATAGCTTGTGAATTAAGGTAATATCGAGGCATACGCACAGTATGCACATATGACAATAACAGACTGATCAATTGCAGTCTTAAACCTCAATGGGAAGATTCAGGCTAAACAATACCAAGTGAATTAAAACAGATTTATCTAAATATACCTTCTAATGTTGATTAATGTTAAATTAATAATTTCTGTCTTCAATAATGGTGTCTGTGGAATAGTAGAATAGAGAGTTTACATTATAATGAATTATGAATAATTTGTTGATATTATTCTCAAATATATTCTTTAATACATACTGAATGTATAGTTTTAAAAACCAAACAATATCATCATACACGAAGTATGCAAATTACCAGCTGTTGAAAGTGGAGTTACAGGAGATATAGCATTATAACATTGTGAAGTAAACCATCAGTTAGTGTATGGTGTTCATTAGTATGAGAATGTGCTTAATTCCATATTCATAAGTATGATTTTATAAGTATTATAGTGAAGAAACACTTGAATGTGGGAGGGCTCGATTTATTGAATAATGTACCACCACACAATGGTTTAGTATCATGTGAAAATCATACATCAAATAAATCATTTGTACGTCTTTTTTCAGTTTTCATCATGGTTTGTTCATTCCTGTTATTATCTTGATTACTATCTTTTTCTTTTTCTCTTCTCGTCACTTCATTCTGCTCAACCTTCTGCTTGTAGGCATTCTCCTTCAGGTTGTTATTGTATACTACTTGTGTCTGTCAACGTGAGAAGCATACACAACAGTATCAGTTATCATCATTATCTAGGATGTATCGTAAACTTTGTATGCGTTGGATTTTCACAAAAAAATTAGTTTCATTACAAGAAATTGTATGTGTTGATGCGGAAGTCTGAATAGGGTTAGCTAATTAAGGTAGAACTTCTATATCAACAAACCAAAAGCATTATGTTCGTTTACCGTAACCACAAACATAACAGTTGTAAAGATTTCCTACTTAAATATGAGTTCGTGAATTGTCATCTGTTTGTTTACAACCATGCCAACGTTTAATGTTTGTTATTTATTAGTTCTGTTTATCATAATCCACTTAGTATTATAATAAATTAGCGCGTTAAGATTCCATATTTTACCGTTTTAAAATACACATCAGAACGTGGATGCGCATTGCTGAAGAGTCCCATACTAGGACGAAACGGCCGTCCAGTGCTTCCAGGTTTTCCATGGTAGTCTAGCTTCAATTGACTCATGATTTCAACATGTGAAATTTCTAAATATCTCCACAAAACTCATTCTGATAAAAAAAAAAGATAAAATTAGATAGACTTCATTAAAAAATTATACTAAATTAATGAATTCCGTTGATTCAGTATTTTGTAGATTAAAACAGTCAATCAACTCACATAAAGTACATAAAAGAGAAAAGTCAACAATACGTTTATATACAAAGTTGTAAATCGATGTAATCGCTTTGACTGTTTGCAAGAAATCATAATCATCATCATCATCAATGAAGAAGTAGTCAGTTGATTTAAACCATCGGATTATTGTACAGCAGATACATATAGGAAATATGTTGGAAAAATTAGTTTCACTAACGTAAATCCAAAAAAATATTAATGAAAATCTATCAATTGTAACATTAGTTTTTATTCATTTATTCCGTTTATTGATTTAAACGGATAATAGTGACTAGTTAAATGTAAAATAAAGACTCATTTATGTATTAGATGTTTCGGTATTAGAGTTTTAACGCTTGAACAAAAAGTGGAATGATGAATGTGACAAGTCTCAACATCCTTTTTGTTGATTGATTTATGGTAGTTTATTTTACGACTTTTTTTTCTAACTTTTAAGAGCATCTTCAAGGTACAAAAGAATGAAATTTTCAATAAAGAATGCTACATTTAGCTGAGAAGATTATGAAAATTAGTTCAATGTGAAGAAGAGCTTATTACATAGATGTTTATTAATATTTGAGTTTTTACGAACCAGGAAACATTGGAAAACTGTTTTTTTGTCGACGTTTATGACTACTCAATATTTCATATTTATACTTTGTTAATCATCAAATTCAGGACATTCAGGCCTTGATATCAATGTGTCAAATATAGACCAACAAGAGAGTATATATTTTCAGTTTCAGCCAATTTGTGATTTAATACGATAAACATCTAATTTAGTCGTTTTTGACTGTCTAGTTGTTAAAATGATTAAAAATGATAACGATGGATCATTTTTCATTTGAGAAGGTTAATTCTGAGAAGGATGTTCAAAATGAAAAAAAATTTCAATGTTCATATAATCTAACTTGAAATTTTATTCTTTCGTCACTTTTTTTTTTCTTTTTTTGAAAAGATATTTTTACGCGATGCACATTTATTTGAAACTTTGTTGTCAACACAAGAAAGTAAACTAATGAATTATCAACTCATAGTAAGTAATTAATGAATTGACAGTTTACTTTGTTGTACTCAAATATTAATTACTATTTTTATGAGTTGATATAAAGTATTTTGAACAAAAAAGCGCGAAATGTAAAACGATTGATTACAAGGTATTTTGCTATGTTTTTGTTTACATTCTAAATTAAATAACAACAGTAACTAAGTGTTTCATTATCAATAATATCATCGTCAAAGCTCCATTAGAAAATTCAATGTTATGTGTAATTTCGGGTTACTTGGGATAGTATTGACAATGAGATGGTGGAAAAGATTTTTAGCTCAGCTAGATGATTTTGATGAAGTTTTGTTCTTCCCCCTCCACCCAATGGGGGACACAACCAAAACAAAGAAGTAAACAATGACAAATTTTAGGTCAATAAGAATCAATCAATGTCAAGGTGTACAGAACAAGCTGTGAAACGCATATGGAGAAATTTGAACACTTCACTTCTATCTGAAGTTTGTGTTGATCATGTCGTTCAGTCGAACGATGAAGGCTCCACGATCAAACCATCCAGCTCAGAGAACAAAACTCCATCAAAAGTATCGACAATGATTCTTATTAGCTCAAATTTAGAAAACAAATTCATACTGATAGCTAACAAAATGAAAATTACTATTTATTCATGTATAAATTAAGCGGAGAAAGCATCGAAACATTCTCAAAGATATTGTAAACATATGAATGATGTACAAACCAAGACGATGATGATGAACGGGTACTGATCATACTTGTAGATGTATGGATGGAATCGACTGGAAACATTTTCCATCATTTTGAAACATTGAAGTCATTTTCAAGCCTCAAAAATATATGTAATAATAGCCAAATATTAAGATTAATTTTCTGCCAAGTAAAAGCAAATATCATGCAATTGGTTCACTTTATGAATTTAAATAGAGCAAGAACAAACATTGATGCAGAATAGTATAAAATTCATATTATTTCGAGGTTTTGGTTTGTAAGCAGCTGACGAGAAACCTCGAAATAATATGAATTCATACTATTCTGCATCAATGTTTGTTCTTGCTCCCCTTAAAAGCAAATAGTTTATGAGACTGTTGTGTTGCATGGACAAATTTTACATTTATTATGTATTAATTCCTTTACAGGTTCGAATCATACAGGTAATGATAGAATAAATAATTTCCCGTTTGACTTTTATTCAGACACAATGGGCATAGCCAAAGTTAAGGATAAATATTTTATATATCTAGATCATAAGTTATGACATTTCTCAAACAAACTGAACAACTATATGCAATTAAAAGTGTATTTTGAAGATTCTTTAACTCTACATAACTCTTGGATCAATAATTTCAATCATTTGTAATTCCCACAAGTTAAAAGGATAACCCTAACGAAATCTGAATTTTCATATATTTATTTGTGATTCTTTTCCTAATATTAATAATGTTACTTTTTTGAGGTTGATCTCATTATGGGGAATGGTCAAAATGACAGAAGAATTTAATACTTAACAGTTAAGAAGCTGTTATATCTTGAAAATTGATTTCTTGATATGCCGCGTATAACACCCGTGGTCCGTCGTCACAGAAGGTTCATTTCAGTAAATTGTGAAATATAGTACCTGTCTTGTTCAACATTTTTAATGATGAACCGATTGTATGAAATAATAAATAATTAGGGGTATAGAAAAAAGATATCGGGAACACATTTAATATTTAAAATATTGTCAAAATGAGTTTTGTGGAGATTTTTAGAAATTTCACAGTTTGAAACTATGAGTTAAATGAAGCTAGACCACCATGGAAAACCTCAAAGCAATGGATGGCCGTTCAGGATTGTGGTTGTGCACCTCTGAAGAGTCCCATACCAGGACGAAACGGCCGTCCGGTGCTTTTAGGATTAAAAATATTGCTTTGGATATCACAAAGATTATAAGAATGAGATCAAATGAACAATTTGATATGTTCATTGTTTTAGTCAATATTTTATAAAATATCAACTTCAAAGTGAGCAAGTGAGGGAGTGAAGGATGGAGCGAGGAAGCAAATATGAATGTTTGTTAGATTTGTAGATATTATGACATGATTAAGATCTGAATTATTAGGTAATAATGAAGAATTATGATTGACAGATTGTTTCATAGCTTCTTTCTTTTCTCTTTTTTGATGATCCATTCATCATTTGCATGCAATTGTACCTCTCACCGAAAAATGGATTCTAGTTCATGTGGTTTCAAATATGATCATACTGAATGTCACTGTAAATAATAATCATGATTAAAGTTGTTTATCGGTAAAATAAGACACTGATCAAAATAATGTTAAACTAAGGAAATCTGATCACAGTTTTCAACTTCTACTTCTTAACAATTACAAAAATGTCTTGTTGTTGTTGTGAAATCGAAGAAATATTTGCACAGTTTACTTATGATGGATACTTTCAAAGTGAAAATGATAAGAACAGAATAGATTCAATAGTAATTGTGAAGAAGGGAAACGTAAAAAGTTTTTTTTTATTTTCTCTAACTTTTAAATGAAAACCAAAACAATTCCACTTCATACATACAATATACTTACTTACGCCTGTTACTCCTAATGGAGCATAGGCCGCTGACGGGATGTGTTCGCCAACCCCATGCCCAACCCTCCTCCTTCATCCGGGCTTGGGACCGGCTGTAGCCCCCGGAGGGACTTCAGGGGGAGTTATACATACAATATATATCACTGTTATTCATATTCGATATATATATATATATATATATATATATATATATATATATATAATATAAATGAATAAGAAAAAGAGGTTCATTGTTCATAATGACCATAGTTAGAAAATATAAAATAGGAAAGATTTACGTCATTAGTATAGAACTTTTTTAAGAATTTGATAAACAATACACAAATCAAAGAAAACACTTGAAAAATCAGTACATACATATTACATCACTTCAGTCTTAGTGACAGATTTGAAAAGTAAAAGCAATTGTACCATGATAATAATGAGAAGTGACATTTGTTATGCTTTTTCTTTGTTTCGACTTTATAGAAAATGGTCATAAAGTTAAAAATAAAACAAACGAACTAATTTTGTGTCTCGGTATAAACAAATATTACTGAATAAATTGTGCATCATATTACAGTGACAAAAACAATGTGAAAGATAGAAAGATAGAAAGAGACAGAATGTACCATGTTGATTTTAGTTAACTGGTTTCAAAAAAAAAGAAAAGAAACTGAAACTTAATTCATTGGCTTTTTAATGATAATAAAGAGAGTAATTTCATTAGATAGTATTGAATAAATGATGTTTGCTGAGTTGATTTTTAACGTATATAGAGATTCATTTGGTATCATGAATAGATGAATGTTAGAACACCATTAAAAACCTAGAAGTATTAGATGGCCGTCTGGTCCTAGTATGGGACTCCTCAGCAGTGCGCATCCACAATAACACTGTTGGATGCCGGCTCTGTAGTCTAAAAGTTAAGTGTTCGCCCGTGAGAACGAAGACTCTGGGTTAGAGTCCTACGTGCGGGATCTTGTATGCGCACTGATGAAGAGTTCCGTACTAGGACGAACAAGGCCGTCTAGTGCCTCCAGGTTTCCAGTAGTGGTCCGACACTGATCCATTTGTGATATTGATTGAAACTCAACAATCTTCGGAACCCTATACTGGTATATAGCGATCATGTATATGGAACTTGTGGAATAATACAATTTTAAGATTCGATTTGAAACAGAAAGTTTTCATGAAACAGATTCAGACCAGTTATTATATGATACCTAATAAATAGTATTCTGTTATAATTATTTGGTCAGATGTCTTAAATTCGTCAAGTATTATATGAAACTATTGTGCAAAGTGAAAAAACAGAAGTATTTTAGACTTGGATCTGTCAATTATTACGATATATATTTATGTCTCAGAAATAAATATAAGAACAGAACTATTTTAAGGTGTCTGGAAATGTAATACAATGCGTGTCCAATTTTAAACGATCAGTCAGGCACCAAATACGGGGAAGTCGTAAGAAGGAAAGAATACTTGTGAGCATCTTATAGAATGAAATCCAAGTAAATTCAACGATCAACCCAATCGGTTGATCCGATTATTGCCGAGAACTAATCAAAAGGCAAAATTGTCAAAAATTAAGAAAGTATGGATAAATGTCTAGGAAAAGTTGAGGAAATTCTGTATTAAAATAAAACAGAAAGAAGATGTCAACAGTTTTCTGAGCAAGACATTCGATTCAGTTCACGATTAAATTTTCTCTTAATTTTATTATTCCTTAAACACTTAAGTTTGTGTTGATTGGAAGATCTATTAAATGCGTATGAGAACCATTTTATGTGAAACTAGTTCATGTTGTGGATTATTTTTCAGTTCTAGAAATATTCAAAGCTGAAAAGAATCAAATTCATATTCCTTCTGATCGTAAGAACACTATAAATGGAACTTGAGATAATAGGATAAAATTTAAATACCCAATCATGTATCAGAGCGACTATGATATTTTTAAACATATTTGTAGGAAATGTGTGACTGTTATTTTCAATTCCAGTGAGTTGATCAGTTGACTATGATTTAGTATCGGAACTTACAATCCTCACAAAACGTTAAATAGCTAATTCGTAGCATGTAGCAATTCTTCTAGAATTAACTAAGTATCACGCGAATTATTGTAGCTAATGTAGTTATGCTTGAAGTCGCTTGTGATTCCAGTCATTTGCTGTTTTTGTCCCAAATTTTGATACGTGGATAAATTCATTTGAGACTTGCAAAGCCTAAAGGTTTCTTCAAAACCGCACAAATATCTTGTTAATGAGTTTTAATGGACTCCAGTTAATATATCTTCAGCTTGAAGAAATCTACTCAAAAACAACTCAATCTGTTTACTGAGTTCTTAATAAACACCATTAATTTCACTTATTATTGTATGAATACAAGTGGATAAATTTTTGAGGTATCTCATTGAGTTCTATTAAGAAGCCGTTGTCAAATTAGTGAGACAATATCACCAATCGCAATAGCTATTTCTTGGAGATTAGAAACCTTAACTACTGAATGTCAACTCGAAGTACTGAAACTTAAATCCTCGTTGTAAAGATCATCTGATACTTGTAAAGTTATGATTGCAGACCACCTAACAAGTCTTAAACAGGGAGAAGGCTACTTTATAGTATCTACCGTTGTCACTATTCCCCTAACAAACATTTGTCCATGATATGAAACTTTGAATTGGATGATTTCTAAATGACTCTATAATCAGAAAGTAGAATAAATTCATGATATATATATATTGATGAATATTAGGGAAATTTCTTTGAATCATTCAAACTTGGTGACATTTATCATGAATATTGATTACTTGATGTGAAATTAGAAAAAAACAAAAAAACAAACGGTTCGACTGTATCTCGTTTCTTGAAAAAAAAACAAGAGAAAATAGGGTGAAACTGATTTGAATATTTAAAATGTTATCAGCCATTAAATCATTGTGTTTATCTCTGTTTATTTTCGTTCTTAGTTGTGTGTTTTTATTTTTCAAAAAAAAGTATTCAAATGTTAGATGATCAAGTATTAAAACAAAACATAAGTTGAAGTATTCAGACGTTAGACATTAACATTGTTGGATGCCGTCTCAGTGGTCTAGTTGGTTAGGCGCCTGGTACGAGACTGATAGGTCCTGGGTCCGAATCTCGCGGGGTGCGGAATAGTGGGTGAGCACTGCTACTACGAAACGGCCGTCCAGTGCTTCCAGGTTTTCCATGGTGGTCTAGCTTCAATTCACTCATGATTTCAACCAGCACATGATTATTATTATTATTATTATTATTATTATTATTATTATTATTATTATAACTGTTGAATGTTTATTGAAGTAAAATTACATTTGTTTTTGTTTTGTTTTGTTTTTATTGTTTAAATTCATAAATAACACTTGACTATTGTTTATTTAAACAATCGCTTAAAAAGAAAGTAGATTAAATTTCATTCAATAGAAAATACAGATTTATTATATAATACGAATCAGTGATTGTCTCGATGCCTAATTACTAAGTGGACTAATTAAGTTTTTTTTTAAAGACTTCGCCGTGCGTTCAAATCTTTTGACGAGGAAATGTTTGGAATTTTATATCCCACCTACGTAAGACGACATTTAGAGTACTGTATCCAAGCAGCTAGTCCATGTCTAGTAAAGGATACTAACTCACTTGAGCGTTTCCAGCGTGTGGGAACGAAATTAGTGAAGGGTCTAACTAAACTTCCTTATGATGAGGGTTTAAAACGCCTAAACGTTTTCCCCTTGTTGTATTGTAAGACGCGAGGTGACCTTATACTGGCATTTCGTATCTTTAATTATGATTTGGGTGTTAATATATCTTATCTTTTTGCTCCCTCCGAGGTCATAGCAAGAAGGTTCATGAACCGCGATCTAATAAACTTAAAGTGGGGTCCCGATTTTCTCATCGAGTAGTCAATGATTGGAACGCCTTACCCGAACAAGTGGTATCAGCCCCATCAGTGAATATTTTCAAGGAGAAACTGGACCTTCACTGGAAGGCAATCTGTCAGGATTAACACATGTTCACTAACCCACTATCCTTATTACTGAAGACTGAAGACTGAATATTCTTTTCAATAAATTCTCTACAGGTTCTACAATTATATAACTAAATGAATAATCCGAAAAATGATCAGGTTAAGGGTAAAGTACATAGTTTAAAGTGTTATACCTTGTGATTTTAGGACAATTAAACAAAACAGAATAGAATCCTGCGCGAGGCGGGATCGTGGATGCGCACTGCTGAGGAGTCCCATACTAGGACGAAACGGCCGTCCAGTGCTTCCAGGTTTTCCATCGTGGTCTAGCTTCAATTCACTCATGATTTCAACCGGTGAAAAAAGAATAAAATTGTTCATGTTAATATGGCACATATATATATGGAATGTTAACTTGAACCTCCATATATGTTACGTGAAATTTATGATCCATGACCCGAATAAATATGGGTCAAATAAGGTGAGAGAGAAATAATAGTGCAATTCCAATTCGATCAAATGTTTAATGGAAGACTATATTGTGTAAAAAATTTATTAGAGAGACATTATAAAGTGGGATGAGTGAGAAGTAAATGATTCATGTGTTGCGGAGATTAATAATGATGTTTAACCAATAGTAATAATAATAATTCAAAGATTTGTGAATAAAGATAACAGATACAATTACATTCGACTACGAAAGGTCGCAAGTACAATAGTCAAATTAGGTTATTCAATAGTTAAGATTACCGTTGATTGAATGGCGTTGATGTTGGTCAGGGGAGGAGAAGCGATTGAAGATATTTCTTTTGTACGCACAATTCCGGTCTCTTAATCCGGTTGGCTACTGCTTCAACCGTTTGAAGGACTTTAAGTCTGACAAGCTTTGGCAAAACACTACTTACCCAATAAATAATTGCAAAGGATTGGTTTATACTGGCACTATGACCAATTTGTACTAAATGGGGCTATATCGAGCTGTTCACGAGCAAGAAAATGCAAATTCCTAGAACTTCGACCAATGTAACCCGCTCTACAGGAGCAGTCGAACTGATAAATACAAAATGAAATGATCATTCTAAGTAATTCATCCTTTAGCTTTTACGTCACCATTGTGAGCGTAGGAAATACTAATCGTAGTTCTCGGGCGTTAAAAGATTTTTGGATTGTTTTCCGTAATCTCTGAGTTAATATTTCACTGCCGAATCCCCTCTGAATTGTAGAAGCATGAAAAGGCATTTCTTACTCACCGTTCGTATTTCGCCTAGTCTCACCTTCGTGAACATATATTTAATTATAAACTTTCTAAGGTATCCGTTCTCCCTAAGAGTATTACGCATCGTTTTTAGCTCTTTTTCAACTATATTCGTAGAACATAGTGCGTGTTCAGTAACTAATAGTTGTGATCAGGTTTCTTCTGTACTGCGGAGGTACAAAGCTAAGGAAATGTGTGCACTGCCCTGTCCAGGCATTTTTCCTGTTTAAATTCCTTTTTAATGATTCATCAGCTTTCGTAGTTGAGAGTACGTCCAAAAAGGCTAATCTACCAATACTCTCTTCAGATGTAAACTGAATATTTGGATACACTTAATTAAACTGCCTAAGAACCTCTTGCTGTGATGGATTATCTTTTCAAATGATGAACGTATCATCCATATATCGACGGTAAAATGTGAATTTTTGGATAATCTTTTTGAGTGGACCGTTTTCTAGTTTGGCTAGAAAAATGCCACCTAGCATAAGGCTTAATGGTGAACCCATCACAACACCATCCGTGTATTTATCTATTTATCCGTGGAACATGGAATTTACATTCATGGTGCATCTCAGTAATAACTCTTTAACGACATTGATAAGAACTTTAGTTTCAATTTCATTTCCATTCAATTGTTCACATGTATATCCTACGGTCTCTGTGAGTGGAACATTTGTGAATAATGATGTTGCATTTCTGATCTTGTCAACAAGTTGGAATACATACTTAACATTAAGTTTTACAAGTTTTCTATGGAGACGTTTCAATATAGTTACAAACCATTTAGCTATGGTATGATAAGGAGAGTTATGCATATCTAAAATTGGTTTTAGTGGGATCCCTGATTTGTCTACCTTTATCAATCCATACAATCTTGGCAGATAGGTGCCCACTGGTTTAATTATTTCATATAAACCCAACCAAATAGTCTGTTGGTCCCTGAGCTTCTTCAAAGATCTGTTTAGCTCATTCTCTATCTTATTATTAAGAACTTTCTGGTCAGTTATTTTTTGAAATTTTAATTTGTCATCTAAAATGGTACCCGTTTTGTCAATCTAATCGCACTTTGCCCTTAACCTGGTCACTTTTCGGATTATTAATTTGGATATAAAAATTGTAGAACATGAAGAGAATTTGTCGAAAAGAATATTCTTCGTTCAAATATTAGTCTTTTAATATGAGGATCTTTGAATAATTAAACTATTTAAGTTTTAATCAGATAGGGGTTTTGCTGATATTATAGTATCTTAATAGTTGAATGCATGAGCCAACTGAAGCTAGACTCAGTGGTATAAAGGCTAAGCGCTAGAACGCGAGACTGATTGGACCTGAGTTCGAATCTCGCGCACTACTGAGAAGTCCCACATCAAGACTGAACGGCCTTCCAGTGCTTCTAGGTTTTCCATGGTATTTAACAACTAACAAAAGTATTTGGTTAACAATAAAACTTTCTTATTTCGTAATATTAACTCTATGTGAATAATGACAATGTTTTGCGTAACAAACTTCAATGAATACTGAAATCATTTCTGATCATTCTTATATCTTCTCATTGAATTTCATTTAGAAACAAAAGAATACGGCCGATATTCTTACTTCGTTGAAATCTCAAAATGAAATTGTTCAATGTTTAATAAATGTTAATGAATCATTGAATCATTTATGTGATACCGGGAATCAACTCATTATAGATAAAGTATATTCAATGGAAAAAATACAAAATAAAATTTTTTTTATCAAAAACAGGTTAGTAATAATACTTTTCAGAAGTTGAATCTGTTTACCACATTCATGGGTTGTAGTTTTGAGGTTTAGACAAAGTTTTCAATAATTATCCCCATTATTGATTTATTTTAGATAAACTAGAAATCCTGAAATCAAAAGTGTTTATCTAAATTCTTGAACAGTAGATATCAACTGAGATAAACGGGTGCAGCTGCATTTGATAAGTAACGTGAAACCCGGAAACGTGCTTAGTGTTGATAGACTAAAGGCTGAGGATTTTAGCACCAACAATCGATTGACCTATTAAGTAATGTGTGAAGGCTAGAAGATACTTCTTGACAGGTTTCATTCAATGATTTTCTTAATCCGTACAATGGACAGACATTTTCTTATAGTAACTGTGGAAAAGCTAGTCTGATTAATTACATCTAAAATATTATCATTTATGACAGTTCGACGAATTTGTGTAGCTTGAAAACTGCAAACGTAAGAAAAGAAGATGAATTTTGGGCTCAAATAATGTGTACAAAACAAATATGCTGGGTTCTGAACATAAAACTACTTACCAACTGTTGTACATAGATGCTTTTCTTTATCAGGAGTTTGATGATTTCCTCAATATATATCCTACCTCCAAAGTCTTTCCCTCATTTCCCTTCATTTGGAAGCTGATTCGTTCTCTTTCTCAGTAGGCTATTTCTGATGATAATCAGCAAACGAACATTAAGTATCTTGGGCAGACAATCGTTAAGAAACACTTGTACATTTTTTTGGTGGTTGTGGTAGTTCTTCAAGTTCCGACTCTTTACAATAGAACTGTCTCGACATTCGTATTGAAGACTCACACATTGATATCGGTCGACAGTTGTTTTGAGTTCCATATATTCTTCAATTGCAGTAATGCCTCGGTTGCTTTGCCAATCCTTGATTTTACGTCTGTATCAGAATCTCCACGTTCATCAATGATGCTGATCAGCCAGGTACGTGAAAGTCTGCACCTCTTCCAGAGCTTCTCTATCAAGTGTGATTAGGTTGGTGTTCTTCGTGTTGTGTTTGAGGATCTTGCTTTTTCCCTCGTGCATATTGAGGCCTTCTGATGCAGAGTCTGCTGCAACACAATTTGTCTTGACATGCATTTGTTCATGTGTGTGTGATCGAAGGGTCAAGCCATCTGTGAAATCTAAATCGTCTATTTGTTTCTAATCTATACATTGCATTCCATGCTTCACCTCAGATGTGGAGGTCTTCATAATCTAGTCAACCAACAGAAGAAATAGGAAGGGAAAGAGTAAGCTTCTCTGTCTGACTCCAGTCTTCACTTCGAATGTGTCTGCCAGGTGTTCTGCATTTACAACTTTGCACTGTAGTTCGTCGTATCAATTCCGTATGATGTTGACGATTTTTTCAGGTACACCACAGTGTCGAAGAAGTTTCCATAACGTTCTCCTATCCACATTGTCAAACGCCTTCTCGTAATCAAGGAAGTTGATGAATACTGACGATTTCCACCCAATTGACCGTTCAACGATGATCCATAGTGTCACAATTCGATCTGTGCACGACCGATCCTTACGTAATTCAGTCTGTTGACATCGGATTTTTCATCTAGTTTAGCAACACTATTGAAAACCTTTCCTGGTACCGATAGTATTGTGATGCCTCTATATTTCTCACATCTCAGATCTTTCATTGGTATCTTCATGAGGTGTTCTTCTTTCCAGTCTGTCAATGGCACTTGTTCTCCCTCCCACAATATTCGTAATCAATGATATTTTCGATGTTTAGGTTGTGTTTTTTTTGAAAAATACATATACATACTATTATGACTTTGTATCAGATTAACTCAAAGTCAAAAGTTATTATTCATGGGAAAATTAGATGTTGCTAAGGTGAACAAGTGATTGATGCATAAATGATTTTTGACAGAAGTTGAAAGAGGTTAATCTTTGCTATAACTTTTAAATCATCAATTTATCAACTAATCATGGAAAAATTATAAACTTAATCATGTTACAATTTTAGAATATTTAATGATTGTTGCTTACTGAAGTAATAACTAAAGTGTCTCATATGATTTACATATTATTTACATTTGTTTTTTGTCTCCAACAGAAAATAGAAACAGATATGTCTTGTATTATCAACACATAACTTTATCTAACCACTATACCTTAATATTGGACAATACCCCTTACATTTAGATTATCTGAATAGAATAATTTTGTCAATAATGAATTAATAAGTAGATATATATTTTATTTAACCATTTAAAACTTGATTCATTCTCTATTAAGGGGTGTTTTGTGTGTTTAATATAAAGTTGAATTATCTTCAACAATTTTGTGTGTTTGTGTTTGCATTGAGCACTTGATTAGAAATGTTATCAAGATCTTTTGTCATTTCATCTTGGTATTCTTGTTTTTTTTTTTTTCATTACTTCTCACCCTATTTCTAGCTTCTTCTTTTTATTGTTTCTAGGGGAGAATTGTTTTTATTTTCTTTTGTTTATTTCAGATATATATCGGCATTTATTATTTTCTAGATGTATCACTAACTGTCCGACTAAACACACACACACACACATACCCACAAAAATAAAATGCTTAGAATAACCCTAAAACAATGTCATTCAAAAAAATTCTGTTTTTCATTATCCTAGAAACAAAAGAATAGTTTATTTACACTTTCCTTTTATGGTAAACAATCTATTGCTCATAATTAAACTAAAACAAGAGAAACTAAAGTTTTAGTTTATTTATTCAAAATTGATTCATTTTTCAATTGTTTTATGATCTTCATTAACCGATTGACTATTTTCATTGACAACTTGTATACAAACACTTACTCAATAAATAAGCATTTTTAGTTTGTTGTCAGTAATGAGGAAAAGTTATAATTGGTCTCTAGGGTGTCATCTTTCATAAATAATTATATTATTACTATTTTTATCGGTAAAACCAACATCATGGATTTTACTTGATTGTTAATTCTGAATATAAACAGATTTTATTTTTTATGATTAATCACTTGTTTACTTCTATGTACTTGTGTCAATAAACAATAGTAAACTTTTTACAAGCATAGGGGTTGTGAAGATTATTAAGTTTTACTTGATTGAGATCATTAACCGATTGATGTTTGACCACCTTTGAAAACCTGGAAGCACTGTACGGTCGTTTCGTCCTATTGTAGGACTCCTCAATCAATCGGTTCATGGTCTCAACCAAAAACTTAATAATCTCCACAACCTCTATACTAGTAATTAACATGTGCTCACTAGTGACTAGCTTCGCGAGGGGATTCTCGGAGTTCTAGTGAGAAGCCGTGACCAGTGGAGCTAATCCATGTCGGATAGAGACAGGTATCTAACTCAGTTGGTCGCGCAATTTCATGGATTGGTTGGTGTTAGACATTAACACCATTGGATGCCGGCTCAGTGGTCCAGTAAGTTAAGCGTTCGCGCGCGAGATCGAAGGCCCTGAGTTCGAATCCCGCGAGCGGGGTCGTGGGTGCGCAATGCTGAGGAGTCCCACAATAGGATATTACTGGTTTTAATGCTGTAACAACGGTATTTATATGCTAAACGTTGAAAGCATAGAACAGTGATAGATTGGATTAGATAGATTAGATCAGTACATTTATTTCGCTTACTGATGTGATTTTAATTGTAAATAGAATTGTGTTTATAAAGCGAAAAGGTCTTTGAGTAAATTTCACACTCTATATTTTACAATTTTACATCTAGAATTATTCTTTTGCAATAGTCGGTATAAAATGTAAGTAACATGTAAGCTTGATAATGAATAAACTGATTTATTTCTAAATGGAATAATAGTGAAGTCATATAGTTTTTGGTGGAGTTTCGTTCTCTGAGCTGGATGGTTTGGTCGTGGAGCTTTCATCGTTCTTCTGAATGACATCATCGGCACAAACTTCAGGTAAAAGTGAAGTGTTCGAATTTCTCCATATGTGTTTCACAGCTTGTTCTATGCACCTCGATCATCGAGGTGCATCATCCACCTGAGCTACAAATCTCCACCATCTCGAAGTCATATAATTTATATTATATTTTCTATGTGTATAGTAGTTTATTATTTTAAAATTAAAAGAGAACAATTTTATTGCAGTAGGATAAATGAATTCAGCGGACTTACAATCGTGAAAATTAAGTTGGTGAGGGAAAAATATTTGGGGAAAAAACTAATGTTATTAGTATTATTAATGATATTGATTATAAATGGAAATTAATAATAACAAATAGGAGAATATAGTATTCTGTATAGAAGAAAAAATGCAGAATTAACACCAAGAAATGTTAAAAAGTTTTGACAGTGTAAATCAATCAAACATAACCTCTTATAAATTCATTCGGTGTTGTTTGCTTGTATCTTCCCTTTGTTGTTTAGGACTGCACTTGATCAATCACTTGTTGGCATATGTGCATCTTGTGCGTATTGCCTCTATATTACCTTAATTTACGAGCATTATAGGCAAAGATTGATAGTGGCTAGCAGTGGAATTCAGGACGTGCATTTCGTCCTATTTCGGACTCGTCAGCTGAATGTATCCGCTTAATATATCATCACGTTATCCACTAAGCTGCTGGGAAGATTCAAGTAAACAATACCAAGTAAATTTACACTTCACCCGATTGTACAAGCAAGTGGCTAAGTAGATAATACGATAACGTTTGAAGCGAACGGTACTGGGTTCGAGTTACAGAATGAACATCAACTTTGAGATGCAGGTATATCCAGCTGACGACGAGTCCCATATAGGACAAAATGTGCGTCTTCGATTTCACTGCTATCCACTATCCATCTTTGCTTATAACCTCCTATAGTTGCTTCAATCTAAACTTACTGATTTGATACATGTATTTCTGATAGTAATATAGATTTTTCAATTAGATTTCAGCGGAACTTGATCCCAACTGTTTAAACACCTCCAACATTAATATATGAATCAAGAATATTGTTTCCAATAAATTCTTTCCATGTAATACAGTTATATATATTCAAACTAATGATCCAAAAACCGGTCAGGTTTATGGCAAATACATCGTTAAAAATTATACTATGTGAATTCAGGATTGTTTATAGGTTAAAAATTGCTAATATTCAAATAATTAATATTCATTGTTATCTTGAATAGGTTCATAAGTTAGATGACTTTATTAGATTCATCATCAGAATAAATGCAGCATGGCCTGCATTAATACTTTAGTATTTGTTTGCGCTTGGATAAGATGAACAAGTCTTTTATGACATTTAACTGTCTAATATAACCAAATACAAACAACATAATTGTCAACTTAACAAAGCACGTTATTCATACGAATCTAGGAAGTTGGAATTATCCATTTACGATGAAATTATAATTTATTCAATTCAGAAAATGTTTATCATCAAACTTCGATAATTAGTGAGTTTACAACTAATTGATCACTGAACCTAGGTTTCATGTTGTTTGGCACTCGACAACAAGATGTACCTGTAATCAGGAGACAACTGGTGTTGCCTGAAGGATTCAATCTTCTGTCACACAGCTTCACAGTTAGAGACGTTAACAACGAGATATCCATGCCACGTTTGACCTCAATATAGTGCACTCGATGTGGAGATACTTAGATTAGTGACTGCATTGGAACTTGATCTATAGAATTCGATCTGCAGTAGGAAGGACTTGACACACGACAATGGTCACCACACAATGGTCAACCAATTTTAAATAAAACTCAGTCCTACAGGAAGTCAGTCGTGACCCGGACAGCTCATTGATAACATCGACTATGAAGCTGGGTGACAGGAGATCGACTCCGTCAAAGACCATTAGATCCCTCAAGAGTACAGCTAAGCCCTTCTGACAAGTATCGTGTGCCACGAAACCTTGGTTCAGTGTTTCTTGCTGACTAGCATCTCGACTAGTTAATTTCTTTAATATGCCATCCAGCAGTATGAACAAAGGTCCATATAACTTGAGTCTAAATATTTGCAATTCATTGGTCTTTATCAGATCAACTGTATTTTTACATCTTATTTTAGATATGTCACACTACTTGATGAAGCTCGTACACTAGTGGATTCAACTAAAGATTTAATAGCACTTCGAGAGAATATGCAACAAATTCAAACGGTATGTATCATGGGAATTATGCTAGTTGTAAATAAATCATTGTTATTAATCGAATGTTATGTAGCACTTATATTATTTAATATGTTTCATGTCTTATAACTAATCCAAAAAGACAAGTTAACAATATTATGTTAGTTATGTTCAGCTGGTTAATTTGAAATTAGATTCCAGTGGATGATGTTTTTAAGAAAGTTATTTACTGAATAGTTAAGCGATCAGCAAAACATTCAAATCCTTCTTCTGAATAACAAATACCGGAAAATGAAGCAAATTCATTCTATATCATGTACTTACAACCTTTCGTACCTAATGTACCTAATGTATTAATGTATTCTTGTTTTTGATTGTTAATCTATAGAAATTTATTTGACAATAATTTATTCAGTGACTGACTTCAGGTGATGCTCCTGGAGTTCTAGTAAGAAGTCGTTACCAGTGGAGTTCAACCAGGTCTGTTGTGAGATATCAGATCACTGAAGACAATGGCGTACAGTGGCACAAATTCTTGGATTGGTTGAAGTTAGACATTAACACTGTTGGATGCCAGCTCAGTGGTCTAATGATAAAGTGATCGCTTGCGAAACCAGTAGGTTCTGGGTTCGAATCCCACGGGATGTGGAATCCTGGATGCGCACTGCTGAGGAGTCCCATGCTAGAACGAAACGGTCGTCCAGTGCTTCCAGGTTTTCCATGGTGATCTAGCTTCAATTGACTCATGATTTCAATCTGTGAAATTTCTAAAAATCTCCACAAAACCCATTCTGACAATAATTGATCTAACTAGTACAAATAAAAGTAAAGATTATTTCGTTATGATTATATGAAACTTTATTCTTAATAAATAAAATAATTTCACAGTATAAATGTAGTGAACGAGAATACAAGTCGGGAGAATCTAACGTATTTTAATACAACATTACAGAATATATTACTAAAATATGAGAACTATACAGTAAATACTTCATTTGCAAAATGTCAATCAAATGTCTCAGACTTGATTGTTCCGTCATTTCCACGCCAATCATTCTCTGTTCACATTTACTTTCTTCGATCTTTCTTAAGCTAATACCAGACTTATCTGTTAACATTAGTAGCACATACCGCATAAATATTCTTCTTATTCAAAGGCATTTTACGCTGGCTGTTTGTCTAAATTAAACCAATATACAAATCATGGATTTTGGAAGGAAATTCATCCATCCATTTGGTTAAATAGAGTTTTAGCATTACAGCTGATGTCAGTTCGTGATTAAAACCCTAATTTATCAACCCTCATTTGGTCCTAATTATCAGGTGGATACTCTCAAGGTGACCATAGTGACCATAGCGTCTCTCAAAGGTCATCCATAAATTATTGTCTCATCCCAACATACTAATATACGAGACTAAAGCTAATAAACGTCAACATTCCAGTTGTTTACTTCTGGATCTCGTCGGAACGAATGTTTTCTTTTGTCTAGAATATTTACAGATCAAATTTCAATTATACATATAAATCAGAATTTCTTCTTTTTGGTGAATAAATTAAATGTGTAAATATAAACTTTTCAAAATTATCCCAATGTCAAAATATATGTTGTATATCAAAAACAAATGATGATGTTTATTCAATCTTATTTACAATGAAGGGGGAAAATTTCTAAGTTCATTAATGTAGGAATGAGTTTCTTTTCACTTCTTTACTCTTATGTCATAATGAATAAAGTGATTTGGCATGAAAGAGGATAAACTTAATTGAGGGAAATTTATGGGACAATTTGTACGTTTGTCAATTTAATGACCTGTCTTTTGGAAGTAATTAATATAATATAACTAGTTTGTCCACTTTTTATTTATATGGATCATTTGTGCTTGTGTAAAACAATTGGTGATACGATATGCCGAAAGTATGTATTTCAGTTTATGCTACCAATGCTACCAATGAATATGATATTCGATTTAGACAGATAGGTGCATATATCCCCATACAAACATCTATGAATAATGTCACATCTATGAAGATACAAAAAAGTTATATACAATAAAATGGCAAGCATTATCACAGAAATTCAAAACTTTTAAGGTCAAAATAAAATGATGTTTGTTTATTATTTCGTGTTATCTAACAATCTTATTCATGTTATCATTATTCTATACTCATTCTCTATTCATTTATCATCATCATTTGTATTACAAGGAAGCATGAAAATTCAATTTATTTGTAATAGAAACTATTTATAACGATTCATAGGATCAAATGACTGTTAATGATGATGTTAATTGAATAGTCTGAAAAATCACTGATAACAATTATCATTCATTATGAATTAAATGAACTTGATGTTTCTATGAAAACTGAAAGTTAATCTCTTTAATAATAATGAGTTATTCCCCCCCCCATCTCAAAAAAATTTCCCCTTTTCTTTTCAATTCATTTAGATAAAAGATAATGATGATAAGCTTTAATTTATTGATTGTTTCTGGAAATTTTAATTACGATGTTCATTGAGTATATTTCTCAGTAGATTTTTGGTTTTATATATTTTTTTGTCTCTGACAACGCAAACAATTTAGTCGCTTTTAGGTGGAACACTTTAAGAGTTAGAACGAAGTAAATACTCACTTTTATTTGGATTCAAGTGAATCGTTTACTGATTTTATCTAGACATACATTTAACAAAATGGAAATCACTGAAAAGCTTTTTGTCCTAATATTGAACTCATCAATATTGTCCAACTGAATTCGTTAACATCTTCATGAGAGAACTCATCATCTTAGGCATACCAAGCTGTTAGTCAGTGGTTTACGATTCTGAATTAACATGAGTTACTAACCAAAAATATCCAAGTTTTTCAGGAAATGATTTTTTATTACACTATATAACTTAATCGGAATCAACAACCAGCTATTTACGAGCTATTTTCATTTGTACGCATGTTAAAAGTATTTCGTGACAATATTTTATTTATTCGCCTGTCAAAATTATTTGGTAACTGATATCTGAGACATTATACAGGAATAGAAGGATAAAGAGTGCTTATGTTTAGTCAATCGTTATTTTTGGTATGTTTATTACTTACTTACGCCTGTTACTCCCAATGGAGCATAAGCCGCCGACCAGCATTCTCCAACCCACTCTGTCCTGGGTGTATGTTTATTAATTTACTGTATATAAACATTTTTCATTTAGCTCCAAGAATGGCTTATAGAAAAGAAAGAACTTGTTGAAGAATACGATCAGGCAGGTAAACTATCAAATATGGGTTCATTGGTACCATACAAAGTATTCGTCAGTAAACAATATACACAACATCGCGTACTTGAAATTGAAATTGAATCTAATAATGATCGTATTGAACAGGTTTTCCAAGTATGTTTTATTACAGACTATTAAATGACTGTTAGATTGATGAAATAACTGATTGATGTATTTGTTGTCAATTGTTGTAAAAAAAATCCTTTTACATCAATTATTTACATTGATATGCATATATAATGTTGTAGGTTGAAGTTGAACTACTGAATGACACACTGAGATTTCACATCTTACAAAATTTTAAGGGCGAGACTATAATTTATGAACAAACCAATCAGATATAAGATAACGAGCCACGAATTTTGGTGTGAAATTCATCCATACATTTGGCTAAATAGAGTTTTAGCATTATAGCTAATGTCAGTTTGTGATGAAAACCCTAAATCTAATTTTTAAATCTAATCATCAACTATAAATGAGAATTCTAACAGCTCTATAACCCTCATTTAGTCCTAATCAGTAGGTGTCCACCCTCAGGATCACTTCAGTGTCGCTCAAAGGTCGTCCATAAATTATAGTCTCACCGTTTTGAGTTTCAGTTGTTCGAAGGTATTGATATTGAACAGTTACATAATTTCACTTATAAACTCTCCAGTATAACATTCCTATAACCAGTTCTTAGGTAAAGTTTCTAACAGTGATGAATTGTTTTCAAGTGAATTGGGACCTATGAGTTATGAAATTCAACCACTTTTGACAAGTTTCACAAAAATTTCAAAGTTTATTCAGTGATTTATGCAAAATATGTCTGTTTTAAGTGTGCTATCTCCCATTGTATTGCAAAACAGTTTAGCCCGAGTTCCATGCTAAACATGATGAATTTTATAATTTTAGTGCTTATTCTAAAGAATTTACATTCTTGTTTTGATTCTAACAATCATTGTTGCTGATTGAATTTTTTTTCTTTTTTATATCATCAATTATAATCGACAAAACGCACGAAATGATTGAAACGATGTTTTTTATTACAATCCGAAGATACAATCAGAAAACTATACTTGAATAATTTGTCGAAACTTATTACTTATATAAGATCACAGTTTTGACAAGACTACTATCGTTTTGTATTTTTCAATGATAATTAGACATTAACACAGTTGGATGCCGGGTCAGTGGTGTAGTGGCTCGCACGCGAAACCAGTAGGTCCTGAGTTCAAATCACGCGTGGTGCAGGATCGTGCATGCGCACCGCTGAATAGTCCCACAATAGGACGAAACGGCCGTCCAGTGCTTCCAGGTTTTCCATGACGGTCTACCTTCAACTGACTCATGATCTTAACCATTGAAATTACAATAATATCCACAAAATTCATCAGATATAAATTAGATACACATTTAATACCATTTGAAACAAACTCTATGTAGTTACCAAAGATTAATTTACCGTTGATTGTATCAAAAGAAGAAACAAATCTCTGAATAAATATCACTGTTAGTAAAATAAAAATTTTTTTTAGTTTTCTTAAGTATTCATCTAAAAGTCATGACGATTAGTTGAAGCGTTTAGAAGACTATTTACTTAGAAAAAAACCCAAGTAAAAATGTTATTCAAGATAGATTACGATTTTGTCGGTTAAAAACGATTGAGAATCTGTGTATTTATGAAAGCCATTTAATAGTATTATTAATAATAATAATATTAGTAATACATGTCATTACAAGTACTTGGCTTAAAAATGCTTACTAGATGTGTATTTCAAGAGCAAAGTCAACTAGCGTTTTTATGCCCTTGTAAGTTGTTTTATATATATATGTGTGTGTGTCTGTGTTAGATAAACTATGGTGAATCTATAGCGTTTCTTATTGCATGTGCCTATTTTGATGTACCAATGTTATGTTTTCTTAGAAGACATGTAAATGAAAAGATGGAAGAGGATTGAATGGTTCATACTACCTAATAGAATTATGTCAATCAGTTATTTTGATCATTTTAAATTCCCGAAAATTGTGCATAATTCTGAAAACAAACCGTATTGTTAAAGAAATTATTAACGTCTAACAGATAATAATCATCCTTAACTTTGTGATCATCTAATATCTTATTTTGTAAATAGAAACTGATTTATGCTTTAATGAGGAAGGTGATCTCAGTAGTTAAATGTTCATTCTAAAGGTAGTGAAAATAGATTTTATGGGAGATAACAAAGTTACTGAACGAGGTAGTTCTACTAGTTTCATTTACAAACTATAATGCTATTCCGTTATTTCTTTGAACCAATCAACCAGTATCACGTGCTCCGAGTTGACTCTCAGAACCCTATTTCTATTCCGGACTGCTAATTACTCTACAGATTAGTATCTCTGAATTGAACAGGTACTAGCTCAACTAGCGCTAATGTGCTCAACTCGACAGTCATGTTCCTATTAGTTCACTATTCGCTAACTTCTCTTTATACCCAGGCTTGTATCCGGAAGTAGCAACCAGCTTGTTCAACAATGTTCTTTCTGTTATAACACATTCTTAATGAATATAGATCGTGTACCAATAGAGAATTTCCCCTTTTTCTTTTCTAATTTGATTACGTTTTGTTGAAGTCATTAGTTTACACATATTAAACTTTTTGCATTACACATTATTCAATTAAAAATTCAAATCGTTTATATATTTTTTTCAATTAGAATGTAGTCAATACCATTGTACAATATCCACGTATTGCGGATCAATTGAGTGAATCACTTAGTAATTTAATGATACTATGGGAGAGTCTACGTAAATTGATACGGGAAAGAGGTGATTATATGGTTCAGTTACACAGGGGTATGTTAACTTTGTATCTGGTTGCATAATATATTAGTTAATTCTGAACCTGGTTGCATCATTTTATCAAATGTATCCCTTTTCATTCATTATAATTAACACTCAACTCCGAATATAATAAAGTCAGTCTCATTTGAGGTTATGTGTAAAAGAATATACGCTATGTTTTAAGGAAGAAATATTGTTTGTTATAGAATATATTCTTCAATTAGTCGGAATTACACATTCGAATGCCATAGAGCATAATAAATATCTAACTCGCAAAACAGTTTCAAGAAGCATCTAAATACAAAATGCAGATCAATTTTTATGGAAAACTGAATACTTGACATTTGGTTTTTTGCTTTTCAACCCCTAACTTAAATATACCGAAAACACTTGATCACAATGTGACAATCAGAAGTTTAGTTGAAAAGTTTCAAAGATGTTTCCATCATTTCACAATTATAGTCAGAATTACACATTTTTGTTTGTTTTGTTTCTATTCACATAGATACATAACTTTCTTTAAATAATAATAAAACACTTCACTGGTTAATTACTTACTTACGCCTGTTACTCCTAATTGGTCTTCCTCTCCTCCTTTGTCCTTGAGGATTCCATGTGAGGGCTTGTCTTGTTACACAGTTGGTTGCTTTCCTCAATGTGTGTCCTATCCACTTCCAGCACTTCTTTCTAATTTCTTCCTCCTCTGGAATCTGATTTGTTCTTTCCCACAGATGTTTGTTGGTAATAGTGTCCGGCCAACGGATTCGAAGTATTTTGCGTACACAACTGTTAATAAACACCTGTATCTTCTGGATGATGGCTTTCGTAGTTCTCCAGGTTTCTGCCCCATACAATAGAAGTGTCTTGACATTTGTATTGAAGATCCTGACCTTGTTGTTGGTTGACAGATAGTTGTTTTGAATTTCAGACGTTCTTCAGTTGTAAATATGCTGCTCTTGCTTTACCGATTCATGACTTCCCTGGTTCATTAGCAATAGTTAAATAGTAAACTATTCATTCATGTAAATTTAAAGTTATTTATGATTTTCTAGTATAAAACTATTTTCGCTTTTTATAAACTTATTTTATTGCATGAATATGAATTACTTAAAAGGTTTGAATAATTTTTTTCTGGTTAGCGTTCTTTTAGCGAGTTAGTTTTCTACAGGATGGGGTCCCTAACCCCATGCCCAACCCTCCTCCTTTATACGGGTTTGGGACAGGCAGTAGCCCCACAGAGGGACTTCAGGCGGAGTTACATGAATATGAATGAACTAATGGAATAAAGACATTAAGATCTAATATGTTGAAAATGAACTTGTTCATAGTTTGTACTAATGCATTAGTAGTAATACCAATAATTTACAGATTTTCATTATCAATCATAAAAAAGTTCTACTACCGATCAATGTTGTTTAGGATCCTTCATCATTCTTAACTTGAATGTTCTGTAATAGTTTTTTGACGCATATAAATCGATCAAATACGATAATGAGCATGAGCATTTCAATAAAGATAGAGTATGTTTAAACTAAATAAATAAAATGATTAGAATTATAACTATGTAATACGTTTTGCATGAATAGTCAATTTAAGCGTACTTTATTAGTGAAAGAAAGGTGAGATAAATCAATGTGAACAATAAACTAATCAGAAATTTTGTAATACACTAATTGAATTTTTGACGTTTCTTTCGACTTAGTTGTTTCTATGGAGAATTTATGACCAAATCAAAATAACAGTAAAAAAAAATTAAATTGTACAATAGTAATACAGTACAATATATAGACAATCTTAGAAATTCAAACCATAGTAGTGATACTTATAAACAAGAATTTAGAAAGAATTATTGAATAACCTATTAAGTTTTCTGTCATTCATTAATGGATACACTTGTTTCAAGCTTATTTTAAACAGAAAAAAAGTCTTATCTGTTACATGATTAATTAAACAGATTAAAAAGATGTTTCTATTTTAGCATTTTGCCAATCACTTAGGGAAATTTGTGCTTACCTGTTAACGTTGACTGGGTTGATGTTGAGATGGTGGAGAAGATTTGTAGCTCAGGTGGATGATTTTGGTGGAGTTTTGTTCTCTGAGCTGGATGGTTTGGTCGTGGAGCTTTCATCGTTCTTCTGAACGACATCATCAGCACCGTTATTCGTCATACAATATAGTTTGCGGAAACAATGATAAACAGTGATACTTCTGAAAAGAAAATTGTGTTTTCACTTAGTGTTAGTTCTTTTTTTTACCCGTTTAGCTCTAACAGAATCTATTTGTTACAATTATCACTAGATTGATGAACACGGCACAAATTATGATTTTGCAGATCACTTATACGAAGAAGCATTTGTTACATTGTACCTTCATGTTCAAGTTAATTTCAATAACAAAGTGCATAAAGATAGGACTATGATAAGATCACTGTTGGATCCACTTCTGGTGGATCATTTTATGACTAAATTTAAGAGAATATTCAATTTGTTTTTACGAATCAAACTCCGTTTTCCATATGTAAAACGAAAAGTTACTCATCTAACTGTTATAATTTGCTCTACGTGTTCACCTGCTACTCTAAATTAAGATAAATTATCAACAGTCAGTGTTAACTTCTAAAAACATTATAAGAACTAATTCTAGTTTAATTCAGTTTATTTTTTTAGAAATCTAATTCTCTTCCTTTAAATACCCAAGTACTTTTAGAGAATAAACTTGAACTTGCATTCGGACTTGTTTGCACACTTTAGACTCAAATTCACTTGATAAACATCCATTATATAATGTATCGAATCAGGCAATACTCATATCACTGTACGTTGTGAAGTAATAAGACTCACTACTAACACTTGAATATATACAGTAAAATACGTTTAAGCCAACCTATTTATTGTACAAACTAGAGATCCTCAGATAGTGTTTAGAAACAAAGAATGATTTTCAAGTGATTAAGTATTTATGAATCAACCAATCTTGGAAACGCAAACTTCTAAATCCATAAATACGTAATATAACAGCCAAAGTAAGGCATCCATATGTTGTAGTTTTATCGGAGCATATTTTTTAAATTACTTACGCCTGTTACACCTCGCAAAGGAGCGTCGGTCGCTCACCAACACTAGCCACCGAAATCTTTACTGCGAAATCCTTTCCAGTTGTTCCCGGTTGCTATTCATCCTTTTCATGTCTGCTTACAATTCTCGACCAATGTGTTCTTCGACCTTCCTGCTTTTTGCTTCCGATAGCGCTTGGCTTGTGATGCAGTTTGGTGATTTCCTTAATGTATATCCTATCTACCTCAGACATCGTTTTCTAATTTCCTCGTTCGTTTCTCCCACAGTAGGCTATTGCTAGTGGTATTCGGCGAACGAACACTGAGCATCTTGAGTAGACAATTGTTTAAGAACACTTGTATCTTATTGTTGATGGTTGTAGTAGTTCTTTAAGTTTGAGCTCCGTACAGTAGAACTGTCTTGACTTTTAATTTGTTTAATCTGGTTAGCGTTTTTTAGCGAGATTTTTTCTACGGAATGGGGGTTGACGACCCCACGCCCAACCCTCTTTCTTTACTCGGGCTTGTAAACGACAGTAAATCTGAAAGAGCTACAGGCGGAGTTGAATTTTTTTATTTGGTAAATTCTAATTAAAAACAGTAAGGTCATATGAATCTGATAACTATGTTAGAGTTTAAATGACTTGATTCATTTAGTTCTTCCGAATTTCAATAATGAGGACTCAGTAGCTAACTGGATAACGCTATGGCATTTGAAGCAAACGATACTAAGCTTGAGTCCCAGAGTGAACATCAACAACTTTGAGATGTAGGTACATCCAGCTGACGATGAGTTCCAAACAGGACGAAACGCGAGTCCTAGATTCCACTGCTAGCCACTATTCATCTTTGCTTCTAATGCTTCTAAATTAAGGCAATATCGAGGCAATACGCACAATATGCACATATGCCAATAAGAAACTGATCAATTTCAGTCCTAAAACATCAATAGGAAGATTCAAGTAAAACAATACCAAGTGAACTAATTAACAATCATTTCGATTTATATATTGGATACTCAATTAATTTCATTTCACTTATTACGTAATCGCTTATTCAATATTTAATATTGTTAATAATGGTGTTTATTTTTTTTATTTCTCTCACTTTACCCTACTAACATTTAATCCAATTATAATTATTCTCAAACTTTTATTCGTTCAACAGCCTCATACGAACATCCTTTTAAACTGTGACGAAAAAGCTGTATGTCGAAATAGAACTAGTTATTAACTTTAATTTGTCTCACATTTAAACATAGCCACTTGGTTCATTATTTGAGCAACAATCATTGGGAGACTAATAATTGATCTAAACAGAAGGCAAGAAAATGTGGCGAAGTAAAATACAGTGAGATAGTTGGAGTATATTTATCTGGTGTAACCTTTACATTGGATCAAACAAGAACTACAGATATGATTTTCTGTATATCTGCATTAGGTTTTTAGAATTGGTCAGGACAAATTCCATCGTACAATGGAGACATTATCATGGACACTTCATTAGATTACTCATGACCAAATGCAACATCTATAAAGTGTACTTTTATGATAATAAACTATTCACGAAATCTAATTTCATTCAGATTTTGCTTTACGCATAAATTTAGCCTAATTCGAATTGTTATTTAATAGTTAAGTTCAAGAGTCAATTGAAGCTAGGCCACCATGAAAAAGCGGGAAGCACTGGATGAGCGCTTCGTCCTAGTATGGGGGTCCACAGCAGTGCACGTCCACGATCTTGTCTAGTAAGATTCGAACCCAAAACCTATTGGGCCATTGGATGCCGGCTCAGTAGTCTAGAGGTTGAGCGTCCACGCGTGAGACCGATAGGTCCTGGGTTCGAATCTGGCGAGCAGGATCATGGATGCGCACTGCCGAGGATTCTCACACTAGGACGAAGCCGCCATCCAGTGTTTCCAGGTTTTCCACGATGGTCTATTCTAAGTTAAAATCAGTAATTTTATGATAATAATTATTATCAAAAATAAATCAAGTTGTATTATTTCCAAAATACTTTTTATCGAAGAAATTATTCATTATAGAACAAGAGAGCTTTGTAAAAACTAGTTCAATGCAACATTACAACAACAAAAAATTGACTTCGAACTTAATGTTACGCTTTTACAAGTATTTTTGAATGAAAATTTCTAGTGATTGTCATTCTGAACTTTATTTGATTAGTCTGTGACAAAAAATGGGCGCTTTGAATGTTAGATTCAAAAATGTATTTTTTTGTTGGCTAAAAGTTAATCAAATTTTAGTTACTAAGCAGTGAAATCTAACAAAATCTGAATTAGAATTTCAGTGATTTCTTTTACACTGGAATGTTGATATATTAAACATCCTTGTTAAAAAATAGAACAAAACGTATCATTCATTTGGTATTGTTTGGCTTGTATCTCCGCACTGAGGTTTAAGACTACAATCAATCAGTCTGTTATTGGCATATGTGCATACTGTGCGTATTGCCTCGATATTGCCTTAATTTACAAGCATTATAAGCAAAGATGGAATAGTGGCTAGCAGTGGAATGAAGGAGGTGCGCCAATAAGAAACTGATCAATTTCAGTCCTAAAAATCAATGGGGAGGATTCAAGTAAAAACAATACCAAATGAATTCAAATTCACCCCATTGCACTAGCAAGTGGCTATCAGGACTCAGTAGCTAAGTGGATAACGTGATGCCGTTTGAAACGAATGGTAGTAGGTTCGAGTCCTGTAGTGCACATCAACTCTCTGAGATGTAGGTACATCCAGCTGTCGACGAGTCCCGAATAGGACGAAACGCGCTTTGTCTTGGATTCCACTCCTAGACACTATTCCATCTTTGCTTAAAACGTATCATTGCTAACCAAAAGACAATTGATATATATATGATTAGACTCATGCTGAATTTTATATCACTCTGATAATACCAATGTAATTTTATTTCTTTTTTTTTTCATTAACAACTAGCGATTATATTTGAAGATGGATACAACGAATTAAATCGTTGGTTAGATAAATTTTTTATAGAATTTTTATCTTTTAAATCATTTGATAAATTAAAACAATTCGAAGAACATGATGAACAAGATCCATCAATGATGGTGGAAAGTTTAATTGGACAATTCACATCAGAATATAATCATAATATGAAAATGATCGAAGGAACAACAGAATCATCAAGTAACATTTTGGAATATCTTATACAAAATAAGTTTATGAATCAAAATTGGACCAATAAAGCTAATATACCAGGTTGTACTAGTATGAATGAAGTATCTTCTTATTTGAACAAAATGACCGAATATTTAATCAACATTGATGTAAAGAAAAAACTTTTAGTTGAACTTCATGTAAGATGTAATTTTTTTAGTGTTCATAAATATGTTTTTATAAATAGCCCTTGTTTGTAGCCCTTAGATACATGTATTCAGACTAAATACCATTAATTGACCTCATTCTCAATTATAATAAACATTACTTTTGTAAACATTAAATAGGAAACTATTAAACCTGTACGTAATTATCATTCCTTCGTGTTAGGCGTTGATGAGAATTTATTATCTGATAACATCATAGTATTTACTAATTTAGACCAACCAGGTCTTTTGTGAGATAGGAACTCACTGTAGACAATGGTGTACGGTGGTGCAACTTCGTGGATTGGTTTTAAAGGTTATAGATGAGAACGCTTTTTTTGTTTTGTAAGTGTTTGCACTAAATAATAGTTTACTTAGAAAATCTATCAAAATATCAGAATTCGCACTCATATTTTCAAGATAAGTTTTAGTCTACAATTTATGGAAGACAATAACTACTCAGTAACCTAATATTATTGTTGTCATTGAACAAACCTTAGTTTCTTTATATGTTGGGGATGAAAATTTATTAAATATTTCTATTCGTAAACAAATTGTATTTTGTTGTTTATCACTGAACATTACAATGATTCTAGTTGAATAATGTCAGTTACATCTGGGAATAGTTTTTAGTTACGTAAAGTATTTAAACAGTCCAGTTTTTCATAACAAAGTTTATCAGCTGTACTTCTACCTGAAGTATGTGATGATGATGTCATTCAGAAGAACAATAAAAGTTCCAATGCCAAACCATCTAGATCGGAGAACAAGGTGTACAATCGCTTATTTCATGAATATTTCAGTTTTATGGAAGTTCTTCAAATATAATAGTGAAGTGATTCACTGAAAAACAATTAGAATAGGATTCATATATATTTAACCATGATATTAGACTAGACATTATAGTATGCCATTTAATCATCGATTATTCTATTGACAAATATGCCTTTGATTGATTCTCATTTTCTTATATACGATTCACTCGAAACAATTTTTATCTATGCGATATTATTAATGACCAGTAGTAAAAATGAATAACGGAAAATAAGAACTAATACAATGATACAATAATAAATATTCACTTGGTATTGTTTGGCTTGTATCTTCCCATTGATGACTCAGTAGTTTAGTGGATAACAAGATGGCGTTCGAAGTGAATGGTACTGAGTTCGAGTCCCAGAGTGAACATGAACAACTCTGAGATGTAGGTACATGCAGCTGACGACGAGTCCCACATAGGACGAAACGTGCGTCAAACTGAATTCCACTGCTAGCCACTATCCATCATTGCTTAATAATACATAGTGTTACAGATGAATGAAATAAATGGATTCTATCATGAAATTCTTATACTCTATATCATCATTTATTGTTTTTTAATGGTAAACAATTTCTTATTTTCCAAAAGAAAAATGTTACGAATGATCATAATTTTATTAAACAATCAAAGTTTTTTATCGTTTTGTTATTTCATTTTTTGAAATTGGTTTCCAAAAAAAAACGACAACGACAACAACAACATTACCTCCCTTTTTGTAGTCGCGAATTCATCTTGTTTCCCTTTGGACAATATAATGAAAATTATGTTATTAGATGATACATCATAGAACCAATCAATGTAAAACATATTTATTAGTCAATATTCAATTGTTATTCATTTCATTTCACTTTTTGTTTTAAATGGATTTTAATTTCCTGTTCAATGTTAAAGATGTTTACATTACTTTCTATGGAATACAAGTACATGGTTAAGTATATATATATGGGTTGATGTGTTCAATCAACATTAATGAAAGGAACTATAGTGTGATTAGAAGACTTTTGTTATATGAAATATGTCAGTCATTTAAAAAGAAAAAAAAACTAAGATAAACCCGTAATTTGAAATAATTCATAAAGGTATTCGAACAACAATAATGATAATAATAATTGAATAAATTGTCACTTATGTTCATTATTAAGATGGTCTTACCATAAATTTGTGTTACTATACATAATTTAACAGTATAACTTTCTTTCGATAGAACAATGAGAAGACGGAGTTGATCTGAAAAAATGTGATGTATTTGCGCTATACATTTCAAACAATCTAGTCACACACATTTACTTGTCAGAGAAAATACGTCACATTTATCAGATCAACTCTGTCTTCTCATTGTTCTATCAAATTTTATAAAAGGGACTAATTGTTTTAAATAACTTTGTTAAAATTTTACGTGAACTAAATAATTAGCCATATTAGCCATATGTGCTCATGACTTTAATTAAAACATTAGAGTTTATTACGAAGCTAATTACTACAAAATACAAGCTGAACTATTATAGTTGTTATTATGACTTCCTTTGAATTTTTCCTCGAAACAAAAAGAAAGAAGTAATACTATAATTTTTATTATATGTTAAGTTTATTTAGTTTTTTTCTTAAATTAGTTAATGGGACTTATATGTTTTTCAGAGTGGAATGGTTGTCGATTATATAAATTATCAGAATGGGTTTTGTGGATATTTATAGTAATTTTTTAATGGTTAAGATCATGATTCAATTGAATCTAGATTACAATGAGAAAGCTGGAAGCACTGGAAGGCCGTTTTTTCCCTATTGTGGGACTCCTCCGTAGTGCGCATCCACGATCCCGCACACCGCCAGATTCGAACCCAGGACCTATCAATTTCGCACCACCGCTTGACCAGCATCCAACAGTGTTAATGTCTAACCTCAACCAATCCACGAAATTGCGCCACCGTACACCATTGTCTTTAGTGAGTTCCTATCTCACAACAGACCTGGTTGAACTCCATTGGTAACGGCTTCTCACTAGAACTTCAGGAGTTTTTCTTCAAGTCAGTCACTAGTGAGCAGTTGATTATTATCAGAATGCGTTTTGTGGATATATATAGTAATTTTAACAGTTGAGATCATGAGTCCTGGGTTCGAATCCCACGGGGTGCGGGATCGTGGATGCGCACTGCTGAGGAGTCCCATACTAGGACGAAATGGCCGTCTATTGCTTCCAGGTTTTCCATGGTGGACTAACTTCAATTGACTCATGATTTCAATCTGTGATTTTACATAAATCATAAAATTTAACAATTGGTGATAATGAAACAAGATTTATTTCATTCAACATATCAAATTGTATAGTGAAACGTGTTGCAGTAAATTGGATAGTGATTTCAGTAACTAAACAGTGTAAAGCCAGACAAATCCAACCCTTAAGTGTCGCTGCTAAAACAATTCAACTACATCAATAAAAATAAATTGATAATTAAATTGTCTGTTGATACCAATAAAATAAACAGTTTGCTTGTAGTAGTACTTCTGATGAAGGGATAATCCACATTGAAATACTCTAAGTACATTATGATGATCAATAAACCATTTATTTCATAAATTTTAATCTGTCATTAGTTCTACTAGTATTCATAATTAAAAAAAAAGAAAACTCATCATACTATGCATAATATTTTAAGTGATATCGATGAAGGAAGAGTGAGAAAAACTTTCTCATAGAATTTGCAATAAAAGTACAATTCCATGTATCCTTATATCTTAGAACGCGAGCTGAACTATTACCATGTGTTAGTGGGTTTTTTTTTCGGAAATATTTAAAGCAACCACATTATGAAATGAATCAAACTGTCAAGTTTCATTATTTTCTTCCTATCACATGAAATATGTAGATTACAGTTTTCATTGTTAAGTATGTACTTAGATGTTAAAGCAATCATATATGATTAAGTAGAACATTATATATTATACAATGTTCACTGATGACTATTTGTACGGACTAAAACTAATATTATGTCTTAGAGAACATATGAAACAAAAAATTGTTCAACATACAAATATTTCCGTTCATTAATAGTATGGTATTTTCAATGTATTTTTCTTTTGCGCGTTATATAGATAGAGAATATTTATGATCATAAAAAATACCTGAATAATTGTAAATCGATAATTCTCAATTCTCAGTTCGTGGATGCGCACTGTTGAGGAGTCCCATAATAGGACGAAACGGTCTTCCAGTGCTTCCAGGTTTTCAATTGTGATGGTCTAACATCAATTGGTTCATGATCTCAATCAAAAACTCAATAATCTCTACAACCCCTATAGTTCTTTAAAATAATTTTTTATGTTTAAAAGTTAACATTTCACATAAATATGTTTCATTTTTTATAAATAAAAAAATATTGGTGGATTAAATAAGTTCTGACGTCAAGATTTGGAGAGAAGCATTGGACACAGTGGACATCTAAGATGCAGTTGGACGATCTAGACTTCGCAGATGATCTGGCTCTTCTATCGCAAACGCAACAACAAATGCAGGAGAAGACGACCGGTGTAGCAACAGCCTCAGCAACTATAGGTCTCAATATACAGAAAGGGAAGAGGAAGGTTCTCCGATACAACACAGCATGCACCAATCCAATCAATTTTGACCGAGAAGCTTTGGAAGATGTAAAAACCTTTACATATTTGGGCAGCATCATTGATGAACATGGTGGATCTGATGTGGATGTGAAAGCTCGGATTGGTAAAGCATGAGCAGCATATTTACAGCTGAGGAACACCTGGAACTCAAAACAACTGTCAAACAACACTAAGGTCGGGATTTTCATTACAAATGTCAAGACAGTTCTACTGTATGGGGCAGAAACCTGGAGAACTACGAAAGCCATCATCCAGAAGATACAGGTGTTTATTAACGGTTGTCTACGCAAAATACTTCGAATCCGTTGGCCGGACATTATTGCCAACAACCTACTATGAGAGAGGACAAACCAGATCCCAGAGGAAGAAGAAGTCAGACAGAAGTGCTGGAAGTGGATAGGACACACATTGAGGAAAGCAACCAACTGTGTAACAAGACAAGCCCTCACATGGAATCCTCAAGGCCAAAGGAGGAGAGGAAGACCAAAGAACACATTTCGCCGGGGAATGAAAATAGACATGAGAAAAATGAACAAGAATTGGATGGAATTAGAAAAGAAGGCGGAGGACATAGTGAGTTGGAGAATGCTGGTCAGCGGCCTATGCTCTATTAGTAGTAATAGGCGTAATTTAGTAAGTAAGTAAATAAGTTCTGACGATTCAGGTTGAATTTCTTTAAACTTTGATGAAATAAAATAAAATATTCGTCAGTTTTTGTCAAAGGTAAAATGTAATGAATATAAAACACTTGATCATCAAATCATTGACCTATCTGTTATCTACATATTTCTCTACGATACTGACATAATGAAGAATGACAATAAAAAAATCCGTCTTGTGCACAGTTAGATGTTAGTTCTATTCGAATAGACTTCGTCGCTCACGTTTTTTTTGTTTGAAGTGTGTCTTGATCATATAGTTTAAAAACAGATATGTTGATTGCTTTGATGCCCTTGAATACGACCAACTTTTTGATCGACTGTACTGAATGACAAGAGTATGGATGTTGAATTTCAAGTCGTTATTTTCAACACTTTTTATGGTATTGAAAGTATCCTACGTTTTCTTGTAAACATTTTTGATTTTCTAAATAGTTGCTTAAATTAATGTTAATGATTCACTTTTGATTTGTTGCATTAGTTTTCACATTCACATCACATCTGAATAGATAATGTTTACTGGTATATTAAATAACCGCAATTGGTTTATCAGTCAAATTGTGGTACAAATAAATGGTGCACATGGGCTCCAGTATCCTGTGGGAACAAATGGCGTACGAACCAATTGTTGGTCACCGGCTACCATGAGACTGCATCTCCTTACGTTGATCCACTACCTTGTGGATCAGACCTTCGGGTCGAAGGCTCGGGGTGTGGCCCCCTAAGAAAACCAACTGCTTCGTTTTGGGCACCCGGCCAGTATCACAGACCTCACACATATCGAATGAGATGTGGTGCCTTTTTGTACCAATATCTATGAGTTAAAATAAATAAATAAACAAATAAGTGAATATGAAGTTAGCTTCATAAAAGAAAATGTAGTAAATCGACATTTATTTACATCACATTTATAGGAAAAGTCAGTTATTGTTTGTCTTACGCTTCTCTTACATTTTTTCCGCGCTTTACACACTTCGAATGAACACACTAGGATTGTTAGCATTGTAATAACTACGATTATGGTAATTCTCAAATACTTCTTCCTTAATGGTTTCTGAATTATATTATAACTCTATTTCTACATACTTCTTATAAATTAATTACCATACCAATTTACTATGGAACGATATCTTGATCTGAATAGTTTTCATCCATATGTGTAGTCTTTTGTATTGCAAATTTTTTTAAATATCCTGGTTGCCATGCAATCATTTCATGCTTCCACTATATCTTCATATATTTTTTTTATTATCATATACTCTGTGAGTAAATGTCATCATTTTTGTGTATCCTAATGCTTCATTCAGATCCTAGAAATTGATATACAACAGTGTTTTGCACAATATCGATACATATATTACTGACATCAAAATTTTACTAACGAACAAATGCACAAGTCAAATCATCGATCACTTCAATTTATGATATGTATTCACTAGAAAGCTAAATGTGGTATCGTAAATAGTGATAAGTGCCTCAAAGATAGAACAGAAAGTCAAATGTCTACATTTTTCTGTTTCGTTAAGTGACATGTGAAAAAAATTGTACGCAGAAAATATCAACATCAGTAATATAACCACAGTTATTAAGACTGTCACTATAGGTTTAGGAGAATTGAATGTCATTAAAGTTCTCAGTTTGCTTTTTATCATGAAATTCTATTTTGAATACTGAATAAATGAATACTTAATGATTAATACCACAATTTGTTCGCAAATGATGGTGGATAGGGCTGAACTGCAACTAAGAGGGGAGGGATTACTTATAATAAATCCATTTCAATGATCATGTCTATGGGTATATCAATGAGCTTGCTTAACCTTTAAACTATTAAGTGGAATTTCAATCGTTAACATATTTAATCTCATTCATTTCTTGATACAGCCATACGATTGTAAGATACAAACAACGGTTTCTATCTTCTAATGTAAATTAAGTTCATCAGTCTGAACTTTCTACTAGGTACCTTGAGAGGTAAATGCGTCAATCCAGATAAGAACTAAATCAATCATTCTCTATTAAATTAATTTTAAATAATCTTAGTTTAATGATTTACCCAATTTGCATTACTTCCAGGAACATTCCAAGATCCTATCAAAACTTGATAACCAAAATCAGAATACTGAAGCAGAGTTAAAAATGCAGAGTTTGATCAAGAAATTTTGGAAAATTCAAATATTTGTTTATGAACATGCTGAAGAACTGAAAGCACAAAAACACATTTATCAACTTTATAGGTAAATTTTCCTATCATTATAATTGCTCTCGTAATCATCATCATTATCCTCATCAAACAATTTATAAATGATAAGGCGTTATGTGGATATTATAGTAATTTAATAGTTGAATTTATAAGTCAATTAAAGCTAGATCACCATGAAAAACCTGTTGTGAGATAGTAACTCACTAAAGACAATGGTAGATGATGGCTCAATTCCGTCGATTGGTTGAAGTTAGACACTGATACTATTGGATGCCGACTATGTGGTATAGAGGCTAAGCGTTCGCGCACAAAACTGATTGGTGTTGGGTTCAAATCTCGCAAGCGGGATCGTGAATGCGAACTAATGGGACGAAACAACCGTCCAGTGCTTCCAGGTTTTTCATGATGGTCTAGTTTTCATCGATTCATAACTATTAAATTTATAAATCATTGAATCATTTTTGTATATCTAGTTAGCACTATAGTGGAAATGTTTCGATATCATTCATTCAAAAAATGTATATGATTGAAAAATCATAATTTTCTTGACCATTGTCACAAAAGTAATAGTATGCACAGTTTGTTTTTGAGAAAAGCTTTTAAACTCGCGTGATATCCGGACCAAATCGATAAGAGGATTCCATTGACCTAATTAAACAAACATGATTTCATTAAAATCGAGTTTTATTTATTGCGTGTGAGACCAGTTACATTCATTTTATAAACAATCCTGTTCAATTAAATTATCAGAGCGTAAACAAATATACATATTTATTATTATCTTTATGCACGCAATAATGCTGAGGTATTTTGAGGTAATACAAACGAAATATAAAGTTTTGAGAAGCCGCCATCCACAGAGTGAAGGTTATTAGATTGTAAATCTTTGCCCACTGACAACAAAATCTGACATGTGTAATATGTAAATGAATTTCTTTTTTTATTTAAAACTATAAAATTAGATACAATTTTTTTTTATCATAAGGGGTTTGTGGAGATTTTAGAAATTTCACAGATTGAAATCATGAGTCAATTGAAGCTAGACCACCATGGAAAACCTGGAAACACTGGACGGCCATTTCGTCCTAGTATGGGACTCCTCAGCAGTGTGCATCCACGATCCCACACCCCGCGGGATTCGAACCTAAGACCTATCAGTCTCGAGGCAGTTTTTTTATCAAAATTAAATAGAGACCCTAACGAAAGGTTATCCAGGTCACTTGTATGCCATAATTATGTAAAACTGCATTCGAAGATGTTTTTTGGGGGAAAAGAATAGTTCACTCTTTAAGATGCAAATTATGAGCAGAGTGACACAGAATTATGTTTTTTTAGTATTCTCAAAAGATATAATTTTAAATAATATTAGGTGTGATTAATTTAAGGTGAAACAGTAGGTCTTTTTTGACGATGGAAACTCAAAAGAATATAAGATCATTTAGGTTCAAGTTCGACGAATCCACATTTAACATCCCTTATGTGTTACAACTCTAACAAGCTTAAATATGTTTAACAATGAAGAATAACATAAAATTATTCCATACAAGTCAGTTTTCATTGATGATTTAATTGAAGTTAGGTAGTTTCATTTGTGTAGTCTTCATAACTTGATTTGTTCTATCGATGCTAAGTGTATAAATAAATGATATGTGATCAGTTTGCTAATAATTTACCTTACGAACAAGTGTACTTCAGGTTTGAATAGCCTGAATATTATTATTAAATGTTTTTTTTCAGAGATTTAGAAAATGAGAGGATTTGGACTCATGAAAAACTTCTTTTAGCCGATAACACTTATATTGGTCGATCCTTATTTGCTGTAAATCAGCTGATCAGGCAACATCAATTACTCATAAAGGAAGTAGCCAATAGGACAGATAGAATGGAAATCGCGATACAAGTGGGTAAATTTCTAAACTATGAGTATTCATGCTATTTGGCATGAGATTATTATATTTGACACGACTTACATTGAACTAATGTCCCATTATTTAGCATTGCATAGTACAATTTATTTTTGAGATCTATTTGTGTATCTAAGTACTTGGTTTCAATATAAAAAGTTGAAAAAAACTGTTCTCTTAAAGATGATTGCATATTCGTTATCAATGGTTTTTTGTAAATGACAATACCAATTGAGAACATAATGAACTATATATCTGTTTCTTCTCCATTGAAACCCGTTGGATGTGGTTAAAAGCAACTGAGTATCAAGCCAGTCAATGACCTATTGCTAATATATCAGAAAATGGTAGGAATCGTGTTATTTAGATCAACAAGTATCATTGTAGTGAACAGAACACGGGTGTGGACAATCGAATTGCATTGAGCAAAATATTACAGCGTCACTTGGTGAAATAAGAAAACCATATAGTAAATCGTTATTTTGCAAAATATTAATGCATCATATAAAGCTGGACTGTTCCTGTTACAAACATCAATCCATTATCTCGTATTTCATTGTTCATGCGTTTTCTAACAAATTGTATTGTGTTGTCGCTCTTTCTTTCTTGATCTTCCCCCATCTTCTGCTGCCAGACATAGCGTTTTTAACTCGCCTCATATACTACCTACATCGATATAAGTAGCACGCACCACATCATTGCCAAGATTTCCCTTGATAATCTCAAATAAATTGAACATTAGATTGATTATTATAAATATATATATATATATATATGCAATATCTCAATGAGTAGAGAAAGTAAATTTTTTGATGTTTCTTGACTTTCTGATTCTCTGAATAAGTGGCTTACTCTGAGTCATGAAACGTCAGAAAATTTAATTTTTCTACTCATTGAGATATTACAAATATTATCAGAAAGGATTTGTGAAGATTTAAGAAATTTCACAGATTGAAATCATGAGTCAATTGAAGCTAGACCATCATGGAAAACCTGGAAGCACTGGACGGCGGGATCGTGGATGCGCACTGCTAAGAAGTGCCATGCCAGGACGAAACGGCCGTCTATTGCTTCCAGGTTTTCCATGGCGTAAAACACGTGGAATCAAGTAGTTTATAACCGAAATCAAATAACCTAGTAGTTGTAACTACAAATCGCGTATACCCAGGAAGACATTCTCACACAAGTCAAAGGATCTTCTTTTGTTAAAATGATTGGTTTATTTATTTTGAATATTACGTACGTTATCAGAAATGAAAGTAGAGACAACCAATTTCTAACTCAGTAGTCAAGAGACATTAGTCTCCTAGGTTTTATTCCTTGTCGAGTTCTGAATGTTTTCTGGCCTGAAAATCTATTTTTCGCTCATCTAAATGACTATCTAGTTTTAAGTACTTTTTTTTTAAGATTTCCGTTTAATTTAATAACTTATTTTCGCGATTATAATCTACGAAAATTTTTTTCAGGATGAAATAAAATACTCTATTCTTTAGAAACAGTAATAGAAAGTTTATTCATTCTAATTGGTTATCACAGGGTATTTTTATATCCAACTTAAATGATAATCAGAAAAAAGAGAAGAAATCATGCGTTCTTATCTCCATTAATCACTATGTGACATTAATTTGTAGTAACGGAAAAAACAAGCCCAGTTACTGAGATTTTTTGCACATAAATATTTTTTTCGGGGGGGGGTATTTCATTTTTTTTATAACGATAGCTCATTGTATTGTATCTGACATTTCATTTTTTTACGTTTTTAGGATGCAGATAATATTATTACGAAATTTCAGTCAACATTTGAAGTAGTCATAGATGATTATTCTAAAACAACTCAACAATCGACGGTTAAATCGTCTGAGAAAACAATGACCATTCAAACAGACGATAATTTTATTCAAATTGAATTATCAACTGATATAGGTGTAAAATATAATATCCCTAAGAAAATTCTAATCGATTTGCACACATTAGTGATAGAACTACGTCATGATTTAAAAAATTTGGTTGATAGAATGTCCAAACGTACTGAACGATTAAATGTAGGCTTTCAATGTTTTACACATCTTGGTGAATTTGCAGAATTACGCATTTGGTTACAAGAGTGTGAAGATATGTTACTTTTAGAATCAAGAGCAAGTCGTGATACAATTACAGCTAAAACTGAACTTAAAAAACATGCCAATATTGAATTTCGTGTAAATACATTGTTAGCAAATTGTGTTTGTGATTTCAGTAAGTTTTGTCATTTTTTCGATCATTATTTTATGTAAGTCAGTTTTAAAGTTTTCAGTTATGAGTGCTGTGTGTACACATTTCATAAGCAGTATAGTTATCAATAATAAAGCAACGTGTACCTGGTCACGGCCCGGATAGCTCAGTGGTAACGTCTCTGATTGTGAAACTGGGTGACACTGGATCAAATCTGCCAGGGAGCACCAGTTCCCTCAGGATTACAGATACACCTTGCTGACGAGTGCCAAGTAGCACGAGACCTGGGTCCAGGGTTTCCTATCGACTACCTCCAACCACCATCTAATCTCACAATAGTGCACGCAGTGTCGAGCCACCTAGACTGGCGGCTACATTGCATCATGATCGATCTGCACTAATAAAGACTTGAAATACATGACATTGGTGACCACCCAGTGATCAATCAATTGCGATTACATGGGTATATTCTTAATTGTCTGTTTGACTTATCTCTTAAACAAATTCAACAATCAAACCATACTTCACTGGAAGCATACTTTGTATACATTAGGCTTTTTGATATCTCGACACTGAAGTCATTATTATTATTATTATTATTATTATTATTATTATTATTATTATTAGCTTTAATCAACATTATATTTTTGGTACAACATAGAATTCTCAGCATAAAGTATTTCAACAAGTTTCCTTTTTTTATACCTTGATCTATTGTGACGATAAATTTTGAATGGTGATCGGTTAGATGTTAGGAGTTCGGTAATCCACATTTGATTATTGTTCATTCGTTTCAATGCGTATTGCCAGCCACCATGATGTCGCTGATTATACCTTTTTGTATCACGTATAGCGAAAGGTTGTAAACTCTTCATAAACGCGCCTGAATAGTTTGTGAGCACAATAGACATAATGATGTGCTAAAACAAACAACAAAACAGATAACTTGAAGAAATATCTAGATCGGAGGAACAGGTAGCCCAGATATTCAAGCAGGCCGCCATTCTGATTATCCAACAATTTTCGGTCTAAAATATATATCAAAATAAGTGGGATCATTCATAATCAAAATCAGTGTGGACTCTAACACGCTAATCGAGCCGTAAATTTCTCTCACCAGTGCTGAGTATTTACATTAACCAATTATTTACTAGTAAATAATACCAAGTTGTTCATTCAATAGCGACGACGGAATTATATTGGTGAAATAGTGTCAAAGGTTTGATTAACCTGACATTATACAGGACTGTATTTTCACTAAATTATCAGTAGTATGTTACTGACATATCATCTGGAGCTCATTGTATTAGTATATTCTTTCAATTTAAAATTACTATTTCCGGTGATCTTGATCTATAAAAAGAAATTTTTCTATTTTGCTTAACAGCATCCCTACATTTACACTTTTTCATTTGATTTCCTTGAATATTGCCAATAGTTGACCAATCACGAAACTTTGTTCTGATGTTTTATTGTTATCGAATATAATGTTTTGATTATACTCTGAAGGTTTCAATTAAAGTAAAAGTGAAATCTATCAACAATATTCTCATCATGTTGTGGATAAGTATTGCTATCCAACATCCAATATCATGTAAATATAAGTGAAAGCAATTCCAGTTTTCCAATAAAAAGCCATATCCTGCTAATGGGTAGTTCTACTACTACCATGAATGACTTACAATAATAAATAGTTCACCCGGAAAAAGCCATTTTATTAAGTTGGTTATTATTATGGGAAAACTTTAGGTAGACAATCTTTGAAAATCAAGAAATACTTGTTAAGCATTTTATGTTAATACGGAATTCCTTAGTATTGTGTAACTACCATCCAAATAAAAATCAAATCTATGGTACCGATTCTTAACGGCAAATTAGTAATCTGTAAATCACTGAGCTGGGATACAATAGTTCATGTTTTTTTATTATCGATAGTTAGCATTACTAAACGACTGTTATCAATTGTTCTTTAAAAGACCTTTCTCAACTGTCCAATAATTCAGACCTTTTAAGTTAATTTTTACACGCTAATTTTATGCCAGACTACACGATCGATGATTGTGACACATCAGATCCTCACAAATTTCTTCTGTTACTACAGTTTCATCACATTTCATGGCTTGTATTCACACGAATGAATTCCAAATTCAACAACTTAACATGATTGGAAAACGTTTTAGTATGTGGTTGTTTTATGAATGAAACCTATGTATGTTAGATGATTTTTATTTCTGATCATTTCCCCAACGAAACTGAGTAATGACTACCGAGTCAAACTGTTGTAACGGGTGACTGTAGGTTTTGATACGCAGCGTACTTATCGATCGATCACAGTGGCACGTAAACACGTACGAACATTAGTGTTACTTCTAATTTTGGATAAATATGGTTTCTTTGAAGAAGTTAGTTGTAGGAAACCTAGTTATTCATATGTGTATTTCGTTTTAACTGTCAAAAAATCTATTGAATATTTTATATGCTGTAGTTGTTGTTGTTATCATTGCTGTTGTTTACACTGAAATCGTAATCGGTAAAAAAAGCATTTAAGTTATATTGCTGTGATTTAACAAGTGATTATATTGTAGTGTCGGTTGCTATGCCAAGCCCATATACCTTATTCTAGCTTCTGGACAGGCCAGTTTATCCGTTCTTTTTGAGTCACACATTTTGACCTTGTTAATTATTCGCTTATCAATCTTGACCTTTGTTATGTGAGCATATATATGTGTGCACTTTTTATCCTATTCATTACATGTTTGTAACTTATTTTTGTGTGACTATAAATATTGATTACCGCTTGATGAAATGGAGTTGGCTCACAAGCCTTCTCCACTGCGTGTCCTTTCGCATCGCTCTCTTTTATTCGCGTCATCCCTCTCATTTCCTGTCTAGATCAATGAGTGTTCAAAATAAATGTATTCAAAAGTTCCATTTCCGTATCTGTTATTCACCACCAAAGCGATTTAACTTGAGGATTATGTACGAGAATAGCCGACATGTGTATTTCAATAACAATCAGTATGCAATCCAATCGGAGTCAAATATTAAAACTAAACTAATAATGAACTAAGTGAATTTCATTTATTACAATTATAATTATTCTCTCTAGATTTCAGCTAATATAAATTACGACTTTTTGACGTCTATTAGCATTCAACCATGAAAAGTGATTAGTTTTATAAGTGGACTGTCAAAACTACTATGTATAATTTGTTTTCCTTATGATTTAACAATGAACAAAAAAGAAAAAAGACTGTTGATTTCATTAAACTAGGCAACTAGTCAACAATATTATCAAATAAAATTTGTTTCTATATATATTGAAGTAGATTTCAAGTTTTTGGGGGTCTTTTGCTGCTGTTGTTGTTGTTGTTGTTCATAATTAAAATAATAATATTATTATGCTTCATTCAAAACCTAAAAGACATGAAAACGATTGTGTCACATTCCACTGTGTTTACCAATTTAAATGTGCGTGTGGTCACACATATATAGGGGAAGAGCAATCGTGATCTCAAAATTAGGATGTGTGAACATGCATCAAAGTGGTTGCACAAACAAATAAAATCAAGAGAACCAATAAGAGTAGAGGATAACAATGACTCACACCACAAACGCATATACAAATTAAATTACTAGTCTAAACAATAAGAATTACACTTTTCACATCACATTTTATATACACTTGAACACACACACATATATATGTTTACCCAAAATGACATGACAACAGAATGATAGAATTTATCTAACAGATGTTGGAGAGATTACTTGTGACCTGTATTTTATTTGAACTTTTTGAATTATCAGAAGGGGTTTGTGGAGATTTTAGAAATTTCACAGATTGAAATCATGAGTCCATTGAACCTAAACCACCATGGAAAACCTGGAAGCACTGAACAGCCGTCTCATCCTAGTATGGGAATCCTCAGTAATGCACGTCCACGATCACGCTCCCCGCGAGGTTCGGACCCAGAACCTATCAGTCTCGTGCCAAGCGCTTAACCAACTAGATCACTGAGCCGGCATCCGACGGTGTTAATGTCTAACTCCAACCAATCCACGAAGTTTCGCTACCGTATACCATTGTCTTCCAGGTTTTCCATGGTGGTCTAGCTTCAATTGACTTTTTGTATTGTTTATTTATTTATTCTTTAGAGAAGTAGCTTACACAAAGTCACATCATACCAGAAATTCAATTTTTTTTACCAATTGAGACATTGGAAGTTTATTATTTTATGATCATGAATATTGTATCATTAAAACAGTAGTGTAGACACAGCCAGTTGATCAAACATCTAGGACATCAGTTTTTTTTTCAAATGTTCATTGAATGATCTAAATTTGTTTTGAGAAACTTTTATTAACTATCCGTCGCCTAAATGTATATTTCCTCATAAAAATATTTATAAACTATCACAAATTGAATTACAGAGAAAACCAAGTAGAGCAACCACAGTTGTTCGATGTAAACTACGCTAATGGTAACCATTACATCGCAATATTCATGTTATCCTCTTTTTGGTAGAGTTTTGTTCTCTGAGTTGGATGGTTTGGTCGTGTATGACCACCAAAATCATCCAACTGAGCTACAAATCTTCTCCACCATCTCATGTTATCCTCACTTAGTCATTCCTTTCTTGTTAGTTTGTAAGTTAGTTAGTTAGTTGAAAGCAACGTATATGTTTTGTAACATTCGCTTCAAATTAAATAGTGTATTAGGCTTGAATCAGTTAAAAATAATCTATGGAATAAACTAATTTATTTCGAATTCTACTAATATTTCTTGAAATTAAGAAACGTTCAAAATCTCATATGCTCAATTTCCTAATGAATACAGTGTGAGATTGATGAGGTCAATGCGATACACCATCACTGAATATTTGTAATTCATATTTTCTTCACAATATACGAATGGTTTTTCTTTATACGTATGACTTATACCAATGGATAGCTCAGAATCAGTTAAACGATTTGGAATTCGCAGGTGACCTAGCTCATCTATCGCATACATATCAACAAATGCAGATGAAGACAAAGAATGTAACTGCAGCCTCAGCAACAGAAGACCTTAACCTATGCAAGGGAAAGGCCAAGATTCTCAAATTCAATACGGAGAACAGCCAACCCAATCACACTTTATGAAGGAATTCTGGAAGAGGTGCAGACTTTCACGTACCAGACTGATCAGCATTATCGATAAAAGTGGAGGATCTGATACAGACGTGAAGGCAAGAAGTGGCAAAGCAAAGACAATATTCCTATATTTGAAGAACATAGGGAACTCAAAACAACTGTCTGTCAACCAATATAAAAGTCACAATCTTCAATACGAATGTCGAGACAGTCCTGCCGTACGAAGCTGAAACTTAGAGAATTACATCAATCATCATCATGAAAAAGGTACAACTATTTATAAAGAATTGTCTAAGTAAGTTACTCAATGTGCTTTGATCAGATACCATCAACAACAGCCTACTGTAGAAGAGAACGAACCAACTTGTAGGTGAAGAGGAAATTAGGAAAACTCTCTGGAATTGGATAGAACACATATTGAGGAAATCATGAAACTACATCACGAGACAATCGCTAAGTTGGAATTGTGAAGAGATATGGAAAAGAGGAAGGCTAAAGACCACATAACGTTGGGAAATGGAAGCAGATATGAAAAGGATGGGTAGCAACCGGATACAAATGGAACGGGTTGACCAGAACAGGTTTGGATGGAGAGTGCTGGTTGTCGGCCTATACTTCTCCACCAGGAGTAACAGGAGTAAGTAAGTAAGTAATGACTTATACCAAAAAGTGAGACTAACTGACTTCTGACAATTATTAAAAATTACCATTTACTCACCAGTATTGAAAACGTAAGTCTACTTGTAGTCATCAGTAATTTTTCTTTATTCAATTCAAGAATATTTCTGGAATATGATTATTGATTCCTTTATTCGTGTTTGGAATCGCTGTAAAGTTGATATATTACATTTTGTCTAAATTATTAATTACATTTTACTGGACACATGGGAATTGTGATTTGAGATGTGTTTTTTGTGTGTTTACGGTTGTTCTGTATTTATCTACTCGGTTTATTTGTCTATTTTGTGTGATGTGTATAAAATCGTATTTTAAACTTAAAGAAGTTCTTCATCAATTTTTATGATAAGTTCTAGTTTCAGAACTGAATACAGAAATACATCATTATTTCCTTACGCCTGTTACTCCTGGTGGAGAAGTATAGGCCGACAACCAGCACTCTCCATCCAAACCTGTTCTGGTCAACCCGTTCCATTTGTATCCGGTTGCTACCCATCCTTTTCATATCTGCTTCCATTTCCCAACGTTATGTGGTCTTTAGCCTTCCTCTTTTCCATATCTCTTCACAATTCCAACTTAGCGATTGTCTCGTGATGTAGTTTCATGATTTCCTCAATATGTGTTCTATCCAATTCCAGAGAGTTTTCCTAATTTCCTCTTCACCTACAAGTTGGTTCGTTCTCTTCTACAGTAGGCTGTTGTTGATGGTATCTGATCAAAGCACATTGAGTAACTTACTTAGACAATTCTTTATAAATAGTTGTACCTTTTTCATGATGATGATTGATGTAGTTCTCTAAGTTTCAGCTTCGTACGGCAGGACTGTCTCGACATTCGTATTGAAGATTGTGACTTTTATATTGGTTGACAGACAGTTGTTTTGAGTTCCCTATGTTCGTCATAAAAAATTGTAATAAACCTCAAATTAGTATCTGATTTCTTTTGTAATCCATAGTGAAATTTCAATTTAACACTTATGAACAATAAAATAAGTAGTTTTAGGTGAAACATGTTTCAGACAAATACAAAATTTAACATTTTTTAAAGTCTTTATATCTAACATGATACAAGATATAAGCAAAGATGGATAGTGGCTAGCAGTGGAATCCAGGACGCGCGTTTCGTCCTGTTTAGAACTCGTCAGCTGGATGTACCTGCATGCACTGCTAGCCACTATCCATCTTTGATTATAATGCTTGTAAATTAAGGTAATATCGAAGCAATACGCACAGTATGCACATATGCCAATAAGAGACTGATCAGTTTCAGTCCAAAAACATCAGTGGGAAGATTCAAGTAAAACAATACCAAGTGAATGATACAAGATAGCTATTCTTACGACATCAATTTACTATTAAAAGAAACGTTTTTGAAAAAAAGAGATACATCCTGTTACACATCAGTGAATTAAAGATCATACATACTGTTGGTGTGTCTGATTTGAAACTATCAACTTCCATCAGAAAATTAGTATTTCAAGCTTTTCAATTCATTTCAAATAAGAATTTAATAAAGCAAATAGAAACGTTTTTGAAGTTCATCAAACTTATCAACGCATGCTCAAATGAGGTGATAAGATATTGGGTTCTTGTTTTTTGTTATTTAGCAATGAGTACTGCATTGTTGATGAATTGATACATACTCTGATGTATTGGATATTGTAATAAACTATTTAAAGATTGAATAATATAGACACTAATGTTGTAGTCATTGAAAATAAAGATTCCATCAAGTCTTCATTGTTTTATTTTTCAATATGTGTTAGAATGACAACTAAACAGGACGTATATTTACTTCATGTTGTGGTGTATGATATTTTCTGATAGCCCCCGAATGTCTTGGTATGGCCGAGAGTGGGTTGAGCCCTCCCTCTTTCTCGAAATAGTCTCACACGGCCACGTGTATACAGCCTCTGCCAGGGAAGTCCTACTTACTGCCTTTTCGTGGCTCGAGTGTTGTTCACGAAAACGGGAGGAAGAAAAGCGAATATCCGGCGCCTTAACCGGATCCCAAATCAATGATGCACATGGGCTCCAGTATCCTGTGGGAACAAATGGCGTATGAACTAACCGTTGGTCACCGGCTACCATGGGACTGCATCTCCTTACGATGCTCCACTGACTTGTGGATCAGACCTTTAAGTCAAAAGCTTGGGGTGCGGCCCCCTAAGAAAACCAACTGCTTCGGTCTGGGCACCCGGGCACTATCACAGCCCACACACACAAATATGGTGTGGCACATATCTATTTGGTGCCTCTTTGTACCAATATTTATATGTTCAAATAATAATAATAATAATAATAATAATAATAACAGTATAATATTTTCTGATTGCTTGCGTTTTATTTTGGAATAAAAGATCAGAAATCATTAAAACTAATAAATGAGTTTTTGGAACGTAAAGAAAAATACAAAAACCAACTGGATTTAATTAAAACAAATGAAAATCTAGAGAAAGTTGTTGAGCGATTGTCTGGAATGCAAGTTGAGAAGCGAACTGCTCAAAGTCAGTTGTCACAGTCTATTCTGCATGATGAAAATATGAATAAAGTAAAACAAAGTTCATTTGAGAATTTGATAAATCGTCGTAAACTTCGTAGTCAAATCAAACAAATACGTAAACGTATTCAAGTTATACAGTCTATTCAACGAATTATGGACCGTCAATATGCAAGTTTATTGGATGTTTGCGTACAGAAACGTCAACGTTTAGAAGAAATTCTATCCTTGAGCATTGTTTATGAAGAAGTTTCAGAATTGAAAGTAAGTTCAGTTACTTTAGTAATATATGTTTCCTACATCGAGCATTTTGAGTTGTGCATAAGAATTTTGTTTTCGAAATAAACTTATGTTTAAATTTAAAATTCTCATTTAGTGAATCATCCAGAAAATACAATTTACTGCCATTATGAATTTTAAGGAACTTTAAAGTAATTCATGACCAGTATTTTTTATTACATACACCAATAAGAATCTTTAATTGAAGTTATCAGAAACCTTCGATATACAAATTGACGTATCTAAGTTTTTTCTACAATCTGTCGAATAATTCCAGTGGAGCTAATCCGTGTCCGGTAGAGACTGGTATCTACCTCAGTACAATGGAAGTTGGTCGCGCAATTTCGTTGATTGGTTGATGTTAGACATTAACACCATTGGATACCGGCTCAGTGGTCTAGTTGGTTAAGCGCCTGGCGCGAGACTGATAGGTCATGGGTTCTAATATCGCGGGGAGCGGGATCGTGGATGCACAATGTTGAGGAGTCCTGTACTAGGATAAAACTACCGTCCAGTGCTTCCATGCTTCCAACGGTAGTCTAACATCAATTGATTCATGATCTCAATCAAAAAAATAATTCCAAATTTATTTCGTCTTGAAATGATTTACATTACATAATCTATTGAATTTTTGAAAGTAAATAAGTAAGTATCTAAATATCTGAAATTCTTTGAAATAAATTAGTCATACACTTAACTACTATTGAAAACTATTAGGAGATAGGGAGATCTCATACAAAATATATCCAAACTGAAGCTGAGTTATCTTTATTATGTGTAGTCATTCTTGTTATACTAACTTTAATACATGAATCATGATTGAACTATATTTAAATATATTGATAATACACCAAATAGTGATGCTTAAGATGAACTTCTTTGTATTTCTGTGTTGTACTATGTTTTACTTAACCAATATTATTATCATTAGGATTATTAGAATTAGATTATCGACAACCAATACAAATCTGCAACTAGATTACATTGTTTCAAAAACTTATTGACTTTATAAATGATCCTGACTGATTATGAAAAAGGGTATATATATACCAAAGTAATCATTATTAATGAAATAAACAGCTAAAACTATAGGAACTCCAAATGATTGATGTACAATAATGAATCATATTATTCGAAATCATATTGCTCAACTGTGATGAATATGGAAAGATGGATCTTTAGTGAAGATGACGTTTATGTTCCCAACAAGTGGATAGAAACAGTTTACATTGATTAAAAATAGAATGAAAAATGATATCTAAACAAAACAAACATTTAAGGTAAACATACACGATTAAACAATACATTTTAACATAAAATTGATATCTCATAGGCAGAACCGTGTATAGATTAAAAATAACTATCATAATTCAAAACAAGTTGAATGGTGTCTGACATACTACGTGCAGTTCTTCATAATTACTTCAAAATGATCAGATTTCACAAAAATCTGCCTACTCACCATTCATACTTTAGCCAGAAATCGAAAAACCCTAGTCACTTGATACATTTCAAAGTTTAATAAAACGTTATTGCACAACCAAGCTTTCAAATGTAAGAAAGGTTTGTTCCCTACTTCACCACGTGAAGTTCAAAAATTGAGATGACGTAGTAAATAAAATTATGTTTCTACAAGGAATCAAAAGTTTTAAAAATAAAATTTAGTCTTCGATAAAATTGAAAGTAATTTCACTTTGAAATATTGACAAAAGTCAAATAAAAAGATATAAGCTTGATTTATTTATTGTGCGATAATGCCCGATTCATGCAATCCGCCCTTAATCAGTTGGCAATCAATGTCCGTAGGTATGGTATGTGCTTTGCACCTTCGAAGTGCAAAGTACTTCTACAAGACTGGCAGGATCCTAATCCTGTACTCACCCTGGATGGTGAGCAGATAGAAGTATTCGAGAAGTTCATGTATCTGGGTAGCTGCATAAGTGCTGGTGGGGGTGTGAGTGATGAGACCAATGTACTTATAGTGAAAGCCAGAGCGGCTTATGCCAATCTGGGCCATCTTTGGAGCCTTTGTGATGTTAGTCTGGCTGTAAAAGGTCGGATCTACAACGCGTTGGTGAGAGCGGTTTCGCTCTATGCTTATGAAACCCGGCCTCTCCGAGTTGAGGACGTTAGATGACTCTCTGTTGTTATTGTTCTCTTTTCTTCTCACGCTCCTTACCTTTTTTTCCTTCCCTATAAATTCTCATTGTTTTGTGTGGCGCATATATATTTGGCGCACTCTTGTACCAATATTTATGCGTTCAAATAAATAAATAAATTACCCGATCCACGATGATCAATACATCAAATAAAATTTTGAACGACATTATGTCCGAATTCAGTTACTAACATACAACAGATCATTTTAGTTAGCCGACGATACTCAAGTTTAAACAATTTGTTCGAGAGACCTACTGATTTGGATTCTAAGTAGTTTATTGTACCTAACGTTTTACTGATCAAGATTTCAAACATTATTTAATTCGTTTTTATTAGATGAACCTTTACTGAATGAAAGATAACCACAAATCTCTTATTTGACTTTTTTAATATGATAAACATATCCGTTAGTTTCATTGTTGTAGAAGACTTACTTACAAGCTTATACCAGTTCAAAATAATTGAGCTCTCAAATTAGCCTATATGAAAGGTGAATAGTTCTATTTTTAACCCTTAACAATCAGTATTAATTTACATGTAATCAGCATTCATATATGTATCATCATAAATGCGTTTACGTGTTTATATGGTATATATGTCTACAATTAATAACGTAATTATTGAATGTATTTTAATCGGCTCATTTGAGAAAGTCATTTTCAAGGTTTGGATATAAAGTGTTTTGTACAATTTTTCATAGTAGATTATCTTTTATAGTTAAAACATTTTTTTGTAAGCAATGTTGGATAGTGGGTAGCAGTGGAATCTGGGAAGCGTGTTTCGTCTTATTTGGGACTTGTCAGATGGATGTCCCAAATAGGGGAAAATACGCGTCCTGGATTCCTCTACTAGCCACTATTCATCTTTGCTTATAATGCTTGTAAATTGAGGCAATATCAAAGCAATACGAACAGTATACGCACATGCCAATAACAGACTGATCAATTGCAGTCTTAAACCTCAATGGGAAGATACAAGCCAAACAATACCAAGTGAAGCTAAAACATTTTGTTCTCTTAGAACATATAGTGATATCTGCATCAAAACGTTCATTTTGTCAACATGTTTGTGTTCATAAAAGTGTTCGAATATTCAATTTCACGCTTAGTAGTTGAATTTGCTAATATATTTTCTCACAAGTATCTACATGTTCTACAAATTTCATCTCATTTCTTTACTTCAGAGTTGGTTAAATCAACAAATCGTTATAGCTTCTTCAACATACACCGGTCGAACTTTGAACGAATGTGTACGTATTATCAATCGATTCGTGCATTTTGGTGAAAATCTTCTAGGTGAATCTTTTACATCGTTTGTAGAAGTTGAACTACGTTCATTTGATCCTATATCAACAGTATATACCATGAACATAACTGATCAATTTGTAAACACATCTGGTTTAGCTTCCGAACGCACTGCAAGAGTCATGAACATGTGTCGTTGTTTAATACGTACAAAACATTCAGATTCTCCACGTATTGCATTTTGGCAAGATATTATTTCAGAAACATGGGCTGATTTACGTGAATTAATTTGTTCACGAGTTAAATTATTAATTTCAGCTGCTCATCGATTTATTTTTGTAACTCGTTGCTCTGTAAGTTTTTGTTCTCATTCATTTTGCACTGATACACTTTCTTAATACACGTAAACGTGTCATACGAACTTTGAAAAAATATGGGAAACAGAGTTAGTGATGAAACAATAGATCATGTATCGATATTATTATCCAAAAGTTTCCATCATGTTAAGAATGGCATTTAAATGAATTTTTGTCTTGTAAAAATCGTCACTATCTTTGCTGATCACGTTGGATTATTTTAAAGTGGCAGGAACTGCATAAAGGTTACCAGTGGGTATTACTTACAGGAGATTATTTCACTGTTAAGTTTTCATAAGTTATCAGCAGATATATCGTAAATTCTTCTTCCTAAATTTTTTTAAAATTTGATTATAAGATTTCTTTTTGATATTATGGAAATTGTTTCCTCTGCGTGTTATGAGTCATTTCTATGAGGTTGATGGTATGGTTTGCTGGTGATTCAGTAAACATCATGTTGCATACTAACTCTTGATGAATAATGTTTGATTAATAACAAAGAATACATTTCTAAGACTTTTAGAGTGATTTACTAAATGAATTCATCAGTCAATTGAAGCTAGATTACCATGGAAAACCTTGAAGCACTGAACGACCGTTTTGTCCTAGTATAGGACTCAAGCGAAATCTGATTAAGTAATCCACTCTTCTAATTTTATTCTATGACTCAGAAAATGACAGAAAATATTAGTTCGGCTATTCAGGTTTTAAGTAACTACATTGTATTGTAATTGTCAACTTGAAAGTAATCGTCTTTCACCCATTGGTACATTCTCTACTAATCACAGGAAACTTTGAAACTTGTTCAAGAAAAATCCGATCAATTATCTCAATCAATTGGTAAAGATGTACAAGCCATTTGTAAACAACTTTCTTTGTTATCTGCATTTGAACAAGATGTCCAAGCTCTTGAACCACTAGTAAGTTATTAAATCAACCGTAAATAAATATTTTGTATCACAAATTAAATAGTTGCATCTGTTAGTTCATTGGACTTAAAGTGATTATGACACAGATAATGTAAAGAAGGTCCTGAGTTTCAAGTTTCTCCAGATCGGAACCAAGACTTCTTAACCAACAAAAAACATCCATCATATTACGAAACAAGAATATGAAAACTTTCAATAAAAGTTTAAAAACAGATACTAAAAACTTGCTTTATTATGACTGTTACTCCTAATGGAGGAGCGCAGGCCATCCATCTGCATTCTCCATTCAACTCTGTTCTGGGCAATGCTTTTCAGCTGTTCTCAGTTGCTGTTCATCCTGTTCATGTCTGTTTCCAATACTTGGTGCAATGCATTTTTTGTTATTCCTCTTTTCCGTTTCTAATCAGGATTCCAAGTTAGCGATTGCATCGTGATGCAGTTTGATGATTTCCTCAATGTATGTACTACCTCCAAAATACTTTCCCCATTTCCTCTTCATTTGGAAGCTGATTCGTTCTCTCTCACAGTAGGCTATTTCTGATGATAATCAGCCGACGAACATTAAGTGTCTTAGGCAAACAATTGTTTATAAACACTTGTACACTTTTGATGGTGGTTGTGGTAGTTCTTAAAGTTTCAACTCCGTACAGTAGGACTGTCTCGACGTTCGTATTAA